>JAUIMM010002523.1:0-165487 GCA_031769625.1 Taudactylus pleione | reverse complement strand
CATACTTTGTGATATCTCCTCTTGTAGCAAACACAGACAGCTCAAAATTTCATTGGATGTGTTGAAGACCAAGACCAACAAATGTGATGTGAAATGGTTTTTCCCCCATGTTGCGTTTAAGAGAAAACAGCAATTGCTCGTTTTAGGCCAAAATGCATTGAAAGCAATGGAAACAACAAAAGCGCATACTTTGTGTTATCTCCTCTTGTAGCAAACACAGACAGCTCAAAATTTTACTGGTTGTGTTGAAGACCAAGACCCACAAATGTGATGTGAAATGGTTTTTCTCCCATGTTGCGTTTAAGAGAAAACAGCAATTGCTCGTTTTAGGCCAAAATGCATTGAAAGCAATGGAAACAGCAAAAGCGCATACTTTGTGTTATCTCCTCTTGTAACAAACACAGACAGCTCAAAATTTCACTGGATGTGTTGAAGACCAAGACCCACAAATTTGATGTGAAATGGTTTTTCTCCCATGTTGTGCTTAAGAGAAAACAGAAAATGCACGTTTTAGGCCAAAATGCATTGAAAGCAATGGAAACAACAAAAGCGCATACTTTGTGATATCTCCTCTTGTAGCAAACACAGACAGCTCAAAATTTCATTGGATGTGTTGAAGACCAAGACCCACAAATGTGATGTGAAATGGTTTTTCCCCCATGTTGCGTTTAAGAGAAAACAGCAATTGCTCGTTTTAGGCCAAAATGCATTGAAAGCAATGGAAACAACAAAAGCGCATACTTTGTGTTATCTCCTCTTGTAGCAAACACAGACAGCTCAAAATTTCACTGGATGTGTTGAAGACCAAGACCCACAAATGTGATGTGAAATGGTTTTTCTCCCAAGTTGCGTTTAAGAGAAAACAGCAAATGCTCGTTTTAGGCCAAAATCCATTGAAAGCAATGGAACCAACAAAAGCGCATACTTTGTGATATCTCCTCTTGTAGCAAACACAGACAGCTCAAAATTTCATTGGATGTGTTGAAGACCAAGACCCACAAATGTGATGTGAAATGGTTTTTCCCCCATGTTGCGTTTAAGAGAAAACAGCAATTGCTCGTTTTAGGCCAAAATGCATTGAAAGCAATGGAAACAACAAAAGCGCATACTTTGTGTTATCTCCTCTTGTAGCAAACACAGACAGCTCAAAATTTCACTGGATGTGCTGAAGACCAAGACCCACAAATGTGATGTGAAATGGTTTTTCTCCCATGTTGCGTTTAAGAGAAAACAGCAATTGCTCGTTTTAGGCCAAAATGCATTGAAAGCAATGGAAACAACAAAAGTGCATACTTTGTGTTATCTCCTCTTGTAGCAAACACAGACAGCTCAAAATTTCACCGGATGTGTTGAAGATCAAGTCCCACAAATGTGATGTGAAATGGTTTTTCTCCCATGTTGCATTTAAGAGAAAACAGCAATTGCTCGTTTTAGGCCAAAATGCATTGAAAGCAATGGAAACAACAAAAGCGCATACTTTGTGTTATCTCCTCTTGTAGTAAACACAGACAGCTCAAAATTTCACTGGATGTGTTGAAGACCAAGACCCACAAATGTGATGTGAAATGGTTTTTCCCCATGTTGCATTTAAGAGAAAACAGCAATTGCTTGTTTTAGGCCAAAATGCATTGAAAGCAATGGAAACAACAAAAGCGCATACTTTGTGTTATCTCCTCTTGTAGCAAACACAGACAGCTCAAAATTTCACTGGATGTGTTGAAGACCAAGACCCACAAATGTGATGTGAAATGGTTTTTCTCCCTTGTTGCATTTAAGAGAAAACAGCAAATGCTCGTTTTAGGCCAAAATCCATTGAAAGCAATGGAACCAACAAAAGCGCATACTTTGTGATATCTCCTCTTGTAGCAAACACAGACAGCTCAAAATTTCATTGGATGTGTTGAAGACCAAGACCCACAAATGTGATGTGAAATGGTTTTTCCCCCATGTTGCGTTTAAGAGAAAACAGCAATTGCTCGTTTTAGGCCAAAATGCATTGAAAGCAATGGAAACAACAAAAGCGCATACTTTGTGTTATCTCCTCTTGTAGCAAACACAGACAGCACAAAATTTCACTGGATGTGCTGAAGACCAAGACCCACAAATGTGATGTGAAATGGTTTTTCTCCCATGTTGCGTTTAAGAGAAAACAGCAATTGCTCGTTTTAGGCCAAAATGCATTGAAAGCAATGGAAACAACAAAAGTGCATACTTTGTGTTATCTCCTCTTGTAGCAAACACAGACAGCTCAAAATTTCACCGGATGTGTTGAAGATCAAGTCCCACAAATGTGATGTGAAATGGTTTTTCTCCCATGTTGCATTTAAGAGAAAACAGCAATTGCTCATTTTAGGCCAAAATGCATTGAAAGCAATGGAAAAAACAAAAGCGCATACTTTGTGTTATCTCCTCTTGTAGCAAACACAGACAGCTCAAAATTTCACCGGATGTGTTGAAGAGCAAGTCCCACAAATGTGATGTGAAACAGTTTTTCTCCCATGTTGCGTTTAAGAGAAAAAAGCAAATGCTCGTTTTAGGCCAAAATACATTGAAAGCAAAGGAAACAACAAAAACGCATTCTTTGTGATATTGCCTCTTGTAGCAAACACAGACAGCTCAAAATTTCACTGGATGTGTTGAAGACCAAGACCCACAAATGTGATGTGAAATGGTTTTTCTCCCATGTTGCATTTAAGAGAAAACAGCAATTGCTCGATTTAGGCCAAAATGCATTGAAAGCAATGGAAAAAACAAAAGCGCATTCTTTGTGTTATCTCCTCTTGTAGCAAACACAGACAGCTCAAAATTTCACCGGATGTGTTGAAGAGCAAGTCCCACAAATGTGATGTGAAATGGTTTTTCTCCCATGTTGCGTTTAAGAGAAAACAGCAAATGCTCGTTTTAGGCCAAAATCCATTGAAAGCAATGGAACCAACAAAAGCGCATACTTTGTGATATCTCCTCTTGTAGCAAACACAGACAGCTCAAAATTTCATTGGATGTGTTGAAGACCAAGACCAACAAATGTGATGTGAAATGGTTTTTCCCCCATGTTGCGTTTAAGAGAAAACAGCAATTGCTCGTTTTAGGCCAAAATGCATTGAAAGCAATGGAAACAACAAAAGCGCATACTTTGTGTTATCTCCTCTTGTAGCAAACACAGACAGCTCAAAATTTTACTGGTTGTGTTGAAGACCAAGACCCACAAATGTGATGTGAAATGGTTTTTCTCCCATGTTGCGTTTAAGAGAAAACAGCAATTGCTCGTTTTAGGCCAAAATGCATTGAAAGCAATGGAAACAGCAAAAGCGCATACTTTGTGTTATCTCCTCTTGTAACAAACACAGACAGCTCAAAATTTCACTGGATGTGTTGAAGACCAAGACCCACAAATTTGATGTGAAATGGTTTTTCTCCCATGTTGTGCTTAAGAGAAAACAGAAAATGCACGTTTTAGGCCAAAATGCATTGAAAGCAATGGAAACAACAAAAGCGCATACTTTGTGATATCTCCTCTTGTAGCAAACACAGACAGCTCAAAATTTCATTGGATGTGTTGAAGACCAAGACCCACAAATGTGATGTGAAATGGTTTTTCCCCCATGTTGCGTTTAAGAGAAAACAGCAATTGCTCGTTTTAGGCCAAAATGCATTGAAAGCAATGGAAACAACAAAAGCGCATACTTTGTGTTATCTCCTCTTGTAGCAAACACAGACAGCTCAAAATTTCACTGGATGTGTTGAAGACCAAGACCCACAAATGTGATGTGAAATGGTTTTTCTCCCAAGTTGCGTTTAAGAGAAAACAGCAAATGCTCGTTTTAGGCCAAAATCCATTGAAAGCAATGGAACCAACAAAAGCGCATACTTTGTGATATCTCCTCTTGTAGCAAACACAGACAGCTCAAAATTTCATTGGATGTGTTGAAGACCAAGACCCACAAATGTGATGTGAAATGGTTTTTCCCCCATGTTGCGTTTAAGAGAAAACAGCAATTGCTCGTTTTAGGCCAAAATGCATTGAAAGCAATGGAAACAACAAAAGCGCATACTTTGTGTTATCTCCTCTTGTAGCAAACACAGACAGCTCAAAATTTCACTGGATGTGCTGAAGACCAAGACCCACAAATGTGATGTGAAATGGTTTTTCTCCCATGTTGCGTTTAAGAGAAAACAGCAATTGCTCGTTTTAGGCCAAAATGCATTGAAAGCAATGGAAACAACAAAAGTGCATACTTTGTGTTATCTCCTCTTGTAGCAAACACAGACAGCTCAAAATTTCACCGGATGTGTTGAAGATCAAGTCCCACAAATGTGATGTGAAATGGTTTTTCTCCCATGTTGCATTTAAGAGAAAACAGCAATTGCTCGTTTTAGTCCAAAATGCATTGAAAGCAATGGAAACAACAAAAGCGCATACTTTGTGTTATCTCCTCTTGTAGTAAACACAGACAGCTCAAAATTTCACTGGATGTGTTGAAGACCAAGACCCACAAATGTGATGTGAAATGGTTTTTCCCCCATGTTGCATTTAAGAGAAAACAGCAATTGCTTGTTTTAGGCCAAAATGCATTGAAAGCAATGGAAACAACAAAAGCGCATACTTTGTGTTATCTCCTCTTGTAGCAAACACAGACAGCTCAAAATTTCACTGGATGTGTTGAAGACCAAGACCCACAAATGTGATGTGAAATGGTTTTTCTCCCTTGTTGCATTTAAGAGAAAACAGCAAATGCTCGTTTTAGGCCAAAATCCATTGAAAGCAATGGAACCAACAAAAGCGCATACTTTGTGATATCTCCTCTTGTAGCAAACACAGACAGCTCAAAATTTCATTGGATGTGTTGAAGACCAAGACCCACAAATGTGATGTGAAATGGTTTTTCCCCCATGTTGCGTTTAAGAGAAAACAGCAATTGCTCGTTTTAGGCCAAAATGCATTGAAAGCAATGGAAACAACAAAAGCGCATACTTTGTGTTATCTCCTCTTGTAGCAAACACAGACAGCACAAAATTTCACTGGATGTGCTGAAGACCAAGACCCACAAATGTGATGTGAAATGGTTTTTCTCCCATGTTGCGTTTAAGAGAAAACAGCAATTGCTCGTTTTAGGCCAAAATGCATTGAAAGCAATGGAAACAACAAAAGTGCATACTTTGTGTTATCTCCTCTTGTAGCAAACACAGACAGCTCAAAATTTCACCGGATGTGTTGAAGATCAAGTCCCACAAATGTGATGTGAAATGGTTTTTCTCCCATGTTGCATTTAAGAGAAAACAGCAATTGCTCGTTTTAGGCCAAAATGCATTGAAAGCAATGGAAACAACAAAAGCGCATACTTTGTGTTATCTCCTCTTGTAGTAAACACAGACAGCTCAAAATTTCACTGGATGTGTTGAAGACCAAGACCCACAAATGTGATGTGAAATGGTTTTTCTCCCATGTTGCGTTTAAGAGAAAACAGCAATTGCTCATTTTAGGCCAAAATGCATTGAAAGCAATGGAAACAACAAAAGCGCATACTTTGTGTTATCTCCTCTTGTAGCAAACACAGACAGCTCAAAATTTCACTGGATGTGTTGAAGACCAAGACCCACAAATGTGATGTGAAATGGATTTTCTCCCTTGTTGCGTTTAAGAGAAAACAGCAAATGCAGGTTTTAGGGCAAAATGCATTGAAAGCAATGGAAACAACAAAAGCGCATACTTTGTGATATCTCCTCTTGTAGCAAACGCAGACAGCTCAAAATTTCACTGGATGTGTTGAAGACTAAGACCCACAAATGTGATGTGAAATGGTTTTTCTCCCATGTTGCGTTTAAGAGAAAACAGCAATTGCTCGTTTTAGGCCAAAATGCATTGAAGCAATGGAAACAACAAAAGCGCATACTTTGTGTTATCTCCTCTTGTAGCAAACACAGACAGCTCAAAATTTCACTGGATGTGTTGAAGACCAAGACCCACAAATGTGATGTGAAATGGTTTTTCTCCCATGTTGCGTTTAAGAGAAAACAGCAAATGCACGTTTTAGGCCAAAATGCATTGAAAGCAATGGAAACAACAAAAGCGCATACTTTGTGATAACTCCTCTTGTAGCAAACACAGACAGCTCTAAATTTCACTGGATGTGTTGAAGACCAAGACCCACAAATGTGATGTGAAATGGTTTTTCTCCCATGTTGCGTTTAAGAGAAAACAGCAATTGCTCGTTTTAGGCCAAAATGCATTGAAAGCAATGGAAACAACAAAAGCGCATACTTTGTGTTATCTCCTCTTGTAGCAAACACAGACAGCTCAAAATTTCACTGGATGTGTTGAAGACCAAGACCCACAAATGTGATGTGAAATGGTTTTTCTCCCATGTTGCGTTTAAGAGAAAACAGCAATTGCTCGTTTTAGGCCAAAATACATTGAAAGCAATGGAAACAACAAAAGCGCATACTTTGTGTTATCTCCTCTTGTAGCAAACACAGACAGCTCAAAATTTCACTGGATGTGTTGAAGACCAAGACCCACAAATGTGATGTGAAATGGTTTTTCTCCCATGTTGCGTTTAAGAGAAAACAGCAATTGCTCATTTTAGGCCAAAATGCATTGAAAGCAATGGAAACAACAAAAGCGCATACTTTTTGATATCTCCTCTTGTAGCAAACACAGACAGCTCAAAATTTCACTGGATGTGTTGAAGACCAAGACCCACAAATGTGATGTGAAATGGTTTTTCTCCCATGTTGCGTTTAAGAGAAAACAGCAAATGCACGTTTTAGGCCAAAATGCATTGAAAGCAATGGAAACAACAAAAGCGCATACTTTGTGTTATCTCCTCTTGTAGCAAACACAGACAGCTCAAAATTTCACCGGATGTGTTGAAGACCAAGTCCCACAAATGTGATGTGAAATGGTTTTTCTCCCATGTTGCGTTTAAGAGAAAACAGCAATTGCTCGTTTTAGGCCAAAATACATTGAAAGCAATGGAAACAACAAAAGCGCATTCTTTGTGATATCGCCTCTTGTAGCAAACACAGACAGCTCAAAATTTCACTGGATGTGTTGAAGACCAAGTCCCACAAATGTGATGTGAAATGGTTTTTCTCCCATGTTGCGTTTAAGAGAAAACAGCAATTGCTCGTTTTAGGCCAAAATACATTGAAAGCAATGGAAACAACAAAAGCGCATACTTTGTGTTATCTCCTCTTGTAGCAAACACAGACAGCTCAAAATTTCACTGGATGTGTTGAAGACCAAGACCCACAAATGTGATGTGAAATGGTTTTTCTCCCATGTTGCGTTTAAGAGAAAACAGCAAATGCTCGTTTTAGGCCAAAATGCATTGAAAGCAATGGAAACAACAAAAGCGCATACTTTGTGATATCTCCTCTTGTAGCAAACACAGACAGCTCAAAATTTTACTGGATGTGTTGAAGACCAAGACCCACAAATGTGATGTGAAATGGTTTTTCTCCCATGTTGCGTTTAAGAGAAAACAGCATTTGCTCATTTTAGGCCAAAATGCATTGAAAGCAATGGAAACAACAAAAGCGCATACTTTGTGTTATCTCCTCTTGTAGCAAACACAGACAGCTCAAAATTTCACTGGATGTGTTGAAGACCAAGACCCACAAATGTGATGTGAAATGGTTTTTCTCCCATGTTGCATTTAAGAGAAAACAACAAATGCACGTTTTAGGCCAAAATGCATTGAAAGCAATGGAAACAACAAAAGCGCATACTTTGTGTTATCTCCTCTTGTAGCAAACACAGACAGCTCAAAATTTCACCGGATGTGTTGAAGACCAAGTCCCACAAATGTGATGTGAAATGGTTTTTCTCCCATGTTGCATTTAAGAGAAAACAGCAAATGCTCGTTTTAGGCCAAAATCCATTGAAAGCAATGGAACCAACAAAAGAGCATACTTTGTGATATCTCCTCTTGTAGCAAACACAGACAGCTCAAAATTTCATTGGATGTGTTGAAGACCAAGACCCACAAATGTGATGTGAAATGGTTTTTCCCCCATGTTGCGTTTAAGAGAAAACAGCAATTGCTCGTTTTAGGCCAAAATGCATTCAAAGCAATGGAAACAACAAAAGCGCATACTTTGTGTTATCTCCTCTTGTAGCAAACACAGACTGCTCAAAATTTCACTGGATGTGTTGAAGACCAAGACCCACAAATGTGATGTGAAATGGTTTTTCTCCCATGTTGCGTTTAAGAGAAAACAGCAAATGCTCGTTTTAGGCCAAAATGCATTGAAAGCAATGGAAACAACAAAAGCGCATACTTTGTGATATCTCCTCTTGTAGCAAACACAGACAGCTCAAAATTTTACTGGATGTGTTGAAGACCAAGACCCACAAATGTGATGTGAAATGGTTTTTCTCCCATGTTGCGTTTAAGAGAAAACAGCAATTGCTCGTTTTAGGCCAAAATGCATTGAAAGCAATGGAAACAACAAAAGCGCATACTTTGTGTTATCTCCTCTTGTAACAAACACAGACAGCTCAAAATTTCACTGGATGTGTTGAAGACCAAGACCCACAAATGTGATGTGAAATGGTTTTTCTCCCATGTTGCGCTTAAGAGAAAACAGAAAATGCACGTTTTAGGCCAAAATGCATTGAAAGCAATGGAAACAACAAAAGCGCATACTTTGTGATATCTCCTCTTGTAGCAAACACAGACAGCTCAAATTTTCACTGGATGTGTTGAAGACCAATACCCACAAATGTGATGTGAAATGGTTTTTCTCCCATGTTGCATTTAAGAGAAAACAGCAATTGCTCGTTTTAGGCCAAAATGCATTGAAAGCAATGGAAACAACAAAAGCGCATACTTTGTGTTATCTCCTCTTGTAACAAACACAGACAGCTCAAAATTTCACTGGATGTGTTGAAGACCAAGACCCACAAATGTGATGTGAAATGGTTTTTCTCCCATGTTGCGCTTAAGAGAAAACAGAAAATGCACGTTTTAGGCCAAAATGCATTGAAAGCAATGGAAACAACAAAAGCGCATACTTTGTTATATCTCCTCTTGTAGCAAACACAGACAGCTCAAAATTTCACTGGATGTGTTGAAGACCAAGACCCACAAATGTGATGTGAAATGGTTTTTCTCCCATGTTGCGCTTAAGAGAAAACAGAAAATGCTCGTTTTAGGCCAAAATGCATTGAAAGCAATGGAAACAACAAAAGCGCATACTTTGTGATATCTCCTCTTGTAGCAAACACAGACAGCTCAAAATTTCATTGAATGTGTTGAAGACCAAGACCCACAAATGTGATGTGAAATGGTTTTTCCCCCATGTTGCGTTTAAGAGAAAACAGCAATTGCTCGTTTTATGCCAAAATGCATTGAAAGCAATGGAAACAACAAAAGCGCATACTTTGTGTTATCTCCTCTTGTAGCAAACACAGACTGCTCAAAATTTCACTGGATGTGTTGAAGACCAAGACCCACAAATGTGATGTGAAATGGTTTTTCTCCCATGTTGCGTTTAAGAGAAAACAGCAAATGCTCGTTTTAGGCCAAAATGCATTGAAAGCAATGGAAACAACAAAAGTGCATACTTTGTGATATCTCCTCTTGTAGCAAACACAGACAGCTCAAAATTTCATTGGATGTGTTGAAGACCAAGACCCACAAATGTGATGTGAAATGGTTTTTCCCCCATGTTGCGTTTAAGAGAAAACAGCAATTGCTCGTTTTAGGCCAAAATGCATTGAAAGCAATGGAAACAACAAAAGCGCATACTTTGTATTATCTCCTCTTGTAGCAAACACAGACAGCTCAAAATTTCATTGGATGTGTTGAAGACCAAGACCCACAAATGTGATGTGAAATGGTTTTTCTCCCAAGTTGCGTTTAAGAGAAAACAGCAATTGCTCGTTTTAGGCCAAAATGCATTGAAAGCAATGGAAACAACAAAAGCTCATACTTTGTGTTATCTCCTCTTGTAGCAAACACAGACAGCTCAAAATTTCACTGGATGTGTTGAAGACCAAGACCCACAAATGTGATGTGAAATGGTTTTTCTCCCATGTTGCGTTTAAGAGAAAACAGCAAATGCACGTTTTAGGCCAAAATGCATTGAAAGCAATGGAAACAACAAAAGCGCATACTTTGTGATAACTCCTCTTGTAGCAAACACAGACAGCTCTAAATTTCACTGGATGTGTTGAAGACCAAGACCCACAAATGTGATGTGAAATGGTTTTTCTCCCATGTTGCGTTTAAGAGAAAACAGCAATTGCTCGTTTTAGGCCAAAATACATTGAAAGCAATGGAAACAACAAAAGCGCATACTTTGTGTTATCTCCTCTTGTAGCAAACACAGACAGCTCAAAATTTCACTGGATGTGTTGAAGACCAAGACCCACAAATGTGATGTGAAATGGTTTTTCTCCCATGTTGCGTTTAAGAGAAAACAGCAATTGCTCATTTTAGGCCAAAATGCATTGAAAGCAATGGAAACAACAAAAGCGCATACTTTGTGATATCTCCTCTTGTAGCAAACACAGACAGCTCAAAATTTCACTGGATGTGTTGAAGACCAAGACCCACAAATGTGATGTGAAATGGTTTTTCTCCCATGTTGCGTTTAAGAGAAAACAGCAAATGCACGTTTTAGGCCAAAATGCATTGAAAGCAATGGAAACAACAAAAGCGCATACTTTGTGTTATCTCCTCTTGTAGCAAACACAGACAGCTCAAAATTTCACCGGATGTGTTGAAGACCAAGTCCCACAAATGTGATGTGAAATGGTTTTTCTCCCATGTTGCGTTTAAGAGAAAACAGCAATTGCTCGTTTTAGGCCAAAATACATTGAAAGCAATGGAAACAACAAAAGCGCATACTTTGTGATATCTCCTCTTGTAGCAAACACAGACAGCTCAAAATTTTACTGGATGTGTTGAAGACCAAGACCCACAAATGTGATGTGAAATGGTTTTTCTCCCATGTTGCGTTTAAGAGAAAACAGCATTTGCTCATTTTAGGCCAAAATGCATTGAAAGCAATGGAAACAACAAAAGCGCATACTTTGTGTTATCTCCTCTTGTAGCAAACACAGACAGCTCAAAATTTCACTGGATGTGTTGAAGACCAAGACCCACAAATGTGATGTGAAATGGTTTTTCTCCCATGTTGCATTTAAGAGAAAACAACAAATGCACGTTTTAGGCCAAAATGCATTGAAAGCAATGGAAACAACAAAAGCGCATACTTTGTGTTATCTCCTCTTGTAGCAAACACAGACAGCTCAAAATTTCACCGGATGTGTTGAAGACCAAGTCCCACAAATGTGATGTGAAATGGTTTTTCTCCCATGTTGCGTTTAAGAGAAAACAGCAATTGCTCGTTTTAGGCCAAAATACATTGAAAGCAATGGAAACAACAAAAGCGCATTCTTTGTGATATCGCCTCTTGTAGCAAACACAGACAGCTCAAAATTTCACTGGATGTGTTGAAGACCAAGTCCCACAAATGTGATGTGAAATGGTTTTTCTCCCATGTTGCGTTTAAGAGAAAACAGCAATTGCTCGTTTTAGGCCAAAATACATTGAAAGCAATGGAAACAACAAAAGCGCATACTTTGTGTTATCTCCTCTTGTAGCAAACACAGACAGCTCAAAATTTCACTGGATGTGTTGAAGACCAAGACCCACAAATGTGATGTGAAATGGTTTTTTTCCCATGTTGCGTTTAAGAGAAAACAGCAAATGCTCGTTTTAGGCCAAAATGCATTGAAAGCAATGGAAACAACAAAAGCGCATACTTTGTGATATCTCCTCTTGTAGCAAACACAGACAGCTCAAAATTTTACTGGATGTGTTGAAGACCAAGACCCACAAATGTGATGTGAAATGGTTTTTCTCCCATGTTGCGTTTAAGAGAAAACAGCATTTGCTCATTTTAGGCCAAAATGCATTGAAAGCAATGGAAACAACAAAAGCGCATACTTTGTGTTATCTCCTCTTGTAGCAAACACAGACAGCTCAAAATTTCACTGGATGTGTTGAAGACCAAGACCCACAAATGTGATGTGAAATGGTTTTTCTCCCATGTTGCATTTAAGAGAAAACAACAAATGCACGTTTTAGGCCAAAATGCATTGAAAGCAATGGAAACAACAAAAGCGCATACTTTGTGTTATCTCCTCTTGTAGCAAACACAGACAGCTCAAAATTTCACCGGATGTGTTGAAGACCAAGTCCCACAAATGTGATGTGAAATGGTTTTTCTCCCATGTTGCATTTAAGAGAAAACAGCAAATGCTCGTTTTAGGCCAAAATCCATTGAAAGCAATGGAACCAACAAAAGAGCATACTTTGTGATATCTCCTCTTGTAGCAAACACAGACAGCTCAAAATTTCATTGGATGTGTTGAAGACCAAGACCCACAAATGTGATGTGAAATGGTTTTTCCCCCATGTTGCGTTTAAGAGAAAACAGCAATTGCTCGTTTTAGGCCAAAATGCATTGAAAGCAATGGAAACAACAAAAGCGCATACTTTGTGTTATCTCCTCTTGTAGCAAACACAGACTGCTCAAAATTTCACTGGATGTGTTGAAGACCAAGACCCACAAATGTGATGTGAAATGGTTTTTCTCCCATGTTGCGTTTAAGAGAAAACAGCAAATGCTCGTTTTAGGCCAAAATGCATTGAAAGCAATGGAAACAACAAAAGCGCATACTTTGTGATATCTCCTCTTGTAGCAAACACAGACAGCTCAAAATTTTACTGGATGTGTTGAAGACCAAGACCCACAAATGTGATGTGAAATGGTTTTTCTCCCATGTTGCGTTTAAGAGAAAACAGCAATTGCTCGTTTTAGGCCAAAATGCATTGAAAGCAATGGAAACAACAAAAGCGCATACTTTGTGTTATCTCCTCTTGTAACAAACACAGACAGCTCAAAATTTCACTGGATGTGTTGAAGACCAAGACCCACAAATGTGATGTGAAATGGTTTTTCTCCCATGTTGCGCTTAAGAGAAAACAGAAAATGCACGTTTTAGGCCAAAATGCATTGAAAGCAATGGAAACAACAAAAGCGCATACTTTGTGATATCTCCTCTTGTAGCAAACACAGACAGCTCAAAATTTCACTGGATGTGTTGAAGACCAATACCCACAAATGTGATGTGAAATGGTTTTTCTCCCATGTTGCATTTAAGAGAAAACAGCAATTGCTCGTTTTAGGCCAAAATGCATTGAAAGCAATGGAAACAACAAAAGCGCATACTTTGTGTTATCTCCTCTTGTAACAAACACAGACAGCTCAAAATTTCACTGGATGTGTTGAAGACCAAGACCCACAAATGTGATGTGAAATGGTTTTTCTCCCATGTTGCGCTTAAGAGAAAACAGAAAATGCACGTTTTAGGCCAAAATGCATTGAAAGCAATGGAAACAACAAAAGCGCATACTTTGTTATATCTCCTCTTGTAGCAAACACAGACAGCTCAAAATTTCACTGGATGTGTTGAAGACCAAGACCCACAAATGTGATGTGAAATGGTTTTTCTCCCATGTTGCGCTTAAGAGAAAACAGAAAATGCTCGTTTTAGGCCAAAATGCATTGAAAGCAATGGAAACAACAAAAGCGCATACTTTGTGATATCTCCTCTTGTAGCAAACACAGACAGCTCAAAATTTCATTGAATGTGTTGAAGACCAAGACCCACAAATGTGATGTGAAATGGTTTTTCCCCCATGTTGCGTTTAAGAGAAAACAGCAATTGCTCGTTTTATGCCAAAATGCATTGAAAGCAATGGAAACAACAAAAGCGCATACTTTGTGTTATCTCCTCTTGTAGCAAACACAGACTGCTCAAAATTTCACTGGATGTGTTGAAGACCAAGACCCACAAATGTGATGTGAAATGGTTTTTCTCCCATGTTGCGTTTAAGAGAAAACAGCAAATGCTCGTTTTAGGCCAAAATGCATTGAAAGCAATGGAAACAACAAAAGTGCATACTTTGTGATATCTCCTCTTGTAGCAAACACAGACAGCTCAAAATTTCATTGGATGTGTTGAAGACCAAGACCCACAAATGTGATGTGAAATGGTTTTTCCCCCATGTTGCGTTTAAGAGAAAACAGCAATTGCTCGTTTTAGGCCAAAATGCATTGAAAGCAATGGAAACAACAAAAGCGCATACTTTGTATTATCTCCTCTTGTAGCAAACACAGACAGCTCAAAATTTCATTGGATGTGTTGAAGACCAAGACCCACAAATGTGATGTGAAATGGTTTTTCTCCCAAGTTGCGTTTAAGAGAAAACAGCAATTGCTCGTTTTAGGCCAAAATGCATTGAAAGCAATGGAAACAACAAAAGCTCATACTTTGTGTTATCTCCTCTTGTAGCAAACACAGACAGCTCAAAATTTCACTGGATGTGTTGAAGACCAAGACCCACAAATGTGATGTGAAATGGTTTTTCTCCCATGTTGCGTTTAAGAGAAAACAGCAAATGCACGTTTTAGGCCAAAATGCATTGAAAGCAATGGAAACAACAAAAGCGCATACTTTGTGATAACTCCTCTTGTAGCAAACACAGACAGCTCTAAATTTCACTGGATGTGTTGAAGACCAAGACCCACAAATGTGATGTGAAATGGTTTTTCTCCCATGTTGCGTTTAAGAGAAAACAGCAATTGCTCGTTTTAGGCCAAAATACATTGAAAGCAATGGAAACAACAAAAGCGCATACTTTGTGTTATCTCCTCTTGTAGCAAACACAGACAGCGCAAAATTTCACTGGATGTGTTGAAGACCAAGACCCACAAATGTGATGTGAAATGGTTTTTCTCCCATGTTGCGTTTAAGAGAAAACAGCAATTGCTCATTTTAGGCCAAAATGCATTGAAAGCAATGGAAACAACAAAAGCGCATACTTTGTGATATCTCCTCTTGTAGCAAACACAGACAGCTCAAAATTTCACTGGATGTGTTGAAGACCAAGACCCACAAATGTGATGTGAAATGGTTTTTCTCCCATGTTGCGTTTAAGAGAAAACAGCAAATGCACGTTTTAGGCCAAAATGCATTGAAAGCAATGGAAACAACAAAAGCGCATACTTTGTGTTATCTCCTCTTGTAGCAAACACAGACAGCTCAAAATTTCACCGGATGTGTTGAAGACCAAGTCCCACAAATGTGATGTGAAATGGTTTTTCTCCCATGTTGCGTTTAAGAGAAAACAGCAATTGCTCGTTTTAGGCCAAAATACATTGAAAGCAATGGAAACAACAAAAGCGCATACTTTGTGATATCTCCTCTTGTAGCAAACACAGACAGCTCAAAATTTTACTGGATGTGTTGAAGACCAAGACCCACAAATGTGATGTGAAATGGTTTTTCTCCCATGTTGCGTTTAAGAGAAAACAGCATTTGCTCATTTTAGGCCAAAATGCATTGAAAGCAATGGAAACAACAAAAGCGCATACTTTGTGTTATCTCCTCTTGTAGCAAACACAGACAGCTCAAAATTTCACTGGATGTGTTGAAGACCAAGACCCACAAATGTGATGTGAAATGGTTTTTCTCCCATGTTGCATTTAAGAGAAAACAACAAATGCACGTGTAGGCCAAAATGCATTGAAAGCAATGGAAACAACAAAAGCGCATACTTTGTGTTATCTCCTCTTGTAGCAAACACAGACAGCTCAAAATTTCACCGGATGTGTTGAAGACCAAGTCCCACAAATGTGATGTGAAATGGTTTTTCTCCCATGTTGCATTTAATAGAAAACAGCAAATGCTCGTTTTAGGCCAAAATCCATTGAAAGCAATGGAACCAACAAAAGCGCATACTTTGTGATATCTCCTCTTGTAGCAAACACAGACAGCTCAAAATTTCATTGGATGTGTTGAAGACCAAGACCCACAAATGTGATGTGAAATGGTTTTTCCCCCATGTTGCGTTTAAGAGAAAACAGCAATTGCTCGTTTTAGGCCAAAATGCATTGAAAGCAATGGAAACAACAAAAGCGCATACTTTGTGTTATCTCCTCTTGTAGCAAACACAGACAGCTCAAAATTTCACTGGATGTGTTGAAGACCACGACCCACAAATGTGATGTGAAATGGTTTTTCTCCCATGTTGCGTTTAAGAGAAAACAGCAAATGCTCGTTTTAGGCCAAAATCCATTGAAAGCAATGGAACCAACAAAAGAGCATACTTTGTGATATCTCCTCTTGTAGCAAACACAGACAGCTCAAAATTTCATTGGATGTGTGGAAGACCAAGACCCACAAATGTGATGTGAAATGGTTTTTCCCCCATGTTGCGTTTAAGAGAAAACAGCAATTGCTCGTTTTAGGCCAAAATGCATTGAAAGCAATGGAAACAACAAAAGCGCATACTTTGTGTTATCTCCTCTTGTAGCAAACACAGACTGCTCAAAATTTCACTGGATGTGTTGAAGACCAAGACCCACAAATGTGATGTGAAATGGTTTTTCTCCCATGTTGCGTTTAAGAGAAAACAGCAAATGCTCGTTTTAGGCCAAAATGCATTGAAAGCAATGGAAACAACAAAAGCGCATACTTTGTGATATCTCCTCTTGTAGCAAACACAGACAGCTCAAAATTTTACTGGATGTGTTGAAGACCAAGACCCACAAATGTGATGTGAAATGGTTTTTCTCCCATGTTGCGTTTAAGAGAAAACAGCAATTGCTCGTTTTAGGCCAAAATGCATTGAAAGCAATGGAAACAACAAAAGCGCATACTTTGTGTTATCTCCTCTTGTAACAAACACAGACAGCTCAAAATTTCACTGGATGTGTTGAAGACCAAGACCCACAAATGTGATGTGAAATGGTTTTTCTCCCATGTTGCGCTTAAGAGAAAACAGAAAATGCACGTTTTAGGCCAAAATGCATTGAAAGCAATGGAAACAACAAAAGCGCATACTTTGTGATATCTCCTCTTGTAGCAAACACAGACAGCTCAAAATTTCACTGGATGTGTTGAAGACCAATACCCACAAATGTGATGTGAAATGGTTTTTCTCCCATGTTGCATTTAAGAGAAAACAGCAATTGCTCGTTTTAGGCCAAAATGCATTGAAAGCAATGGAAACAACAAAAGCGCATACTTTGTGTTATCTCCTCTTGTAGCAAACACAGACAGCTCAAAATTTCACTGGATGTGTTGAAGACCAAGACCCACAAATGTGATGTGAAATGGTTTTTCTCCCATGTTGCGTTTAAGAGAAAACAGCAATTGCTCGTTTTAGGCCAAAATGCATTGAAAGCAATGGAAACAACAAAAGCGCATACTTTGTGTTATCTCCTCTTGTAACAAACACAGACAGCTCAAAATTTCACTGGATGTGTTGAAGACCAAGACCCACAAATGTGATGTGAAATGGTTTTTCTCCCATGTTGCGCTTAAGAGAAAACAGAAAATGCACGTTTTAGGCCAAAATGCATTGAAAGCAATGGAAACAACAAAAGCGCATACTTTGTTATATCTCCTCTTGTAGCAAACACAGACAGCTCAAAATTTCACTGGATGTGTTGAAGACCAAGACCCACAAATGTGATGTGAAATGGTTTTTCTCCCATGTTGCGCTTAAGAGAAAACAGAAAATGCTCGTTTTAGGCCAAAATGCATTGAAAGCAATGGAAACAACAAAAGCGCATACTTTGTGATATCTCCTCTTGTAGCAAACACAGACAGCTCAAAATTTCATTGGATGTGTTGAAGACCAAGACCCACAAATGTGATGTGAAATGGTTTTTCCCCCATGTTGCGTTTAAGAGAAAACAGCAATTGCTCGTTTTATGCCAAAATGCATTGAAAGCAATGGAAACAACAAAAGCGCATACTTTGTGTTATCTCCTCTTGTAGCAAACACAGACTGCTCAAAATTTCACTGGATGTGTTGAAGACCAAGACCCACAAATGTGATGTGAAATGGTTTTTCTCCCATGTTGCGTTTAAGAGAAAACAGCAATTGCTCGTTTTAGGCCAAAATGCATTGAAAGCATTGGAAACAACAAAAGTGCATACTTTGTGATATCTCCTCTTGTAGCAAACACAGACAGCTCAAAATTTCATTGGATGTGTTGAAGACCAAGACCCACAATGTGATGTGAAATGGTTTTTCCCCCATGTTGCATTTAAGAGAAAACAGCAATTGCTCGTTTTAGGCCAAAATGCATTGAAAGCATGGAAACAACAAAAGCGCATACTTTGTATTATCTCCTCTTGTAGCAAACACAGACAGCTCAAAATTTCATTGGATGTGTTGAAGACCAAGACCCACAAATGTGATGTGAAATGGTTTTTCTCCCAAGTTGCGTTTAAGAGAAAACAGCAAATGCTCGTTTTAGGCCAAAATCCATTGAAAGCAATGGAACCAACAAAAGCGCATACTTTGTGATATCTCCTCTTGTAGCAAACACAGACAGCTCAAAATTTCATTGGATGTGTTGAAGACCAAGACCCACAAATGTGATGTGAAATGGTTTTTCCCCCATGTTGCGTTTAAGAGAAAACAGCAATTGCTGGTTTTAGGCCAAAATGCATTGAAAGCAATGGAAACAACAAAAGCGCATACTTTGTGTTATCTCCTCTTGTAGCAAACACAGACAGCTCAAAATTTCACTGGATGTGTTGAAGACCAAGACCCACAAATGTGATGTGAAATGGTTTTTCTCCCATGTTGCGTTTAAGAGAAAACAGCAAATGTTCGTTTTAGGCCAAAATCAATTGAAAGCAATGGAACCAACAAAAGAGCATACTTTGTGATATCTCCTCTTGTAGCAAACACAGACAGCTCAAAATTTCATTGGATGTGTTGAAGACCAAGACCCACAAATGTGATGTGAAATGGTTTTTCCCCCATGTTGCGTTTAAGAGAAAACAGCAACTGCTCGTTTTAGGCCAAAATGCATTGAAAGCAATGGAAACAACAAAAGCTCATACTTTGTGTTATCTCCTCTTGTAGCAAACACAGACAGCTCAAAATTTCACTGGATGTGTTGAAGACCAAGACCCACAAATGTGATGTGAAATGGTTTTTCTCCCTTGTTGCGTTTAAGAGAAAACAGCAAATGCAGGTTTTAGGGCAAAATGCATTGAAAGCAATGGAAACAACAAAAGCGCATACTTTGTGATATCTCCTCTTGTAGCAAACGCAGACAGCTCAAAATTTCACTGGATGTGTTGAAGACCAAGACCCACAAATGTGATGTGAAATGGTTTTTCTCCAATGTTGCGTTTAAGAGAAAACAACAATTGCTCGTTTTAGGCCAAAATGCATTGAAGCAATGGAAACAACAAAAGCGCATACTTTGTGTTATCTCCTCTTGTAGCAAACACAGACAGCTCAAAATTTCACTGGATGTGTTGAAGACCAAGACCCACAAATGTGATGTGAAATGGTGTTTCTCCCATGTTGCGTTTAAGAGAAAACAGCAAATGCACGTTTTAGGCCAAAATGCATTGAAAGCAATGGAAACAACAAAAGCGCATACTTTGTGATAACTCCTCTTGTAGCAAACACAGACAGCTCTAAATTTCACTGGATGTGTTGAAGACCAAGACCCACAAATGTGATGTGAAATGGTTTTTCTCCCATGTTGCGTTTAAGAGAAAACAGCAATTGCTCGTTTTAGGCCAAAATGCATTGAAAGCAATGGAAACAACAAAAGTGCATACTTTGTGATATCTCCTCTTGTAGCAAACACAGACAGCTCAAAATTTCATTGGATGTGTTGAAGACCAAGACCCACAAATGTGATGTGAAATGGTTTTTCCCCCATGTTGCGTTTAAGAGAAAACAGCAATTGCTCGTTTTAGGCCAAAATGCATTGAAAGCAATGGAAACAACAAAAGCGCATACTTTGTATTATCTCCTCTTGTAGCAAACACAGACAGCTCAAAATTTCATTGGATGTGTTGAAGACCAAGACCCACAAATGTGATGTGAAATGGTTTTTCTCCCAAGTTGCGTTTAAGAGAAAACAGCAAATGCTCGTTTTAGGCCAAAATCCATTGAAAGCAATGGAACCAACAAAAGCGCATACTTTGTGATATCTCCTCTTGTAGCAAACACAGACAGCTCAAAATTTCATTGGATGTGTTGAAGACCAAGACCCACAAATGTGATGTGAAATGGTTTTTCCCCCATGTTGCGTTTAAGAGAAAACAGCAATTGCTGGTTTTAGGCCAAAATGCATTGAAAGCAATGGAAACAACAAAAGCGCATACTTTGTGTTATCTCCTCTTGTAGCAAACACAGATAGCTCAAAATTTCACTGGATGTGTTGAAGACCAAGACCCACAAATGTGATGTGAAATGGTTTTTCTCCCATGTTGCGTTTAAGAGAAAACAGCAAATGTTCGTTTTAGGCCAAAATCAATTGAAAGCAATGGAACCAACAAAAGAGCATACTTTGTGATATCTCCTCTTGTAGCAAACACAGACAGCTCAAAATTTCATTGGATGTGTTGAAGACCAAGACCCACAAATGTGATGTGAAATGGTTTTTCCCCCATGTTGCGTTTAAGAGAAAACAGCAATTGCTCGTTTTAGGCCAAAATGCATTGAAAGCAATGGAAACAACAAAAGCTCATACTTTGTGTTATCTCCTCTTGTAGCAAACACAGACAGCTCAAAATTTCACTGGATGTGTTGAAGACCAAGACCCACAAATGTGATGTGAAATGGTTTTTCTCCCTTGTTGCGTTTAAGAGAAAACAGCAAATGCAGGTTTTAGGGCAAAATGCATTGAAAGCAATGGAAACAACAAAAGCGCATACTTTGTGATATCTCCTCTTGTAGCAAACGCAGACAGCTCAAAATTTCACTGGATGTGTTGAAGACCAAGACCCACAAATGTGATGTGAAATGGTTTTTCTCCAATGTTGCGTTTAAGAGAAAACAACAATTGCTCGTTTTAGGCTAAAATGCATTGAAGCAATGGAAACAACAAAAGCGCATACTTTGTGTTATCTCCTCTTGTAGCAAACACAGACAGCTCAAAATTTCACTGGATGTGTTGAAGACCAAGACCCACAAATGTGATGTGAAATGGTGTTTCTCCCATGTTGCGTTTAAGAGAAAACAGCAAATGCACGTTTTAGGCCAAAATGCATTGAAAGCAATGGAAACAACAAAAGCGCATACTTTGTGATAACTCCTCTTGTAGCAAACACAGACAGCTCTAAATTTCACTGGATGTGTTGAAGACCAAGACCCACAAATGTGATGTGAAATGGTTTTTCTCCCATGTTGCGTTTAAGAGAAAACAGCAATTGCTCGTTTTAGGCCAAAATGCATTGAAAGCAATGGAAACAACAAAAGCGCATACTTTGTGTTATCTCCTCTTGTAGCAAACACAGACAGCTCAAAATTTCACTGGATGTGTTGAAGACCAAGACCCACAAATGTGATGTGAAATGGTTTTTCTCCCATGTTGCGTTTAAGAGAAAACAGCAATTGCTCGTTTTAGGCCAAAATACATTGAAAGCAATGGAAACAACAAAAGCGCATACTTTGTGTTATCTCCTCTTGTAGCAAACACAGACAGCTCAAAATTTCACTGGATGTGTTGAAGACCAAGACCCACAAATGTGATGTGAAATGGTTTTTCTCCCATGTTGCGTTTAAGAGAAAACAGCAATTGCTCGTTTTAGGCCAAAATGCATTGAAAGCAATGGAAACAACAAAAGCGCATACTTTGTGATATCTCCTCTTGTAGCAAACACAGACAGCTCAAAATTTCACTGGATGTGTTGAAGACCAAGACCCACAAATGTGATGTGAAATGGTTTTTCTCCCATGTTGCGTTTAAGAGAAAACAGCAAATGCACGTTTTAGGCCAAAATGCATTGAAAGCAATGGAAACAACAAAAGCGCATACTTTGTGATATCTCCTCTTGTAGCAAACACAGACAGCTCAAAATTTCACCGGATGTGTTGAAGACCAAGTCCCACAAATGTGATGTGAAATGGTTTTTCTCCCATGTTGCGTTTAAGAGAAAACAGCATTTGCTCATTTTAGGCCAAAATGCATTGAAAGCAATGGAAACAACAAAAGTGCATACTTTGTGATATCTCCTCTTGTAGCAAACACAGACAGCTCAAAATTTTACTGGATGTGTTGAAGACCAAGACCCACAAATGTGATGTGAAATGGTTTTTCTCCCATGTTGCGTTTAAGAGAAAACAGCAATTGCTCGTTTTAGGCCAAAATGCATTGAAAGCAATGGAAACAACAAAAGCGCATTCTTTGTGTTATCTCCTCTTGTAGCAAACACAGACAGCTCAAAATTTCACTGGATGTGTTGAAGACCAAGACCCACAAATGTGATGTGAAATGGTTTTTCTCCCATGTTGCGTTTAAGAGACAACAGCAAATGCTCGTTTTAGGCCAAAATGCATTGAAAGCAATGGAAACAACAAAAGCGCATACTTTGTGATATCTCCTCTTGTAGCAAACACAGACAGCTCAAAATTTCATTGGATGTGTTGAAGACCAAGACCCACAAATGTGATGTGAAATGGTTTTTCTCCCATGTTGCGTTTAAGAGAAAACAGCAATTGCTCGTTTTAGGCAAAATGCATTGAAAGCAATGGAAACAACAAAAGTGCATACTTTGTGTTATCTCCTCTTGTAGCAAACACAGACAGCTCAAAATTTCACCGGATGTGTTGAAGATCAAGTCCCACAAATGTGATGTGAAATGGTTTTTCTCTCATGTTGCATTTAAGAGAAAACAGCAATTGCTCGTTTTAGGCCAAAATGCAATGAAAGCAATGGAAACAACAAAAGCACATACTTTGTGTTATCTCCTCTTGTAGTAAACACAGACAGCTCAAAATTTCACTGGATGTGTTGAAGACCAAGACCCACAAATGTGATGTGAAATGGTTTTTCTCCCATGTTGCATTTAAGAGAAAACAGCAATTGCTCATTTTAGGCCAAAATGCATTGAAAGCAATGGAAACAACAAAAGCGCATACTTTGTGTTATCTCCTCTTGTAGCAAACACAGACAGCTCAAAATTTCACTGGATGTGTTGAAGACCTCGCCCCTAGAGGTCGCCTGTGATTCAGCTCTTAGGCCTCTGGAAGTGATTTGCAGCCAGGGACTGTCTGGAGTGTCCCTCCCCAGGGAGGATGGAGGGCCTACCGGGAGATGGTGGAGGAGATCCCGGGGTCCTGGAAGTCTCTGAGGGCCCGGATCCTGGAGGTGGTGGAGGGCCTGCTGGAAGTACTGGCCGACCGGTGGTGGTGCTCTCCCGGCTGGATGTGGCCGTGGAAGATGGTGAGAGCCGGACTTTGGACCCCATGCTGCATGGCCCCCCTGTGAGTGGCGATTTAACTTCAGGGTGCGGGCTAACACAGTGCTCCCCTATGAGTGAGGACTTAACTCTAGGGTGTGAGATGGTGGTAAGCTCCCCTGGGAGTGAAGCAACCCCAGGAGTAGAGCCAGTTCCCCCGGGTCTGCTTTCCTTTTGTGCGGAGACGGAGACGGAGATGGAGGAGGAGATCTGTCCCGATGCTCAGCGTCTCCTGGAGGAAGATTCCCTGGAGTCTGATTCCGAGGGAGACGGGGCCGCTGCTGCTGCTGCTGCCACCGCCGCTGCTGCCGCCGCCGCTGCCGCCGAACAGGAGACGTTCCTGGCTATGGATGTTGCGGCTTTGAGAAAGGAGGCTGGTCGGGTGTCTGCTCGGATTGCCTCAAAGAAAAAGAAATTCCTCACATCTACGAATGAGGGGAGGCTGATCATCAAAGATGAACTCCTGATGCTGGCGGAGAAGCGGGCCAAGTACAAGGGCAGAGTACTGTATCTGCTGAGCCTGGCGGGCCCGGTGGCAGCCCCAGCGAGGATGGAGGAGTCTTCAGAGGCTTTTTGGGAATCGAGCCTGGAGAAACAGGCTATTTCGGGTCCCAAGATGGCGCCGATGGAGGTCGGAGACGACGAGATCGGGGAAGGAGGCGGCGCAGAGATCAAGTCGGAAGAGATGGTGGGTGTCTCAGCGGCAGATGCGGGCCCGAAGGAGTTAATCCACAGAGTCCGGAAGATGGCTGCGGGGACCCTGCTCTCTGCGGGTCACGATGCGGCTCACGATGCGCTTCACGGTGGCAAGGCGGAAGTGCCTTTGGAGATTGCTGCTGACGGAGCCATGGAGTTGGAGGAAGCTTCCCGGCGACTGATGGATGGAGACGTGGCCGTGGTCCCCACGGTGATCGGGAACACTGCTGTTGGATCTGGTGAGTGTGTGATGCCTGCCGGTGTTATGCTGGCACCCGGTCCTGATCTGCCAGCTGTCGGGAGGAGGGTGGTTGCGGCTGACTGTGTGAGTGACTCCCTTGATGCAGAGATGTTGCAGATTGCTGACAGGGTGGAGGCAGATGTTAACAGGGCCACATCTGTTGTCCCAGGGGCTCCGGTACTGAGGGCAGGTGCTAGCCTGGTACAGGGTCTGCCCCCTCTGGACAGGTCCACTTTATCGGAGGAACAATTGAAAATAGCGGACTCACTGTATGGGGGAATAGGGGGGCCTGAGAGGATCCGTGTGGCAATTGAGTTGATTGCTGAAAATAATTCGAGACTGGAAAGTATGGGCCAGCCTATGCCCAAGTCTTATGCGACAATAGTGTCTGGTGGAGGGGCACCAAGGATTCCTAATGCTGCTACCAGTGGTGATGGTGGTGGGAGTGGTATTGGTGGTGGTACCCCGATAAGAAGGCAGAATGTGGTGCAGCTAAAGTGGGTAGCTGAGGGGGACCCGCCAAGTAAGGGTGTTTTTCTAGAGATGGTTTTCTCCATGGGATTCTCACCCATGGACCTCTTTGCCTGCATTCACCCCATTAGAACCCCTGAGTATGATCTGAGTTTTCAGACTCTGCGGGGGTTACAGGCATTTGCGTCCAGGTGGGAGGAGAAGAAGGGTGTGACACCCTTTAGTAATTACAGGTCTCAAATGGTCTCTCGCCAGGATAGGGTTAAAGTCACTATCCTGGTGAGAAATGAGAGCCTCCCAGTACAGGACATCCTTTTCTGGTTATCCCGCTTTTGTACAGTATTGTCCACGTGCCTGGAGAAAATAGACTACATGAAGGGGGTGTGGGGTGGAGCTTATTCTGTCTTTGTCAGGCTAAACAGGGTAGGTATAGAAACAAAGCACATTCCGGCAGCAGCTTTCATTGGCCGAGATAAGATCCAGGCTTTCTACCCCGGTCAGCCTAGAGTCTGTCATCGCTGTGGCAGCTTTAGGCATTTTTCTAACAATTGCCCTGAGGTCAAGTGTGCCATGTGTGGTGAGTTGGGTCACCTCTCTAGAGATTGTGATGTGGTGAAGTGTAATCTCTGTGGGTGTATTGGTCACCCTTATAGCCGTTGCCCCTCGGCATCGCACAATGAGGAAAGTGGTATTGGGAGTTTTGCCGGTGGTCATAGAACCTCCAACGAGAGGGGCCAGACTGAGTGACATTGAGGAAGGTGAGGAGGTAGGTAGTGGAAAAGATGTGCTGGAAGCTGCCAAAATCCAGAAGGAGGTGCCGATAGAGAGGGGAGAATCTTCCTTTACAGTTGTAAAGTCAAATAGGAAGAGGAGGGTAGGGCAAAGGGAGGATGTTGTCCAGCTTTCAAATCGCTTTACATTCTCTGTGGCTGATGACGAGGAGGAGGAGGTAGCGGAGAAGGGAGGGGAGATAGTAAGACAGGAAAATGGTGATTTGGTTCAGGTTGCTAGGCCTTCTGAGGTGAGAAAGAAGGTCAGTAGGAAAAGCACCTTTGGGGAAGCCGCAGAAGGTGCCAAAGCGAAAAACAGGAGAAGAGGGGGTAAGGTTACGATAAAATCAAAGAATGTGGAACATGGTGGTAAGCTGGAGTGGGACCTGTCGAATCTGGGATCGGCAGGGTCAAGTGGTGTAGAAAAGGGGTTAGGGAAGATGGAGGAGGTTGGAGTGGTTTCTGCCGGAGCAGACATAGTTGAGGAAACCCCTGAGTCTGTTATTTTGGGAGATTCTTTGGAGATGATACCTCCAAGTCAGGAAGCTCCAGTCATCTTGGTGGATCCAAAACCGCCAGATCCTGACCCTGATCCTGCTTTTGTTTCCCTGACTGGTGGGGACAGGCAGGTTATTGTTGAGGTGGGGTTGGTGTCTGCGGTTGGGGCCGATGGGCCGGGTGAACCAACTGCGGGTGCTGTGCCTCTTGGGGATGGTGTGGATGTGGTGGAGGATGAGTGTATGGTTGTGTCATCGTCTGGTGAAGGTATCACTTCTGGGGTGCCTTATAAGCAGGAAGGTTCCTCGGGGGAGGGGTCTTCCTGTGTAACAAAGTGAAAGTGAAATGGAGCCCTATCTCTATAATCTAGAACTATGGCTACACACCCTATACGATGCGCCACCATTAATGTGGCTTCCGTTTATTCTGAACATGCTCGTTATATGGCCTTTTCTTTTTTCAACACGATTGAGGTTGATATTTTGTTTTTGCAGGAGACCAGAATAGGGGACTTGTCCACACTTCGCAGGGCCAAAAGCCAGTGGAGGAGTGGCCCATCCTATTGGTCTCTTGCGGCCGAGCCGTATGGTGGGGTGGCAGTGCTTTTTACTGATATGGTAACTGTACACAAGATTATAGAATTACAGATAGGTAGGTGTATGGTTTTGGATGTTAGCCTAAGGGGGCATGATCTCAGGCTGATTAACGTCTACGGACCGCAGTCGGCCTGGGATAGGAAGTGCCTTTTTGGGCTGATAAAACCATTCCTTTTTACGGCCCGGCAGGTTGTCTTTGGTGGTGATTTTAACACCATTGTAAGGCCCAAAGACAGGGGGGGTGCAAAGTCAACCCTGGGCTATGATGCGAGATTTTTAGTTAGTATGGTTAGAGAGGCAGGTCTGGTCGATGTGCACATTCGCCATTGTCCAGACCTCACGGGTTACACATATCATTGTAGCAATCGTAGGTCTAGGATAGATAGGTTTTTTGTTAAGGAGAGTTCGAAAACTCTGCCTCCTGAGGTAAGGGCTGTAGAATTCTCCAACCACGTTTGCTTGAGTGTCGCGTTGAATGCTTCGGAAACTCCTCAGAGAGGGTGGGGCCTTTGGCATTTGAGCTCTGACCTTCTGAAAGAAGAGAGTATTAGCCAGTCCTTTAGGGATTTCTTCCAACTACAGGAGACACTTCTGGAGGCTGGTTGGTCTAGGTCTGAGTGGTGGGAAGAGTGCAAAAAAAGGACTCGTAGGCTTTTTCAGAGGCTGGTAGCGCAAAAGAACTTGAGAAAAAGATGTGTCTACCAGAGTTTGAGGAAGAAACTTGATTTCCTGATCTCTGAGTGTGGAGATAGTGGGGATATCTTCCGGGTGAAAGCTCAGTTGAGGGAGCTCCAATATGATCGGCTGGCTTCCTTGATTTTGGAGAGGGATTATGGTAAATACCACTCGCCTGATCCCTACCAGAGTTGCAGGAAGGCGGTTGATCTAAGGGAGGTGAAGGGCCTGTATGACGGGCAGGGTACTCTCTGTGAAGACAGGGATGGCATCCTGGGGGTCATCGGGTCCTACTATACGGACCTTCTGTCTGAGCAGCCACTTATTAGGGAGAGGATGGAGTCCTTTCTGAAGGAGACGCCAGGGTTAGAGAAACTTGATGCCTCTTTTGACTCCTTGGGTGATGATGTGACGGTGGAGGAAGTCAAGAGGGCAATAGACAGTTTGTCTATCAAAAAATCTCCAGGTCCGGATGGTTTAACGTCCGAGTTCTTTAAAGCTTTCAGGGACATCTTGGCTCCGCGCCTTATGGAGGTCTATAATGAATGCCTGGGTGAGGGGTCGCTCCCTCCTTCCATGAGGTCTTCCGCTCTCATATTGTTATCAAAAGGTAAGGACCCGTCCCGTATTGAGAATTGGCGCCCCATCGCTCTTCTCAATACGGACAGAAAGATCCTGGCAAAAATACTGTTTAATCGGCTGATGGAAGTTTCCGGGCTGGTACTGTCTCCATCTCAGCATTGCACCGTGAAGGGCCGTAGCACGTTTAGTGCTGTCCTTGGCGTCCGGGAGGCCGTGGAACGCTGTCGTGCTGAAAAGTGGGGCAAGTACTTACTGGCATTGGACCAGTCGAAGGCTTTTGACCGGGTGAACCACAAGTACCTGTGGGCTGTTTTGGAATGGTATGGTCTTCCAGTGAGGGTGGTTGATTGGCTTCGTGTTTTGAACAATCAGGCTGAGAGCTTCCCGCTTGTTAATGGTTGGGTGGGCCCTGCTTTCAAGGTTGACTCTGGTGTCCGTCAGGGATGCCCCCTGAGCCCGCTCTTATATGTTTTCGCGATCGATCCCTTCGTAAGGAGGATTGGTTGCAGTGCATTGAGGGGGGTGCAGCTGGGCCCAGAGGCTCCATTGAGGGTGGTGGCCTACGCAGATGATGTCACTGTGGTCCTGTCCTCTGTGGCAGAGGCTCAGTCTATAGAACACCTAGTCTCCGACTACTCTGAAGCCTCGTGCTCCAGAGTAAATCAGGACAAATGTGAAGCTTTCTGGATGGGGGAGGAAGGTGATGAATTTCGCCTTCCGGACAGCCTCCCCCGGGCCAGTTCTCAGATCAAAATCTTAGGCATCATTTTTGACTGTGGTGATTATGCCACTCGAAATTGGGAAAAGAGGATAGAGGAAGCCAGCAGGAAAGTACAGTCCTGGAGAACTTGGCAGTTCTCCTACAGGGAAAGGGTTCACTTGTGCAAAACTTTCCTGGTTCCTATATTTCTGTATGTCAGCTACGTGTGTTTCTTGCCACAATCTTTGTGGTCCAAAGTGTTATCCTTGTTCTTCCTTTTATTTTGGGGGAACGGGATGAACATTGTCAAGAGGGGTATAACCTACAGACCAAGGAATGAAGGTGGATTGGGTATGGTCAATCCGGTGGTGTTTTTTGCCACAACTTTTATTAAATTGAATCTTGGAAGTCTGTTTCTGGAGACTTCTCCTTGGTGGGTAGAGAGTTTTAGGGCTTGGGTGTCTCCTTTCCTTGAACTCTGGTATGATGGCGGCCGTGTTAAAGCCTTCAGAGGTAGGTCTGGTGCTCTTCCGATCTATGTCATCCTGTGCTTGAGAGTGACAAGGCTATGGGGAGTAGTGGCGAGTGATGTCAAGACCCTTTCTAGGAAGGAGTTGGAGAGAGGCATTTTGCGGGCTCACTTCTATGCCCCGCTATCACTGAGGGACTGCCCGGGCAAGGTTTGCTCAGATGGGATCTCTTTGATCTGTTCAGAGAGGATTCCACTGAAGTATAGGGACCTGGCCTGGCTCTCTTTTCAAGGAAGGCTCTATGTTAGGGGGCAAATCAGGTGGAGAAGCGCCGATGATCGTGGTTGCCCACGGGAGGAATGTCCAGGGGAGGAGGAGACTATGGACCACTTCTTGCTTGAATGTCCCTTTAACATTGAGATTTATAAGAAAGTTTTGAGCGCCTTACGCATTCCGTGCCTTTCGGGGCTCAGTTACCCTGAGTGGGTTTACGGAGCATTCAAAGGGTATGGGCGTTATGATTTGGTCACCATTTTTGTAGTTAGTTTAGTGGTTAGATATCACACGTGGAGCGCACGGTGCTTAGTAACAACTAGAAGTAAAATCCTTCCCTGTGAGGTGGTGGCGTGTAATATTCTTCACGAGGTTAGGTCTCTGATGGAGATGGACAGGAGGAGACTGGATGCTGTTGGGTGGTCGAGGAGATGGAGGCACCTGAAGCCCCCTTAGTGGGTGGCAAAAAAGTACCAGTCTTTTTCCTGTTTATCCTATGGGCTTGAAGCTCTTCTTTCCACTTCCGCAGTAGATTTTTGGATTTTTCTGTTTTATGGAATGATTTTCATGCGCCTAAACAGCTCCTTCATTTTCTCTATGTTTTGGAGTTAGTGTTGGTGATAGTTTAAAGTCTTTTTGAAATAAAAAAAGGAAATAGCTAAAAGCTTATTGTGTTAAAGTTTATTGTTTTAATGATATTTTGATGTTTCAGGTGATGGTTTGTACACTGTCTTGTCTGGGTGGAGTGTGTGATGTGTTATGTTCAGGAGGTTTATCCTTTTTGTGGCTCTTTGCAGAATTTTGATAGAGTCGTATATTTTGATTACAGTAACCTGGTTGATTATGTATATATGGCAAAATGTATGTTGAAGTGCAGTATTTTTCTATGTATTTATTTATATGCTGCAAGTTTTTCAATAAAAAAAGGATTACCCACAAATGTGATGTGAAATGGTTTTTCTCCCATGTAGCGTTTAAGAGAAAACAGCAAATGCACGTTTTAGGCCACAATGCATTGAAAGCAATGGAAACAACAAAAGCGCATACTTTGTGATAACTCCTCTTGTAGCAAACACAGACAGCTCTAAATTTCACTGGATGTGTTGAAGACCAAGACCCACAAATGTGATGTGAAATGGTTTTTCTCCCATGTTGCGTTTAAGAGAAAACAGCAATTGCTCGTTTTAGGCCAAAATGCATTGAAGCAATGGAAACAACAAAAGCGCATACTTTGTGTTATCTCCTCTTGTAGCAAACACAGACAGCTCAAAATTTCACTGGATGTGTTGAAGACCAAGACCCACAAATGTGATGTGAAATGGTTTTTCTCCCATGTTGCGTTTAAGAGAAAACAGCAATTGCTCGTTTTAGGCCAAAATACATTGAAAGCAATGGAAACAACAAAAGCGCATACTTTGTGTTATCTCCTCTTGTAGCAAACACAGACAGCTCAAAATTTCACTGGATGTGTTGAAGACCAAGACCCACAAATGTGATGTGAAATGGTTTTTCTCCCATGTTGCGTTTAAGAGAAAACAGCAATTGCTCGTTTTAGGCCAAAATGCATTGAAAGCAATGGAAACAACAAAAGCGCATACTTTGTGTTATCTCCTCTTGTAGCAAACACAGACAGCTCAAAATTTCACTGGATGTGTTGAAGACCAAGACCCACAAATGTGATGTGAAATGGTTTTTCTCCCATGTTGCGTTTAAGAGAAAAAAGCAAATGCTCGTTTTAGGCCAAAATGCATTGAAAGCAATGGAAACAACAAAAGCACATACTTTGTGTTATCTACTCTTGTAGCAAACACAGACAGCTCAAAATTTCACTGGATGTGTTGAAGACCAAGACCCACAAATGTGATGTGAAATGGTTTTTCTCCCATGTTGCGTTTAAGAGAAAACAGCAAATGCTCGTTTTAGGCAAAAATGCATTGAAAGCAATAGAAACAACAAAAGCGCATACTTTGTGATATCTCCTCTTGTAGCAAACACAGACAGCTCAAAATTTTACTGGATGTGTTGAAGACCAAGACCCACAAATGTGATGTGAAATGGTTTTTCTCCCATGTTGCGTTTAAGAGAAAACAGCAATTGCTCATTTTAGGCCAAAATGCATTGAAAGCAATGGAAACAACAAAAGCGCATACTTTGTGTTATCTCCTCTTGTAGCAAACACAGACAGCTCAAAATTTCACTGGATGTGTTGAAGACCAAGACCCACAAATGTGATGTGAAATGGTTTTTCTCCCATGTTGCGTTTAAGAGAAAACAACAAATGCACGTTTTAGGCCAAAATGCATTGAAAGCAATGGAAACAACAAAAGCGCAAACTTTGTGTTATCTCCTCTTGTAGCAAACACAGACAGCTCAAAATTTCACCGGATGTGTTGAAGACCAAGTCCCAGAAATGTGATGTGAAATGGTTTTTCTCCCATGTTGCATTTAAGAGAAAACAGCAATTGCTCGTTTTAGGCCAAAATACATTGAAAGCAAAGGAAACAACAAAAGCGCATTCTTTGTGATATCGCCTCTTGTAGCAAACACAGACAGCTCAAAATTTCACTGGATGTGTTGAAGACCAAGACCCACAAATGTGATGTGAAATGGTTTTTCTCCCATGTTGCATTTAAGAGAAAACAGCAATTGCTCGTTTTAGGCCAAAATGCATTGAAAGCAATGGAAACAACAAAAGCGCATACTTTGTGTTATCTCCTCTTGTAGCAAACACAGACAGCTCAAAATTTCACCGGATGTGTAGAAGAACAAGTCCCACAAATGTGATGTGAAATGGTTTTTCTCCCATGTTGCGTTTAAGAGAAAACAGCAAATGCTCGTTTTAGGCCAAAATCCATTGAAAGCAATTGAACCAACAAAAGCGCATACTTTGTATTATCTCCTCTTGTAGCAAACACAGACAGCTCAAAATTTCATTGGATATGTTGAAGACCAAGACCCACAAATGTGATGTGAAATGGTTTTTCTCCCAAGTTGCGTTTAAGAGAAAACAGCAAATGCTCGTTTTAGGCCAAAATCCATTGAAAGCAATGGAACCAACAAAAGCGCATACTTTGTGATATCTCCTCTTTTAGCAAACACAGACAGCTCAAAATTTCATTGGATGTGTTGAAGACCAAGACCCACAAATGTGATGTGAAATGGTTTTTCCCCCATGTTGCGTTTAAGAGAAAACAGCAATTGCTCGTTTTAGGCCAAAATGCATTGAAAGCAATGGAAACAACAAAAGCGCATACTTTGTGTTATCTCCTCTTGTAGCAAACACAGACAGCTCAAAATTTCACTGGATGTGTTGAAGACCAAGACCCACAAATGTGATGTGAAATGGTTTTTCTCCCATGTTACATTTAAGAGAAAACAGCAAATGCTCGTTTTAGGCCAAAATGCATTGAAAGCAATGGAAACAACAAAAGCGCATACTTTGTGATATCTCCTCTTGTAGCAAACACAGACAGCTCAAAATTTTACTGGATGTGTTGAAGACCAAGACCCACAAATGTGATGTGAAATGGTTTTTCTCCCATGTTGCGTTTAAGAGAAAACAGCAATTGCTCGTTTTAGGCCAAAATGCATTGAAAGCAATGGAAACAACAAAAGTGCATACTTTGTGTTATCTCCTCTTGTAACAAACACAGACAGCTCAAATTTTCTCTGGATGTGTTGAAGACCAAGACCCACAAATGTGATGTGAAATGGTTTTTCTCCCATGTTGCGCTTAAGAGAAAACAGAAAATGCACGTTTTAGGCCAAAATGCATTGAAAGCAATGGAAACAACAAAAGCGCATACTTTGTGATATCTCCTCTTGTAGCAAACACAGACAGCTCAAAATTTCACTGGATGTGTTGAAGACCAAGACCCACAAATGTGATGTGAAATGGTTTTTCTCCCATGTTGCATTTAAGAGAAAACAGCAATTGCTCGTTTTAGGCCAAAATGCATTGAAAGCAATGGAAACAACATAAGCGCATACTTTGTGTTATCTCCTCTTGTAGCAAACACAGACAGCTCAAAATTTCACTGGATGTGTTGAAGACCAAGACCCACAAATGTGATGTGAAATGGTTTTTCTCCCATGTTGCGTTTAAGAGAAAACAGCAATTGCTCGTTTTAGGCCAAAATGCATTGAAAGCAATGGAAACAACAAAAGCGCATACTTTGTGTTATCTCCTCTTGTAACAAACACAGACAGCTCAAAATTTCACTGGATGTGTTGAAGACCAAGACCCACAAATGTGATGTGAAATGGTTTTTCTCCCATGTTGCGCTTAAGAGAAAACAGAAAATGCACGTTTTAGGCCAAAATGCATTGAAAGCAATGGAAACAACAAAAGCGCATACTTTGTGATATCTCCTCTTGTAGCAAACACAGGCAGCTCAAAATTTCACTGGATGTGTTGAAGACCAAGACCCACAAATGTGATGTGAAATGGTTTTTCTCCCATGTTGCGTTTAAGAGAAAACAGCAATTGCTCGTTTTAGGCCAAAATGCATTGAAAGCAAAGGAAACAACAAAAGCGCATACTTTGTGTTATCTCCTCTTGTAACAAACACAGACAGCTCAAAATTTCACTGGATGTGTTGAAGACCAAGACCCACAAATGTGATGTGAAATGGTTTTTCTCCCATGTTGCGCTTAAGAGAAAACAGAAAATGCACGTTTTAGGCCAAAATGCATTGAAAGCAATGGAAACAACAAAAGTGCATACTTTGTGATATCTCCTCTTGTAGCAAACACAGACAGCTCAAAATTTCATTGGATGTGTTGAAGACCAAGACCCACAAATGTGATGTGAAATGGTTTTTCCCCCATGTTGCGTTTATGAGAAAACAGCAATTGCTCGTTTTAGGCCAAAATGCATTGAAAGCAATGGAAACAACAAATGCGCATACTTTGTATTATCTCCTCTTGTAGCAAACACAGACAGCTCAAAATTTCATTGGATGTGTTGAAGACCAAGACCCACAAATGTGATGTGAAATGGTTTTTCTCCCAAGTTGCGTTTAAGAGAAAACAGCAAATGCTCGTTTTAGGCCAAAATCCATTGAAAGCAATGGAACCAACAAAAGCGCATACTTTGTGTTATCTCCTCTTGTAGCAAACACAGACAGCTCAAAATTTCACTGGATGTGTTGAAGACCAAGACCCACAAATGTGATGTGAAATGGTTTTTCTCCCATGTTGCGTTTAAGAGAAAACAGCAAATGCTCGTTTTAGGCCAAAATCCATTGAAAGCAATGGAACCAACAAAAGCGCATACTTTGTGATATCTCCTCTTGTAGCAAACACAGACAGCTCAAAATTTCATTGGATGTGTTGAAGACCAAGACCCACAAATGTGATGTGAAATGGTTTTTCCCCCATGTTGCGTTTAAGAGAAAACAGCAAATGCTCGTTTTAGGCCAAAATGCATTGAAAGCAATGGAAACAACAAAAGCGCATACTTTGTGATATCTCCTCTTGTAGCAAACACAGACAGCTCAGAATTTTACTGGATGTGTTTAAGACCATGACCCACAAATGTGATGTGAAATGGTTTTTCTCCCATGTTGCGTTTAAGAGAAACAGCAATTGCTCGTTTTAGGCCAAAATGCATTGAAAGCAATGGAAACAACAAAAGCGCATACTTTGTGTTATCTCCTCTTGTAGCAAACACAGACAGCTCAAAATTTCACTGGATGTGTTGAAGACCAAGACCCACAAATGTGATGTGAAATGGTTTTTCTCCCATGTTGCGTTTAAGAGAAAACAGCAATTGCTCGTTTTAGGCCAAAATGCATTGAAAGCAATGGAAACAACAAAAGCGCATAATTTGTGTTATCTCCTCTTGTAACAAACACAGACAGCTCAAAATTTCACTGGATGTGTTGAAGACCAAGACCCACAAATGTGATGTGAAATGGTTTTTCTCCCATGTTGCGCTTAAGAGAAAACAGAAAATGCACGTTTTAGGCCAAAATGCATTGAAAGCAATGGAAACAACAAAAGAGCATACTTTGTGATATCTCCTCTTATAGCAAACACAGACAGCTCAAAATTTCACTGGATGTGTTGAAGACCAAGACCCACAAATGTGATGTGAAATGGTTTTTCCCCCATGTTGCATTTAAGAGAAAACAGCAATTGCTCGTTTTAGGCCAAAATGCATTGAAAGCAATGGAACCAACAAAAGCGCATACTTTATGATATCTCCTCTTGTAGCAAACACAGACAGCTCAAAATTTCATTGGATGTGTTGAAGACCAAGACCCACAAATGTGATGTGAAATGGTTTTTCCCCCATGTTGCGTTTAAGAGAAAACAGCAATTGCTCGTTTTATGCCAAAATGCATTGAAAGCAATGGAAACAACAAAAGATCATACTTTGTGTTATCTCCTCTTGTAGCAAACACAGACAGCTCAAAATTTCACTGGATGTGTTGAAGACCAAGACCCACAAATGTGATGTGAAATGGTTTTTCTCCCATGTTGCGTTTAAGAGAAAACAGCAAATGCTCGTTTTAGGCCAAAATGCATTGAAGCAATGGAAACAACAAAAGCGCATACTTTGTGATATCTCCTCTTGTAGCAAACACAGACAGCTCAAAATTTCACTGGATGTGTTGAAGACCAAGACCCACAAATGTGATGTGAAATGGTTTTTCTCCCATGTTGCATTTAAGAGAAAACAGCAATTGCTCGTTTTAGGCCAAAATGCATTGAAAGCAATGGAAACAACAAAAGCGCATACTTTGTGTTATCTCCTCTTGTAGCAAACACAGACAGCTCAAAATTTCACTGGATGTGTTGAAGACCAAGACCCACAAATGTGATGTGAAATGGTTTTTCTCCCATGTTGCATTTAAGAGAAAACAGCAAATGAACGTTTTAGGCCTAAATGCATTGAAAGCAATGGAAACAACAAAAGTGCATACTTTGTGATATCTCCTCTTGTAGCAAACACAGACAGCTCAAAATTTCACAGAATGTGTTGAAGACCAAGACCCACAAATGTGATGTGAAATGGTTTTTCTCCCATGTTGCGTTTAAGAGAAAACAGCAAATGCTCGTTTTAGGCCAAAATGCATTGAAAGCAATGGAAACAACAAAAGTGCATACTTTGTGTTATCTCCTCTTGTAGCAAACACAGACAGCTCAAAATTTCATTGGATGTGTTGAAGACCAAGACCCACAAATGTGATGTGAAATGGTTTTTCTCCCAAGTTGCGTTTAAGAGAAAACAGCAAATGCTCGTTTTAGGCAAAAATGCATTGAAAGCAATGGAACCAACAAAAGCGCATACTTTGTGATATCTCCTCTTGTAGCAAACACAGACAGCTCAAAATTTCATTGGATGTGTTGAAGACCAAGACCCACAAATGTGATGTGAAATGGTTTTTCCCCCATGTTGCGTTTAAAAGAAAACAGCAATTGCTCGTTTTAGGCCAAAATGCATTGAAAGCAATGGAAACAACAAAAGCGCATACTTTGTGTTATCTCCTCTTGTAGCAAACACAGACAGCTCAAAATTTCACTGGATGTGTTGAAGACCAAGACCCACAAATGTGATGTGAAATGGTTTTTCACCCATGTTGCGTTTAAGAGAAAACAGCAAATGCTCGTTTTAGGCCAAAATGCATTGAAAGCAATGGAAACAACAAAAGCGCATACTTTGTATTATCTCCTCTTGTAGCAAACACAGACAGCTCAAAATTTCATTGGATGTGTTGAAGACCAAGACCCACAAATGTGATGTGAAATGGTTTTTCTCCCAAGTTGCGTTTAAGAGAAAACAGCAAATGCTCGTTTTAGGCCAAAATCCATTGAAAGCAATGGAACCAACAAAAGCGCATACTTTGTGATATCTCCTCTTGTAGCAAACACAGACAGCTCAAAATTTCATTGGATGTGTTGAAGACCAAGACCCACAAATGTGATGTGAAATGGTTTTTCCCCCATGTTGCGTTTAAGAGAAAACAGCAATTGCTCGTTTTAGGCCAAAATGCATTGAAAGCAATGGAAACAACAAAAGCGCATACTTTGTGTTATCTCCTCTTGTAGCAAACACAGACAGCTCAAAATTTCACTGGATGTGTTGAAGACCAAGACCCACAAATGTGATGTGAAATGGTTTTTCTCCCATGTTGCGTTTAAGAGAAAACAGCAATTGCTCGTTTTAGGCCAAAATGCATTGAAAGCAATGGAAACAACAAAAGCGCATACTTTGTGTTATCTCCTCTTGTAACAAACACAGACAGCTCAAATTTTCTCTGGATGTGTTGAAGACCAAGACCCACAAATGTGATGTGAAATGGTTTTTCTCCCATGTTGCGCTTAAGAGAAAACAGAAAATGCACGTTTTAGGCCAAAATGCATTGAAAGCAATGGAAACAACAAAAGCGCATACTTTGTGATATCTCCTCTTGTAGCAAACACAGACAGCTCAAAATTTCACTGGATGTGTTGAAGACCAAGACCCACAAATGTGATGTGAAATGGTTTTTCTCCCATGTTGCATTTAAGAGAAAACAGCAATTGCTCGTTTTAGGCCAAATTGCATTGAAAGCAATGGAAACAACATAAGCGCATACTTTGTGTTATCTCCTCTTGTAGCAAACACAGACAGCTCAAAATTTCACTGGATGTGTTGAAGACCAAGACCCACAAATGTGATGTGAAATGGTTTTTCTCCCATGTTGCGTTTAAGAGAAAACAGCAAATGCTCGTTTTAGGCCAAAATGCATTGAAAGCAATGGAAACAACAAAAGCGCATACTTTGTGATATCTCCTCTTGTAGCAAACACAGACAGCTCAAAATTTTACTGGATGTGTTGAAGACCAAGACCCACAAATGTGATGTGAAATGGTTTTTCTCCCATGTTGCGTTTAAGAGAAAACAGCAATTGCTCGTTTTAGGCCAAAATGCATTGAAAGCAATGGAAACAACAAAAGCGCATACTTTGTGTTATCTCCTCTTGTAAAAAACACAGACAGCTCAAATTTTCTCTGGATGTGTTGAAGACCAAGACCCACAAATGTGATGTGAAATGGTTTTTCTCCCATGTTGCGCTTAAGAGAAAACAGAAAATGCACGTTTTAGGCCAAAATGCATTGAAAGCAATGGAAACAACAAAAGCGCATACTTTGTGATATCTCCTCTTGTAGCAAACACAGACAGCTCAAAATTTCACTGGATGTGTTGAAGACCAAGACCCACAAATGTGATGTGAAATGGTTTTTCTCCCATGTTGCATTTAAGAGAAAACAGCAATTGCTCGTTTTAGGCCAAAATGCATTGAAAGCAATGGAAACAACAAAAGCGCATACTTTGTGTTATCTCCTCTTGTAACAAACACAGACAGCTCAAATTTTCTCTGGATGTGTTGAAGACCAAGACCCACAAATGTGATGTGAAATGGTTTTTCTCCCATGTTGCGCTTAAGAGAAAACAGAAAATGCACGTTTTAGGCCAAAATGCATTGAAAGCAATGGAAACAACAAAAGCGCATACTTTGTGATATCTCCTCTTGTAGCAAACACAGACAGCTCAAAATTTCACTGGATGTGTTGAAGACCAAGACCCACAAATGTGATGTGAAATGGTTTTTCTCCCATGTTGCATTTAAGAGAAAACAGCAATTGCTCGTTTTAGGCCAAAATGCATTGAAAGCAATGGAAACAACATAAGCGCATACTTTGTGTTATCTCCTCTTGTAGCAAACACAGACAGCTCAAAATTTCACTGGATGTGTTGAAGACCAAGACCCACAAATGTGATGTGAAATGGTTTTTCTCCCATGTTGCGTTTAAGAGAAAACAGCAATTGCTCGTTTTAGGCCAAAATGCATTGAAAGCAATGGAAACAACAAAAGCGCATACTTTGTGTTATCTCCTCTTGTAGCAAACACAGACAGCTCAAAATTTCACTGGATGTGTTGAAGACCAAGACCCACAAATGTGATGTGAAATGGTTTTTCTCCCATGTTGCGTTTAAGAGAAAACAGCAAATGCTCGTTTTAGGCCAAAATGCATTGAAAGCAATGGAAACAACAAAAGCGCATACTTTGTGATATCTCCTCTTGTAGCAAACACAGACAGCTCAGAATTTTACTGGATGTGTTTAAGACCATGACCCACAAATGTGATGTGAAATGGTTTTTCTCCCATGTTGCGTTTAAGAGAAAACAGCAATTGCTCGTTTTAGGCCAAAATGCATTGAAAGCAATGGAAACAACAAAAGCGCATACTTTGTGTTATCTCCTCTTGTAGCAAACACAGACAGCTCAAAATTTCACTGGATGTGTTGAAGACCAAGACCCACAAATGTGATGTGAAATGGTTTTTCTCCCATGTTGCGTTTAAGAGAAAACAGCAATTGCTCGTTTTAGGCCAAAATGCATTGAAAGCAATGGAAACAACAAAAGCGCATACTTTGTGTTATCTCCTCTTGTAACAAACACAGACAGCTCAAAATTTCACTGGATGTGTTGAAGACCAAGACCCACAAATGTGATGTGAAATGGTTTTTCTCCCATGTTGCGCTTAAGAGAAAACAGAAAATGCACGTTTTAGGCCAAAATGCATTGAAAGCAATGGAAACAACAAAAGAGCATACTTTGTGATATCTCCTCTTATAGCAAACACAGACAGCTCAAAATTTCACTGGATGTGTTGAAGACCAAGACCCACAAATGTGATGTGAAATGGTTTTTCCCCCATGTTGCATTTAAGAGAAAACAGCAATTGCTCGTTTTAGGCCAAAATGCATTGAAAGCAATGGAACCAACAAAAGCGCATACTTTATGATATCTCCTCTTGTAGCAAACACAGACAGCTCAAAATTTCATTGGATGTGTTGAAGACCAAGACCCACAAATGTGATGTGAAATGGTTTTTCCCCCATGTTGCGTTTAAGAGAAAACAGCAATTGCTCGTTTTATGCCAAAATGCATTGAAAGCAATGGAAACAACAAAAGATCATACTTTGTGTTATCTCCTCTTGTAAAAAACACAGACAGCTCAAATTTTCTCTGGATGTGTTGAAGACCAAGACCCACAAATGTGATGTGAAATGGTTTTTCTCCCATGTTGCGCTTAAGAGAAAACAGAAAATGCACGTTTTAGGCCAAAATGCATTGAAAGCAATGGAAACAACAAAAGCGCATACTTTGTGATATCTCCTCTTGTAGCAAACACAGACAGCTCAAAATTTCACTGGATGTGTTGAAGACCAAGACCCACAAATGTGATGTGAAATGGTTTTTCTCCCATGTTGCATTTAAGAGAAAACAGCAATTGCTCGTTTTAGGCCAAAATGCATTGAAAGCAATGGAAACAACAAAAGCGCATACTTTGTGTTATCTCCTCTTGTAACAAACACAGACAGCTCAAATTTTCTCTGGATGTGTTGAAGACCAAGACCCACAAATGTGATGTGAAATGGTTTTTCTCCCATGTTGCGCTTAAGAGAAAACAGAAAATGCACGTTTTAGGCCAAAATGCATTGAAAGCAATGGAAACAACAAAAGCGCATACTTTGTGATATCTCCTCTTGTAGCAAACACAGACAGCTCAAAATTTCACTGGATGTGTTGAAGACCAAGACCCACAAATGTGATGTGAAATGGTTTTTCTCCCATGTTGCATTTAAGAGAAAACAGCAATTGCTCGTTTTAGGCCAAAATGCATTGAAAGCAATGGAAACAACATAAGCGCATACTTTGTGTTATCTCCTCTTGTAGCAAACACAGACAGCTCAAAATTTCACTGGATGTGTTGAAGACCAAGACCCACAAATGTGATGTGAAATGGTTTTTCTCCCATGTTGCGTTTAAGAGAAAACAGCAATTGCTCGTTTTAGGCCAAAATGCATTGAAAGCAATGGAAACAACAAAAGCGCATACTTTGTGTTATCTCCTCTTGTAGCAAACACAGACAGCTCAAAATTTCACTGGATGTGTTGAAGACCAAGACCCACAAATGTGATGTGAAATGGTTTTTCTCCCATGTTGCGTTTAAGAGAAAACAGCAAATGCTCGTTTTAGGCCAAAATGCATTGAAAGCAATGGAAACAACAAAAGCGCATACTTTGTGATATCTCCTCTTGTAGCAAACACAGACAGCTCAGAATTTTACTGGATGTGTTTAAGACCATGACCCACAAATGTGATGTGAAATGGTTTTTCTCCCATGTTGCGTTTAAGAGAAAACAGCAATTGCTCGTTTTAGGCCAAAATGCATTGAAAGCAATGGAAACAACAAAAGCGCATACTTTGTGTTATCTCCTCTTGTAGCAAACACAGACAGCTCAAAATTTCACTGGATGTGTTGAAGACCAAGACCCACAAATGTGATGTGAAATGGTTTTTCTCCCATGTTGCGTTTAAGAGAAAACAGCAATTGCTCGTTTTAGGCCAAAATGCATTGAAAGCAATGGAAACAACAAAAGCGCATACTTTGTGTTATCTCCTCTTGTAACAAACACAGACAGCTCAAAATTTCACTGGATGTGTTGAAGACCAAGACCCACAAATGTGATGTGAAATGGTTTTTCTCCCATGTTGCGCTTAAGAGAAAACAGAAAATGCACGTTTTAGGCCAAAATGCATTGAAAGCAATGGAAACAACAAAAGAGCATACTTTGTGATATCTCCTCTTATAGCAAACACAGACAGCTCAAAATTTCACTGGATGTGTTGAAGACCAAGACCCACAAATGTGATGTGAAATGGTTTTTCCCCCATGTTGCATTTAAGAGAAAACAGCAATTGCTCGTTTTAGGCCAAAATGCATTGAAAGCAATGGAACCAACAAAAGCGCATACTTTATGATATCTCCTCTTGTAGCAAACACAGACAGCTCAAAATTTCATTGGATGTGTTGAAGACCAAGACCCACAAATGTGATGTGAAATGGTTTTTCCCCCATGTTGCGTTTAAGAGAAAACAGCAATTGCTCGTTTTATGCCAAAATGCATTGAAAGCAATGGAAACAACAAAAGATCATACTTTGTGTTATCTCCTCTTGTAGCAAACACAGACAGCTCAAAATTTCACTGGATGTGTTGAAGACCAAGACCCACAAATGTGATGTGAAATGGTTTTTCTCCCATGTTGCGTTTAAGAGAAAACAGCAAATGCTCGTTTTAGGCCAAAATGCATTGAAGCAATGGAAACAACAAAAGCGCATACTTTGTGATATCTCCTCTTGTAGCAAACACAGACAGCTCAAAATTTCACTGGATGTGTTGAAGACCAAGACCCACAAATGTGATGTGAAATGGTTTTTCTCCCATGTTGCGTTTAAGAGAAAACAGCAAATGCTCGTTTTAGGCCAAAATGCATTGAAAGCAATGGAAACAACAAAAGCGCATACTTTGTGATATCTCCTCTTGTAGCAAACACAGACAGCTCAAAATTTTACTGGATGTGTTGAAGACCAAGATCCACAAATGTGATGTGAAATGGTTTTTCTCCCATGTTGCGTTTAAGAGAAAACAGCAATTGCTCGTTTTAGGCCAAAATGCATTGAAAGCAATGGAAACAACAAAAGCGCATACTTTGTGTTATCTCCTCTTGTAACAAACACAGACAGCTCAAATTTTCTCTGGATGTGTTGAAGACCAAGACCCACAAATGTGATGTGAAATGGTTTTTCTCCCATGTTGCGCTTAAGAGAAAACAGAAAATGCACGTTTTAGGCCAAAATGCATTGAAAGCAATGGAAACAACAAAAGCGCATACTTTGTGATATCTCCTCTTGTAGCAAACACAGACAGCTCAAAATTTCACTGGATGTGTTGAAGACCAAGACCCACAAATGTGATGTGAAATGGTTTTTCTCCCATGTTGCATTTAAGAGAAAACAGCAATTGCTCGTTTTAGGCCAAAATGCATTGAAAGCAATGGAAACAACATAAGCGCATACTTTGTGTTATCTCCTCTTGTAGCAAACACAGACAGCTCAAAATTTCACTGGATGTGTTGAAGACCAAGACCCACAAATGTGATGTGAAATGGTTTTTCTCCCATGTTGCGTTTAAGAGAAAACAGCAATTGCTCGTTTTAGGCCAAAATGCATTGAAAGCAATGGAAACAACAAAAGCGCATACTTTGTGTTATCTCCTCTTGTAGCAAACACAGACAGCTCAAAATTTCACTGGATGTGTTGAAGACCAAGACCCACAAATGTGATGTGAAATGGTTTTTCTCCCATGTTGCGCTTAAGAGAAAACAGAAAATGCACGTTTTAGGCCAAAATGCATTGAAAGCAATGGAAACAACAAAAGTGCATACTTTGTGATATCTCCTCTTGTAGCAAACACAGACAGCTCAAAATTTCATTGGATGTGTTGAAGACCAAGACCCACAAATGTGATGTGAAATGGTTTTTCCCCCATGTTGCGTTTATGAGAAAACAGCAATTGCTCGTTTTAGGCCAAAATGCATTGAAAGCAATGGAAACAACAAATGCGCATACTTTGTATTATCTCCTCTTGTAGCAAACACAGACAGCTCAAAATTTCATTGGATGTGTTGAAGACCAAGACCCACAAATGTGATGTGAAATGGTTTTTCTCCCAAGTTGCGTTTAAGAGAAAACAGCAAATGCTCGTTTTAGGCCAAAATCCATTGAAAGCAATGGAACCAACAAAAGCGCATACTTTGTGTTATCTCCTCTTGTAGCAAACACAGACAGCTCAAAATTTCACTGGATGTGTTGAAGACCAAGACCCACAAATGTGATGTGAAATGGTTTTTCTCCCATGTTGCGTTTAAGAGAAAACAGCAAATGCTCGTTTTAGGCCAAAATCCATTGAAAGCAATGGAACCAACAAAAGCGCATACTTTGTGATATCTCCTCTTGTAGCAAACACAGACAGCTCAAAATTTCATTGGATGTGTTGAAGACCAAGACCCACAAATGTGATGTGAAATGGTTTTTCCCCCATGTTGCGTTTAAGAGAAAACAGCAAATGCTCGTTTTAGGCCAAAATGCATTGAAAGCAATGGAAACAACAAAAGCGCATACTTTGTGATATCTCCTCTTGTAGCAAACACAGACAGCTCAGAATTTTACTGGATGTGTTTAAGACCATGACCCACAAATGTGATGTGAAATGGTTTTTCTCCCATGTTGCATTTAAGAGAAAACAGCAATTGCTCGTTTTAGGCCAAAATGCATTGAAAGCAATGGAAACAACAAAAGCGCATACTTTGTGTTATCTCCTCTTGTAGCAAACACAGACAGCTCAAAATTTCACTGGATGTGTTGAAGACCAAGACCCACAAATGTGATGTGAAATGGTTTTTCTCCCATGTTGCGTTTAAGAGAAAACAGCAATTGCTCGTTTTAGGCCAAAATGCATTGAAAGCAATGGAAACAACAAAAGCGCATACTTTGTGTTATCTCCTCTTGTAACAAACACAGACAGCTCAAAATTTCACTGGATGTGTTGAAGACCAAGACCCACAAATGTGATGTGAAATGGTTTTTCTCCCATGTTGCGCTTAAGAGAAAACAGAAAATGCACGTTTTAGGCCAAAATGCATTGAAAGCAATGGAAACAACAAAAGAGCATACTTTGTGATATCTCCTCTTATAGCAAACACAGACAGCTCAAAATTTCACTGGATGTGTTGAAGACCAAGACCCACAAATGTGATGTGAAATGGTTTTTCCCCCATGTTGCATTTAAGAGAAAACAGCAATTGCTCGTTTTAGGCCAAAATGCATTGAAAGCAATGGAAACAACAAAAGCGCATACTTTATGATATCTCCTCTTGTAGTAAACACAGACAGCTCAAAATTTCATTGGATGTGTTGAAGACCAAGACCCACAAATGTGATGTGAAATGGTTTTTCCCCCATGTTGCGTTTAAGAGAAAACAGCAATTGCTCGTTTTATGCCAAAATGCATTGAAAGCAATGGAAACAACAAAAGATCATACTTTGTGTTATCTCCTCTTGTAGCAAACACAGACAGCTCAAAATTTCACTGGATGTGTTGAAGACCAAGACCCACAAATGTGATGTGAAATGGTTTTTCTCCCATGTTGCGTTTAAGAGAAAACAGCAATTGCTCGTTTTAGGCCAAAATGCATTGAAAGCAATGGAAACAACAAAAGCGCATACTTTGTGTTATCTCCTCTTGTAACAAACACAGACAGCTCAAAATTTCACTGGATGTGTTGAAGACCAAGACCCACAAATGTGATGTGAAATGGTTTTTCTCCCATGTTGCGCTTAAGAGAAAACAGAAAATGCACGTTTTAGGCCAAAATGCATTGAAAGCAATGGAAACAACAAAAGAGCATACTTTGTGATATCTCCTCTTATAGCAAACACAGACAGCTCAAAATTTCACTGGATGTGTTGAAGACCAAGACCCACAAATGTGATGTGAAATGGTTTTTCCCCCATGTTGCATTTAAGAGAAAACAGCAATTGCTCGTTTTAGGCCAAAATGCATTGAAAGCAATGGAAACAACAAAAGCGCATACTTTATGATATCTCCTCTTGTAGTAAACACAGACAGCTCAAAATTTCATTGGATGTGTTGAAGACCAAGACCCACAAATGTGATGTGAAATGGTTTTTCCCCCATGTTGCGTTTAAGAGAAAACAGCAATTGCTCGTTTTATGCCAAAATGCATTGAAAGCAATGGAAACAACAAAAGATCATACTTTGTGTTATCTCCTCTTGTAGCAAACACAGACAGCTCAAAATTTCACTGGATGTGTTGAAGACCAAGACCCACAAATGTGATGTGAAATGGTTTTTCTCCCATGTTGCATTTAAGAGAAAACAGCAAATGCTCGTTTTAGGCCAAAATGCATTGAAGCAATGGAAACAACAAAAGCGCATACTTTGTGATATCTCCTCTTGTAGCAAACACAGACAGCTCAAAATTTCACTGGATGTGTTGAAGACCAAGACCCACAAATGTGATGTGAAATGGTTTTTCTCCCATGTTGCATTTAAGAGAAAACAGCAATTGCTCGTTTTAGGCCAAAATGCATTGAAAGCAATGGAAACAACAAAAGCGCATACTTTGTGTTATCTCCTCTTGTAGCAAACACAGACAGCTCAAAATTTCACTGGATGTGTTGAAGACCAAGACCCACAAATGTGATGTGAAATGGTTTTTCTCCCATGTTGCGTTTAAGAGAAAACAGCAAATGAACGTTTTAGGCCTAAATGCATTGAAAGCAATGGAAACAACAAAAGTGCATACTTTGTGATATCTCCTCTTGTAGCAAACACAGACAGCTCAAAATTTCACAGAATGTGTTGAAGACCAAGACCCACAAATGTGATGTGAAATGGTTTTTCTCCCATGTTGCGTTTAAGAGAAAACAGCAAATGCTCGTTTTAGGCCAAAATGCATTGAAAGCAATGGAAACAACAAAAGTGCATACTTTGTGTTATCTCCTCTTGTAGCAAACACAGACAGCTCAAAATTTCACTGGATGTGTTGAAGACCAAGACCCACAAATGTGATGTGAAATGGTTTTTCTCCCATGTTGCGCTTAAGAGAAAACAGAAAATGCACGTTTTAGGCCAAAATGCATTGAAAGCAATGGAAACAACAAAAGTGCATACTTTGTGATATCTCCTCTTGTAGCAAACACAGACAGCTCAAAATTTCATTGGATGTGTTGAAGACCAAGACCCACAAATGTGATGTGAAATGGTTTTTCCCCCATGTTGCGTTTATGAGAAAACAGCAATTGCTCGTTTTAGGCCAAAATGCATTGAAAGCAATGGAAACAACAAATGCGCATACTTTGTATTATCTCCTCTTGTAGCAAACACAGACAGCTCAAAATTTCATTGGATGTGTTGAAGACCAAGACCCACAAATGTGATGTGAAATGGTTTTTCTCCCAAGTTGCGTTTAAGAGAAAACAGCAAATGCTCGTTTTAGGCCAAAATCCATTGAAAGCAATGGAACCAACAAAAGCGCATACTTTGTGTTATCTCCTCTTGTAGCAAACACAGACAGCTCAAAATTTCACTGGATGTGTTGAAGACCAAGACCCACAAATGTGATGTGAAATGGTTTTTCTCCCATGTTGCGTTTAAGAGAAAACAGCAAATGCTCGTTTTAGGCCAAAATCCATTGAAAGCAATGGAACCAACAAAAGCGCATACTTTGTGATATCTCCTCTTGTAGCAAACACAGACAGCTCAAAATTTCATTGGATGTGTTGAAGACCAAGACCCACAAATGTGATGTGAAATGGTTTTTCCCCCATGTTGCGTTTAAGAGAAAACAGCAAATGCTCGTTTTAGGCCAAAATGCATTGAAAGCAATGGAAACAACAAAAGCGCATACTTTGTGATATCTCCTCTTGTAGCAAACACAGACAGCTCAGAATTTTACTGGATGTGTTTAAGACCATGACCCACAAATGTGATGTGAAATGGTTTTTCTCCCATGTTGCATTTAAGAGAAAACAGCAATTGCTCGTTTTAGGCCAAAATGCATTGAAAGCAATGGAAACAACAAAAGCGCATACTTTGTGTTATCTCCTCTTGTAGCAAACACAGACAGCTCAAAATTTCACTGGATGTGTTGAAGACCAAGACCCACAAATGTGATGTGAAATGGTTTTTCTCCCATGTTGCGTTTAAGAGAAAACAGCAATTGCTCGTTTTAGGCCAAAATGCATTGAAAGCAATGGAAACAACAAAAGCGCATACTTTGTGTTATCTCCTCTTGTAACAAACACAGACAGCTCAAAATTTCACTGGATGTGTTGAAGACCAAGACCCACAAATGTGATGTGAAATGGTTTTTCTCCCATGTTGCGCTTAAGAGAAAACAGAAAATGCACGTTTTAGGCCAAAATGCATTGAAAGCAATGGAAACAACAAAAGAGCATACTTTGTGATATCTCCTCTTATAGCAAACACAGACAGCTCAAAATTTCACTGGATGTGTTGAAGACCAAGACCCACAAATGTGATGTGAAATGGTTTTTCCCCCATGTTGCATTTAAGAGAAAACAGCAATTGCTCGTTTTAGGCCAAAATGCATTGAAAGCAATGGAAACAACAAAAGCGCATACTTTATGATATCTCCTCTTGTAGTAAACACAGACAGCTCAAAATTTCATTGGATGTGTTGAAGACCAAGACCCACAAATGTGTTGTGAAATGGTTTTTCCCCCATGTTGCGTTTAAGAGAAAACAGCAATTGCTCGTTTTATGCCAAAATGCATTGAAAGCAATGGAAACAACAAAAGATCATACTTTGTGTTATCTCCTCTTGTAGCAAACACAGACAGCTCAAAATTTCACTGGATGTGTTGAAGACCAAGACCCACAAATGTGATGTGAAATGGTTTTTCTCCCATGTTGCGTTTAAGAGAAAACAGCAATTGCTCGTTTTAGGCCAAAATGCATTGAAAGCAATGGAAACAACAAAAGCGCATACTTTGTGTTATCTCCTCTTGTAACAAACACAGACAGCTCAAAATTTCACTGGATGTGTTGAAGACCAAGACCCACAAATGTGATGTGAAATGGTTTTTCTCCCATGTTGCGCTTAAGAGAAAACAGAAAATGCACGTTTTAGGCCAAAATGCATTGAAAGCAATGGAAACAACAAAAGAGCATACTTTGTGATATCTCCTCTTATAGCAAACACAGACAGCTCAAAATTTCACTGGATGTGTTGAAGACCAAGACCCACAAATGTGATGTGAAATGGTTTTTCCCCCATGTTGCATTTAAGAGAAAACAGCAATTGCTCGTTTTAGGCCAAAATGCATTGAAAGCAATGGAAACAACAAAAGCGCATACTTTATGATATCTCCTCTTGTAGTAAACACAGACAGCTCAAAATTTCATTGGATGTGTTGAAGACCAAGACCCACAAATGTGATGTGAAATGGTTTTTCCCCCATGTTGCGTTTAAGAGAAAACAGCAATTGCTCGTTTTATGCCAAAATGCATTGAAAGCAATGGAAACAACAAAAGATCATACTTTGTGTTATCTCCTCTTGTAGCAAACACAGACAGCTCAAAATTTCACTGGATGTGTTGAAGACCAAGACCCACAAATGTGATGTGAAATGGTTTTTCTCCCATGTTGCATTTAAGAGAAAACAGCAAATGCTCGTTTTAGGCCAAAATGCATTGAAGCAATGGAAACAACAAAAGCGCATACTTTGTGATATCTCCTCTTGTAGCAAACACAGACAGCTCAAAATTTCACTGGATGTGTTGAAGACCAAGACCCACAAATGTGATGTGAAATGGTTTTTCTCCCATGTTGCATTTAAGAGAAAACAGCAATTGCTCGTTTTAGGCCAAAATGCATTGAAAGCAATGGAAACAACAAAAGCGCATACTTTGTGTTATCTCCTCTTGTAGCAAACACAGACAGCTCAAAATTTCACTGGATGTGTTGAAGACCAAGACCCACAAATGTGATGTGAAATGGTTTTTCTCCCATGTTGCGTTTAAGAGAAAACAGCAAATGAACGTTTTAGGCCTAAATGCATTGAAAGCAATGGAAACAACAAAAGTGCATACTTTGTGATATCTCCTCTTGTAGCAAACACAGACAGCTCAAAATTTCACAGAATGTGTTGAAGACCAAGACCCACAAATGTGATGTGAAATGGTTTTTCTCCCATGTTGCGTTTAAGAGAAAACAGCAAATGCTCGTTTTAGGCCAAAATGCATTGAAAGCAATGGAAACAACAAAAGTGCATACTTTGTGTTATCTCCTCTTGTAGCAAACACAGACAGCTCAAAATTTCATTGGATGTGTTGAAGACCAAGACCCACAAATGTGATGTGAAATGGTTTTTCTCCCAAGTTGCGTTTAAGAGAAAACAGCAAATGCTCGTTTTAGGCAAAAATGCATTGAAAGCAATGGAACCAACAAAAGCGCATACTTTGTGATATCTCCTCTTGTAGCAAACACAGACAGCTCAAAATTTCATTGGATGTGTTGAAGACCAAGACCCACAAATGTGATGTGAAATGGTTTTTCCCCCATGTTGCGTTTAAAAGAAAACAGCAATTGCTCGTTTTAGGCCAAAATGCATTGAAAGCAATGGAAACAACAAAAGCGCATACTTTGTGTTATCTCCTCTTGTAGCAAACACAGACAGCTCAAAATTTCACTGGATGTGTTGAAGACCAAGACCCACAAATGTGATGTGAAATGGTTTTTCTCCCATGTTGCGTTTAAGAGAAAACAGCAAATGCTCGTTTTAGGCCAAAATGCATTGAAAGCAATGGAAACAACAAAAGCGCATACTTTGTATTATCTCCTCTTGTAGCAAACACAGACAGCTCAAAATTTCATTGGATGTGTTGAAGACCAAGACCCACAAATGTGATGTGAAATGGTTTTTCTCCCAAGTTGCGTTTAAGAGAAAACAGCAAATGCTCGTTTTAGGCCAAAATCCATTGAAAGCAATGGAACCAACAAAAGCGCATACTTTGTGATATCTCCTCTTGTAGCAAACACAGACAGCTCAAAATTTCATTGGATGTGTTGAAGACCAAGACCCACAAATGTGATGTGAAATGGTTTTTCCCCCATGTTGCGTTTAAGAGAAAACAGCAATTGCTCGTTTTAGGCCAAAATGCATTGAAAGCAATGGAAACAACAAAAGCGCATACTTTGTGTTATCTCCTCTTGTAGCAAACACAGACAGCTCAAAATTTCACTGGATGTGTTGAAGACCAAGACCCACAAATGTGATGTGAAATGGTTTTTCTCCCATGTTGCGTTTAAGAGAAAACAGCAAATGCTCGTTTTAGGCCAAAATCCATTGAAAGCAATGGAACCAACAAAAGCGCATACTTTGTGATATCTCCTCTTGTAGCAAACACAGACAGCTCAAAATTTCATTGGATGTGTTGAAGACCAAGACCCACAAATGTGATATGAAATGGTTTTTCCCCCATGTTGCGTTTAAGAGAAAACAGCAATTGCTCGTTTTAGGCCAAAATGCATTGAAAGCAATGGAAACAACAAAAGCGCATACTTTGTGTTATCTCCTCTTGTAGCAAACACAGACAGCTCAAAATTTCACTGGATGTGTTGAAGACCAAGACCCACAAATGTGATGTGAAATGGTTTTTCTCCCATGTTGCGTTTAAGAGAAAACAGCAAATGCTCGTTTTAGGCCAAAATGCATTGAAAGCAATGGAAACAACAAAAGCGCATACTTTGTGATATCTCCTCTTGTAGCAAACACAGACAGCTCAAAATTTTACTGGATGTGTTGAAGACCAAGACCCACAAATGTGATGTGAAATGGTTTTTCTCCCATGTTGCGTTTAAGAGAAAACAGTAATTGCTCGTTTTAGGCCAAAATGCATTGAAAGCAATGGAAACAACAAAAGCGCATACTTTGTGTTATCTCCTCTTGTAACAAACACAGACAGCTCAAAATTTCACTGGATGTGTTGAAGACCAAGACCCACAAATGTGATGTGAAATGGTTTTTCTCCCATGTTGCGCTTAAGAGAAAACAGAAAATGCACGTTTTAGGCCAAAATGCATTGAAAGCAATGGAAACAACAAAAGCGCATACTTTGTGATATCTCCTCTTGTAGCAAACACAGACAGCTCAAAATTTCACTGGATGTGTTGAAGACCAAGACCCACAAATGTGATGTGAAATGGTTTTTCCCCCATGTTGCGTTTAAGAGAAAACAGCAATTGCTCGTTTTAGGCCAAAATGCATTGAAAGCAATGGAAACAACAAAAGTGCATACTTTGTGTTATCTCCTCTTGTAGCAAACACAGACAGCTCAAAATTTCATTGGATGTGTTGAAGACCAAGACCCACAAATGTGATGTGAAATGGTTTTTCCCCCATGTTGCGTTTAAAAGAAAACAGCAATTGCTCGTTTTAGGCCAAAATGCATTGAAAGCAATGGAAACAACAAAAGCACATACTTTGTGTTATCTCCTCTTGTAGCAAACACAGACAGCTCAAAATTTCTCTGGATGTGTTGAAGACCAAGACCCACAAATGTGATGTGAAATGGTTTTTCTCCCATGTTGCGTTTAAGAGAAAACAGCAAATGCTCGTTTTAGGCCAAAATCCATTGAAAGCAATGGAACCAACAAAAGCGCATACTTTGTGATATCTCCTCTTGTAGCAAACACAGACAGCTCAAAATTTCATTGGATGTGTTGAAGACCAAGACCCACAAATGTGATGTGAAATGGTTTTTCCCCCATGTTGCGTTTAAGAGAAAACAGCAATTGCTCGTTTTAGGCAAAAATGCATTGAAAGCAATGGAAACAACAAAAGCGCATACTTTGTGTTATCTCCTCTTGTAGCAAACACAGACAGCTCAAAATTTCACAGAATGTGTTGAAGACCAAGACCCACAAATGTGATGTGAAATGGTTTTTCTCCCATGTTGCGTTTAAGAGAAAACAGCAAATGCTCGTTTTAGGCCAAAATGCATTGAAAGCAATGGAAACAACAAAAGCGCATACTTTGTGATATCTCCTCTTGTAGCAAACACAGACAGCTCAAAATTTCATTGGATGCGTTGAAGACCAAGACCCACAAATGTGATGTGAAATGGTTTTTCCCCCATGTTGCGTTTAAGAGAAAACAGCAATTGCTCGTTTTAGGCCAAAATGCATTGAAAGCAATGGAAACAACAAAAGTGCATACTTTGTGTTATCTCCTCTTGTAGCAAACACAGACAGCTCAAAATTTCATTGGATGTGTTGAAGACCAAGACCCACAAATGTGATGTGAAATGCTTTTTCTCCCAAGTTGCGTTTAAGAGAAAACAGCAAATGCTCGTTTTAGGCAAAAATCCATTGAAAGCAATGGAACCAACAAAAGCGCATACTTTGTGTTATCTCCTCTTGTAGCAAACACAGACAGCTCAAAATTTCACAGAATGTGTTGAAGACCAAGACCCACAAATGTGATGTGAAATGGTTTTTCTCCCATGTTGCGTTTAAGAGAAAACAGCAAATGCTCGTTTTAGGCCAAAATGCATTGAAAGCAATGGAAACAACAAAAGCGCATACTTTGTGATATCTCCTCTTGTAGCAAACACAGACAGCTCAAAATTTCATTGGATGCGTTGAAGACCAAGACCCACAAATGTGATGTGAAATGGTTTTTCTCCCAAGTTGCGTTTAAGAGAAAACAGCAAATGCTCGTTTTAGGCCAAAATGCATTGAAAGCAATGGAAACAACAAAAGCGCATACTTTGTGATATCTCCTCTTGTAGCAAACACAGACAGCTCAAAATTTCATTGGATGTGTTGAAGACCAAGACCCACAAATGTGATGTGAAATGGTTTTTCTCCCAAGTTGCGTTTAAGAGAAAACAGCAAATGCTCGTTTTAGGCCAAAATCCATTGAAAGCAATGGAACCAACAAAAGCGCATACTTTGTGATATCTCCTCTTGTAGCAAACACAGACAGCTCAAAATTTCATTGGATGTGTTGAAGACCAAGACCCACAAATGTGATATGAAATGGTTTTTCCCCCATGTTGCGTTTAAGAGAAAACAGCAATTGCTCGTTTTAGGCCAAAATGCATTGAAAGCAATGGAAACAACAAAAGCGCATACTTTGTGTTATCTCCTCTTGTAGCAAACACAGACAGCTCAAAATTTCACTGGATGTGTTGAAGACCAAGACCCACAAATGTGATGTGAAATGGTTTTTCTCCCATGTTGCGTTTAAGAGAAAACAGCAAATGCTCGTTTTAGGCCAAAATGCATTGAAAGCAATGGAAACAACAAAAGCGCATTCTTTGTGATATCTCCTCTTGTAGCAAACACAGACAGCTCAAAATTTTACTGGATGTGTTGAAGACCAAGACCCACAAATGTGATGTGAAATGGTTTTTCTCCCATGTTGCGTTTAAGAGAAAACAGTAATTGCTCGTTTTAGGCCAAAATGCATTGAAAGCAATGGAAACAACAAAAGCGCATACTTTGTGTTATCTCCTCTTGTAACAAACACAGACAGCTCAAAATTTCACTGGATGTGTTGAAGACCAAGACCCACAAATGTGATGTGAAATGGTTTTTCTCCCATGTTGCGCTTAAGAGAAAACAGAAAATGCACGTTTTAGGCCAAAATGCATTGAAAGCAATGGAAACAACAAAAGCGCATACTTTGTGATATCTCCTCTTGTAGCAAACACAGACAGCTCAAAATTTCACTGGATGTGTTGAAGACCAAGACCCACAAATGTGATGTGAAATGGTTTTTCCCCCATGTTGCGTTTAAGAGAAAACAGCAATTGCTCGTTTTAGGCCAAAATGCATTGAAAGCAATGGAAACAACAAAAGTGCATACTTTGTGTTATCTCCTCTTGTAGCAAACACAGACAGCTCAAAATTTCATTGGATGTGTTGAAGACCAAGACCCACAAATGTGATGTGAAATGGTTTTTCCCCCATGTTGCGTTTAAAAGAAAACAGCAATTGCTCGTTTTAGGCCAAAATGCATTGAAAGCAATGGAAACAACAAAAGCACATACTTTGTGTTATCTCCTCTTGTAGCAAACACAGACAGCTCAAAATTTCTCTGGATGTGTTGAAGACCAAGACCCACAAATGTGATGTGAAATGGTTTTTCTCCCATGTTGCGTTTAAGAGAAAACAGCAAATGCTCGTTTTAGGCCAAAATCCATTGAAAGCAATGGAACCAACAAAAGCGCATACTTTGTGATATCTCCTCTTGTAGCAAACACAGACAGCTCAAAATTTCATTGGATGTGTTGAAGACCAAGACCCACAAATGTGATGTGAAATGGTTTTTCCCCCATGTTGCGTTTAAGAGAAAACAGCAATTGCTCGTTTTAGGCAAAAATGCATTGAAAGCAATGGAAACAACAAAAGCGCATACTTTGTGTTATCTCCTCTTGTAGCAAACACAGACAGCTCAAAATTTCACAGAATGTGTTGAAGACCAAGACCCACAAATGTGATGTGAAATGGTTTTTCTCCCATGTTGCGTTTAAGAGAAAACAGCAAATGCTCGTTTTAGGCCAAAATGCATTGAAAGCAATGGAAACAACAAAAGCGCATACTTTGTGATATCTCCTCTTGTAGCAAACACAGACAGCTCAAAATTTCATTGGATGCGTTGAAGACCAAGACCCACAAATGTGATGTGAAATGGTTTTTCCCCCATGTTGCGTTTAAGAGAAAACAGCAATTGCTCGTTTTAGGCCAAAATGCATTGAAAGCAATGGAAACAACAAAAGTGCATACTTTGTGTTATCTCCTCTTGTAGCAAACACAGACAGCTCAAAATTTCATTGGATGTGTTGAAGACCAAGACCCACAAATGTGATGTGAAATGCTTTTTCTCCCAAGTTGCGTTTAAGAGAAAACAGCAAATGCTCGTTTTAGGCAAAAATCCATTGAAAGCAATGGAACCAACAAAAGCGCATACTTTGTGATATCTCCTCTTGTAGCAAACACAGACAGCTCAAAATTTCATTGGATGTGTTGAAGACCAAGACCCACAAATGTGATATGAAATGGTTTTTCCCCCATGTTGCGTTTAAGAGAAAACAGCAATTGCTCGTTTTAGGCCAAAATGCATTGAAAGCAATGGAAACAACAAAAGCGCATACTTTGTGTTATCTCCTCTTGTAGCAAACACAGACAGCTCAAAATTTCACTGGATGTGTTGAAGACCAAGACCCACAAATGTGATGTGAAATGGTTTTTCTCCCATGTTGCGTTTAAGAGAAAACAGCAAATGCTCGTTTTAGGCCAAAATGCATTGAAAGCAATGGAAACAACAAAAGCGCATACTTTGTGATATCTCCTCTTGTAGCAAACACAGACAGCTCAAAATTTTACTGGATGTGTTGAAGACCAAGACCCACAAATGTGATGTGAAATGGTTTTTCTCCCATGTTGCGTTTAAGAGAAAACAGCAATTGCTTGTTTGAGGCCAAAATGTATTGAAGCAATGGAAACAACAAAAGCACATACTTTGTGATTTCTCCTCTTGTAGCAAACACAGACAGCTCAAAATTTCACTGGATGTGTTGAAGACCAAGACCCACAAATGTGATGTGAAATTGTTTTTCTCCCATGTTGCATTTAAGAGAAAACAGCAAATGCACGTTTTAGGCCAAAATGCATTGAAAGCAATGGAAACAACAAAAGCGCATACTTTGTGATATCTCCTCTTGTAGCAAACACAGACAGCTCAAAATTTCACTGGATGTGTTGAAGACCAAGACCCACAAATATGATGTGAAATGGTTTTTCTCCCATGTTGCGTTTAAGAGAAAACAGCAATTGCTCGTTTTAGGCCAAAATGCATTGAAAGCAATGGAAACAACAAAAGCGCATACTTTGTGTTATCTCCTCTTGTAGCAAACACAGACAGCTCAAAATTTCACAAGATGTGATGAAGACCAAGACCCACAAATGTGATGTGAAATGGTTTTTCTCCCATGTTGCACTTAAGAGAAAACAGCAATTGCTCGTTTTAGGCCAAAATGCATTGAAAGCAATGGAAACAACAAAAGCATACTTTGTGATATCTCCTCTTGTAGCAAACACAGACAGCTCAAAATTTCACAGGATGTGTTGAAGACCAAGACCCACAAATGTGATGTGAAATTGTTTTTCTCCCATGTTGCATTTAAGAGAAAACAGCAAATGCTCGTTTTAGGCCAAAATGCATTGAAAGCAATGGAATCAACAAAAGCGCATACTTTGTGATATCTCCTCTTGTAGCAAACACAGACAGCTCAAAATTTCACTGGATGTGTTGAAGACCAAGACCCACAAATGTGATGTGAAATGGTTTTTCTCCCATGTTGCGTTTAAGAGAAAACAGCAATTGCTCGTTTTAGGCCAAAATGCATTGAAAGCAATGGAAACAACAAAAGCGCATACTTTGTGTTATCTCCTCTTGTAGCAAACACAGACAGCTCAAAATTTCACTGGTTGTGTTGAAGACCAAGACCCACAAATGTGATGTGAAATGGTTTTTCTCCCATGTTGCCTTTAAGAGAAAACAGCAAATGCACGTTTTAGGCCAAAATGCATTGAAAGCAATGGAAACAACAAAAGCGCATACTTTGTGTTATCTCCTCTTGTAGCAAACACAGACAGCTCAAAATTTCACTGGATGTGATGAAGACCAAGACCCACAAATGTGATGTGAAATGGTTTTTCTCCCATGTTGCGTTTAAGAGAAAACAGCAATTGCTCGTTTTAGGCCAAAATGTATTGAAGCAATGGAAACAACAAAAGCACATACTTTGTGATTTCTCCTCTTGTAGCAAACACAGACAGCTCAAAATTTCACTGGATGTGTTGAAGACCAAGACCCACAAATGTGATGTGAAATGGTTTTTCTCCCATGTTGCGTTTAAGAGAAAACAGCAAATGCTCGTTTTAGGCCAAAATGCATTGAAAGCAATGGAAACAACAAAAGCGCATACTTTGTGATATCTCCTCTTGTAGCAAACACAGACAGCTCAAAATTTTACTGGATGTGTTGAAGACCAAGACCCACAAATGTGATGTGAAATGGTATTTCTCTCATGTTGCGTTTAAGAGAAAACAGCAATTGCTCGTTTTAGGCCAAAATGCATTGAAAGCAATGGAAACAACAATAGCGCATACTTTGTGTTATCTCCTCTTGTAGCAAACACAGACAGCTCAAAATTTCACTGGTTGTGTTGAAGACCAAGACCCACAAATGTGATGTGAAATGGTTTTTCTCCCATGTTGCGTTTAAGAGAAAACAGCAATTACTTGTTTTTGGCCAAAATGCATTGAATGCAATGGAAACAACAAAAGCGCATACTTTGTGTTATCTCCTCTTGTAGCAAACACAGACAGCTCAAAATTTCACTGGATGTGATGAAGACCAAGACCCACAAATGTGATGTGAAATGGTTTTTCTCCCATGTTGCATTTAAGAGAAAACAGCAATTGCTCGTTTTAGGCCAAAATGTATTGAAGCAATGGAAACAACAAAAGCACATACTTTGTGATTTCTCCTCTTGTAGCAAACACAGACAGCTCAAAATTTCACTGGATGTGTTGAAGACCAAGACCCACAAATGTGATGTGAAATGGTTTTTCTCCCATGTTGCGTTTAAGAGAAAACAGCAAATGCTCGTTTTAGGCCAAAATGCATTGAAAGCAATGGAAACAACAAAAGCGCATACTTTGTGATATCTCCTCTTGTAGCAAACACAGACAGCTCAAAATTTTACTGGATGTGTTGAAGACCAAGACCCACAAATGTGATGTGAAATGGTATTTCTCTCATGTTGCGTTTAAGAGAAAACAGCAATTGCTCGTTTTAGGCCAAAATGCATTGAAAGCAATGGAAACAACAATAGCGCATACTTTGTGTTATCTCCTCTTGTAGCAAACACAGACAGCTCAAAATTTCACAGGATGTGTTGAAGACCAAGACCCACAAATGTGATGTGAAATTGTTTTTCTCCCATGTTGCATTTAAGAGAAAACAGCAAATGCTCGTTTTAGGCCAAAATGCATTGAAAGCAATGGAATCAACAAAAGCGCATACTTTGTGATATCTCCTCTTGTAGCAAACACAGACAGCTCAAAATTTCACTGGATGTGTTGAAGACCAAGACCCACAAATGTGATGTGAAATGGTTTTTCTCCCATGTTGCGTTTAAGAGAAAACAGCAATTGCTCGTTTTAGGCCAAAATGCATTGAAAGCAATGGAAACAACAAAAGCGCATACTTTGTGTTATCTCCTCTTGTAGCAAACACAGACAGCTCAAAATTTCACTGGTTGTGTTGAAGACCAAGACCCACAAATGTGATGTGAAATGGTTTTTCTCCCATGTTGCCTTTAAGAGAAAACAGCAAATGCACGTTTTAGGCCAAAATGCATTGAAAGCAATGGAAACAACAAAAGCGCATACTTTGTGTTATCTCCTCTTGTAGCAAACACAGACAGCTCAAAATTTCACTGGATGTGATGAAGACCAAGACCCACAAATGTGATGTGAAATGGTTTTTCTCCCATGTTGCGTTTAAGAGAAAACAGCAATTGCTCGTTTTAGGCCAAAATGTATTGAAGCAATGGAAACAACAAAAGCACATACTTTGTGATTTCTCCTCTTGTAGCAAACACAGACAGCTCAAAATTTCACTGGATGTGTTGAAGACCAAGACCCACAAATGTGATGTGAAATGGTTTTTCTCCCATGTTGCGTTTAAGAGAAAACAGCAAATGCTCGTTTTAGGCCAAAATGCATTGAAAGCAATGGAAACAACAAAAGCGCATACTTTGTGATATCTCCTCTTGTAGCAAACACAGACAGCTCAAAATTTTACTGGATGTGTTGAAGACCAAGACCCACAAATGTGATGTGAAATGGTATTTCTCTCATGTTGCGTTTAAGAGAAAACAGCAATTGCTCGTTTTAGGCCAAAATGCATTGAAAGCAATGGAAACAACAATAGCGCATACTTTGTGTTATCTCCTCTTGTAGCAAACACAGACAGCTCAAAATTTCACTGGTTGTGTTGAAGACCAAGACCCACAAATGTGATGTGAAATGGTTTTTCTCCCATGTTGCGTTTAAGAGAAAACAGCAATTACTTGTTTTTGGCCAAAATGCATTGAATGCAATGGAAACAACAAAAGCGCATACTTTGTGTTATCTCCTCTTGTAGCAAACACAGACAGCTCAAAATTTCACTGGATGTGATGAAGACCAAGACCCACAAATGTGATGTGAAATGGTTTTTCTCCCATGTTGCGTTTAAGAGAAAACAGCAATTGCTCGTTTTAGGCCAAAATGTATTGAAGCAATGGAAACAACAAAAGCACATACTTTGTGATTTCTCCTCTTGTAGCAAACACAGACAGCTCAAAATTTCACTGGATGTGTTGAAGACCAAGACCCACAAATGTGATGTGAAATGGTTTTTCTCCCATGTTGCGTTTAAGAGAAAACAGCAAATGCTCGTTTTAGGCCAAAATGCATTGAAAGCAATGGAAACAACAAAAGCGCATACTTTGTGATATCTCCTCTTGTAGCAAACACAGACAGCTCAAAATTTTACTGGATGTGTTGAAGACCAAGACCCACAAATGTGATGTGAAATGGTATTTCTCTCATGTTGCGTTTAAGAGAAAACAGCAATTGCTCGTTTTAGGCCAAAATGCATTGAAAGCAATGGAAACAACAATAGCGCATACTTTGTGTTATCTCCTCTTGTAGCAAACACAGACAGCTCAAAATTTCACTGGATGTGTTGAAGACCAAGACCCACAAATGTGATGTGAAATGGTTTTTCTCCCATGTTGCGTTTAAGAGAAAACAGCAAATGCACGTTTTAGGCCAAAATGCATTGAAAGCAATGGAAACAACAAAAGCGCATACTTTGTGTTATCTCCTCTTGTAGCAAACACAGACAGCTCAAAATTTCACTGGATGTGTTGAAGACCAAGACCCACAAATGTGATGTGAAATTGTTTTTCTCCCATGTTGCATTTAAGAGAAAACAGCAAATGCACGTTTTAGGCAAAAATGCATTGAAAGCAATGGAAACAACAAAAGCGCATACTTTGTGATATCTCCTCTTGTAGCAAACACAGACAGCTCAAAATTTCACTGGATGTGTTGAAGACCAAGACCCACAAATATGATGTGAAATGGTTTTTCTCCCATGTTGCGTTTTAGAGAAAACAGCAATTGCTCGTTTTAGGCCAAAATGCATTGAAAGCAATGGAAACAACAAAAGCGCATACTTTGTGTTATCTCCTCTTGTAGCAAACACAGACAGCTCAAAATTTCACAAGATGTGATGAAGACCAAGACCCACAAATGTGATGTGAAATGGTTTTTCTCCCATGTTGCACTTAAGAGAAAACAGCAATTGCTCGTTTTAGGCCAAAATGCATTGAAAGCAATGTAAACAACAAAAGCATACTTTGTGATATCTCCTCTTGTAGCAAACACAGACAGCTCAAAATTTCACTGGATGTGTTGAAGACCAAGACCCACAAATGTGATGTGAAATGGTTTTTCTCCCATGTTGCATTTAAGAGAAAACAGCAAATGCTCGTTTTAGGCCAACATGCATTGAAAGCAATGGAATCAACAAAAGCGCATACTTTGTGATATCTCCTCTTGTAGCAAACACAGACAGCTCAAAATTTCACTGGATGTGTTGAAGACCAAGACCCACAAATGTGATGTGAAATGGTTTTTCTCCCATGTTGCGTTTAAGAGAAAACAGCAATTGCTCGTTTTAGGCCAAAATGCATTGAAAGCAATGGAAACAACAAAAGCGCATACTTTGTGTTATCTCCTCTTGTAGCAAACACAGACAGCTCAAAATTTCACTGGTTGTGTTGAAGACCAAGACCCACAAATGTGATGTGAAATGGTTTTTCTCCCATGTTGCGTTTAAGAGAAAACAGCAAATGCACGTTTTAGGCCAAAATGCATTGAAAGCAATGGAAACAACAAAAGCGCATACTTTGTGTTATCTCCTCTTGTAGCAAACACAGACAGCTCAAAATTTCACTGGTTGTGTTGAAGACCAAGACCCACAAATGTGATGTGAAATGGTTTTTCTCCCATGTTGCGTTTAAGAGAAAACAGCAAATGCTCGTTTTAGGCCAGAATGCATTGAAAGCAATGGAAACAACAAAAGCACATACTTTGTGATATCTCCTCTTGTAGCAAACACAGACAGCTCAAAATTTCACTGGATGTGTTGAAGACCAAGACCCACAAATATGATGTGAAATGGTTTTTCTCCCATTTTGCGATTAAGAGAAAACAGCAAATGCACGTTTTCGGCCAAAATGCATTGAAAGCAATGGAAACAACAAAAGCGCATTCTTTGTGTTATCTCCTCTTGTAGCAAACACAGACAGCTCAAAATTTCACAGGATGTGTTGAAGACCAAGACCCACAAATGTGATGTGAAATGGTTTTTCTCCCATGTTGCATTTAAGAGAAAACAGCAAATGCACGTTTTAGGCCAAAATGCATTGAAAGCAATGGAAACAACAAAAGCGCATACTTTGTGATATCTCCTCTTGTAGCAAACACAGACAGCTCAAAATTTCACTGGATGTGTTGAAGACCAAGACCCACAAATATGATGTGAAATGGTTTTTCTCCCATGTTGCGTTTAAGAGAAAACAGCAATTGCTCGTTTTTGGCCAAAATGCATTGAAAGCAATGGAAACAACAAAAGCGCATACTTTGTGTTATCTCCTCTTGTAGCAAACACAGACAGCTCAAAATTTCACCAGATGTGATGAAGACCAAGACCCACAAATGTGATGAGAAATGGTTTTTCTCCCATGTTGCACTTAAGAGAAAACAGCAAATGCACGTTTTAGGCCAAAATGCATTGAAAGCAATGGAAACAACAAAAGCGCATACTTTGTGATATCTCCTCTTGTAGCAAACACAGACAGCTCAAAATTTCACTGGATGTGTTGAAGACCAAGACCCACAAATGTGATGTGAAATTGTTTTTCTCCCATGTTGCATTTAAGAGAAAACAGCAAATGCTCGTTTTAGGCCAAAATGCATTGAAAGCAATGGAAACAACAAAAGCGCATACTTTGTGATATCTCCTCTTGTAGCAAACACAGACAGCTCAAAATTTCACTGGATGTGTTGAAGACCAAGACCCACAAATGTGATGTGAAATGGTTTTTCTCCCATGTTGCGTTTAAGAGAAAACAGCAATTGCTTGTTTTAGGCCAAAATGCATTCAAAGCAATGGAAACAACAAAAGCGCATACTTTGTGTTATCTCCTCTTGTAGCAAACACAGACAGCTCAAAATTTCACTGGATGTGTTGAAGACCAAGACCCACAAATGTGATGTGAAATGGTTTTTCTCCCATGTTGCGTTTAAGAGAAAACAGCAATTGCTCGTTTTAGGCGAAAATGCATTGAAAGCAATGGAAACAACAAAAGCGCATACTTTGTGATATCTCCTCTTGTAGCAAACACAGACAGCTCAAAAATTCACTGGATGTGTTGAAGACCAAGACCCACAAATATGATGTGAAATGGTTTTTCTCCCATGTTGCGTTTAAGAGAAAACAGGAAATGCTCGTTTTAGGCCAAAATGCATTGAAAGCAATGGAAACAACAAAAGCGCATACTTTGTGTTATCTCCTCTTGTAGCAAACACAGACAGCTCAAAATTTCACCGGATGTGTTGAAGACCAAGACCCACAATTGTGATGTGAAATGGTTTTTCTCCCAATTTGGCATTTAAGAGAAAACAGCAAATGCTCGTTTTAGTCCAGAATGCATTGAAAGCAATGGAAACAACAAAAGCGCAAACTTTGTGATATCTCCTCTTGTAGCAAACACAGACAGCTCAAAATTTTAATGGATGTGTTGAAGACCAAGACCCACAAATGTGATGTGAAATGGTTTTTCTCCCATGTTGCGTTTAAGAGAAAACAGCAATTGCTCGTTTTAGGCCAAAATGCATTGAAGCAATGGAAATAACAAAAGCACATACTTTGTGATTTCTCCTCTTGTAGCAAACACAGACAGCTCAAAATTTCACTGGATGTGTTGAAGACCAAGACCCACAAATGTGATGTGAAATGGTTTTTCTCCCATGTTGCGTTTAAGAGAAAACAGCAAATGTTCGTTTTAGGCCAAAATGCATTGAAAGCAATGGAAACAACAAAAGCGCATACTTTGTGATATCTCCTCTTGCAGCAAACACAGACAGCTCAAAAATTCACTGGATGTGTTGAAGACCAAGACCCACAAATATGATGTGAAATGGTTTTTCTCCCATGTTGCGTTTAAGAGAAAACAGGAAATGCTCGTTTTAGGCCAAAATGCATTGAAAGCAATGGAAACAACAAAAGTGCATACATTGTGATATCTCCTCTTGTAGCAAACACAGACAGCTCAAAATTTCACTGGATGTGTTGAAGACCAAGACCCACAAATGTGATTTGAAATGGTTTTTCTCCCATGTTGCGTTTAAGAGAAAACAGCAATTGCTCGTTTTCGGCCAAAATGCATTGAAAGCAATGGAAACAACAAAAGCGCCTACTTTGTGATATCTCCTCTTGTAGCAAACACAGACAGCTCAAAATTTCATTGGATGTGTTGAAGACCAAGACCCACAAATGTGATGTGAAATGGTTTTTCTCCCATGTTTCGTTTAAGAGAAAACAGCAATTGCTCTTTTTAGGCCAAAATGCATTCAAAGCAATGGAAACAACAAAAGCGCATACTTTGTGTTATCTCCTCTTGTAGCAAACACAGACAGCTCAAAATTTCACTGGATGTGTTGAAGACCTCTCCCCTAGAGGTCGCCTGTGATTCAGCTCTTAGGCCTCTGGAAGTGATTTGCAGCCAGGGACTGTCTGGAGTGTACCTCCCCAGGGAGGATGGAGGGCCTGCCGGGAGATGGTGGAGGAGATCCCGGGGTCCTGGAAGTCTCTGAGGGCCCGGATCCTGGAGGTGGTGGAGGGCCTGCTGGAAGTACTGGCCGACCGGTGGTGGTGCTCTCCCGGCTGGATGTGGCCGTGGAAGATGGTGAGAGCCGGACTTTGGACCCCATGCTGCATGGCCCCCCTGTGAGTGGCGATTTAACTTCAGGGTGCGGGCTAACGCAGTGCTCCCCTATGAGTGAGGACTTAACTCTAGGGTGTGAGATGGTGGTATGCTCCCCTGGGAGTGAAGCAACCCCAGGAGTAGAGCCAGTTCCCCCGGGTCTGCTTACCTTTTGTGCGGAGACGGAGACGGAGATGGAGGAGGAGATCTGTCCCGATGCTCAGCGTCTCCTGGAGGAAGATTCCCTGGAGTCTGATTCCGAAGGAAGACGGGGCCGCTGCTGCTGCTGCTGCCGCCGCCGCTGCTGCCGCCGCCGCTGCCGCTGAACAGGAGATGTTCCTGGCTATGGATGTTGCGGCTTTGAGAAAGGAGGCTGGTCGGGTGTCTGCTCGGATTGCCTCCAAGAAAAAGAAATTCCTGACATCTACGAACGAGGGGAGGCTGATCATCAAAGATGAGCTCCTGATGCTGGCGGAGAAGCGGGCCAAGTACAAGGGCAGAGTACTGTATCTGCTGAGCCTGGCGGGCCCGGTGGCAGCCCCAGCGAGGATGGAGGAGTCTTCAGACGTTTTTTGGGAATCGAGTCTGGTGAAACAGGCTATTTCGGGTCCCAAGATGGCGCCAATGGAGGTCGGAGGCGACGAGATCGGGGAAGGAGGCGGTGCGGTGATCAAGTCGGAAGACATGGTGGGTGTCTCAGCGGCAAATGCGGGCCCGAAGGAGTTAATCCACAGAGCCTGGAAGATGGCTGCGGGGGCCCTGCTCTCTGCGGGTCACGATGCGGCTCACGATGCGCTTCACGGTGGGAAGGCGGAAGCGCCTTTGGAGATTGCTGCTGACGGAGCCATGGAGTTGGAGGAAGCTCCCCGGCGACTGATGGATGGAGACGTGGCCGTGGTCCCCACGGTGATCGGGAACACTGCTGCCGGATCCGGTGAGTGTGTGATGCCTGCCGGTGTTATGCTGGCGCCCGGTCCTGATCTGCCAGCTGTTGAGAGGAGGGTGGTTGCGGCTGACTGTGTGAGTGACTCCCTTGATACAGAAATGCTGCAGATTGCTGACAGGGTGGAGGCAGATGTTAACAGGGCCACATCTGTTGTCCCAGGGGCTCCTGTACTGAGGGCAGGTGCTAGCCTGGTACAGGGTCTGCCCCCTCTGGACAGGTCCACTTTATCGGAGGAACAATTGAAAGTAGCGGACTCACTGTATGGGGGAATAGGGGGGCCTGAGAGGATCCGTGCGGCAATTGAATTGATTGCTGAAAATAATTCGAGACTGGAAAGTATGGGCCAGCCTATGCCCAAGTCTTATGCAACAATAGTGTCTGGTGGAGGGGCGCCAAGGATTCCTAATGCCGCTACCAGTGGTGATGGTGGTGGGAGTGGTATTGGTGGTGGTACCCCGATAAGAAGGCGGAATGTGGTGCAGCTAAAGTGGGTAGCTGAGGGGGACCCGCCAAGTAAGGGTGTTTTTCTAGAGATGGTTTTCTCCATGGGATTCTCACCCATGGACCTCTTTGCCTGCATTCACCCCATCAGAACCCCGGAGTATGATCTGAGTTTTCAGACTCTGCGGGGGTTACAGGCATTTGCGTCCAGGTGGGAGGAGAAGAAGGGTGTGACACCCTTTAGTAATTACAGGTCTCAAATGGTCTCTCGCCAGGATAGGGTTAAAGTCACTATCCTGGTGAGAAATGAGAGCCTCCCAGTACAGGACATCCTTTTCTGGTTATCCCGCTTTTGTACAGTATTGTCCACGTGCCTGGAGAAAATTGACTACACAAAGGGGGTGTGGGGTGGAGCTTATTCTGTCTTTGTCAGGCTAAACAGGGTAGGTATAGAGACAAAGCACATTCCGGCAGCAGCTTTTATTGGCCGAGATAAGATCCAGGCTTTCTACCCCGGTCAGCCAAGAGTCTGTCATCGTTGTGGCAGCTTTAGGCATTTTTCTAACAATTGCCCTGAGGTCAAGTGTGCCATGTGTGGTGAGTTGGGTCACCTCTCTAGAGATTGTGATGTGGTGAAGTGTAATCTCTGTGGGTGTATTGGTCACCCTTATAGCCGTTGCCCCTCGGCATCGCACAATGAGGAAAGTGCTATTGGGAGTTTGCCGGTGGTCATAGAACCTCCAACGAGAGGGGCCAGTCTGAGTGACATTGAGGAGGGTGAGGAGGTAGGTAGTGGAAAAGATGTGCTGGAAGCTGCCAAAATCCAGAAGGAGGTGCCGGTAGAGAGGGGAGAATCTTCCTTTACAGTTGTGAAGTCAAATAGGAAGAGGAGGGTAGGGCAAAGGGAGGATGTTGTCCAGCTTTCAAATCGCTTTACATTCTCTGTGGCAGATGACGAGGAGGAGGAGGTAGCGGAGAAGGGGGGGGAGATAGTAAGACAGGAAAATGGTGATTTGGTTCAGGTTGCTAGGCCTTCTGAGGTGAGAAAGAAGGTCAGTAGGAAAAGTACCTTTGGGGAAGCCGCAGAAGGTGCCAAAGCGAAAAACAGGAGAAGAGGGGGTAAGGTTACGGTAAAATCAAAGAATGTGGAACATGGTGGTAAGCTGGAGTGGGACCTGTCGAATCTGGGATTGACAGGGTCAAGTGGTGAAGGAAAGGGGTTAGGGAAGATGGAGGAGGTTGGAGTGTTTTCTGCCGGAGCAGACATAGTTGAGGAAACCCCTGAGTCTGTTATTTTGGGAGATTCTTTGGAGATGATACCTCCAAGTCAGGAAGCTCCAGTCATCTTGGTGGATCCAAAACCGCCAGATCCTGACCCTGATCCTGCTTTTGTTTCCCTGACTGGTGGGGACAGGCAGGGTATTGTTGAGGTGGGGTTGGTGTCTGCGGTTGGGGCCGATGGGCCGGGTGAACCAACTGCGGGTGCTGTGCCTCTTGGGGATGGCGTGGATGTGGTGGAGGGTGAGTGTATGGTTGTGTCATCGTCTGGTGAAGGTATCACTTCTGGGGTGCCTTGTAAGCAGGAAGGTTCCTCGGGGGAGGGGTCTTCCTGTGTAACAAAGTGAAAGTGAAATGGAGCCCTATCTCTATAATCTAGAACTATGGCTACACACCCTATACGATGCGCCACCATTAATGTGGCTTCCGTTTATTCTGAATGTGCTCGTTATATGGCCTTTTCTTTTTTCAACACGATTGAGGTTGATATTTTGTTTTTGCAGGAGACCAGAATAGGGGACTTGTCCACACTTCGCAGGGCCAAAAGCCAGTGGAGGAGGGGCCCATCCTATTGGTCTCTTGCGGCAGAGCCATACGGTGGGGTGGCAGTGCTTTTTACTGATATGGTAACTGTACACAAGATTATAGAATTACAGATAGGTAGGTGTATGGTTTTGGATGTTAGCCTAAGGGGGCATGATCTCAGGCTGATTAACGTCTACGGGCCGCAGTCGGCCTGGGATAGGAAGTGCCTTTTTGGGCTGATAAAACCATTCCTTTTTACGGCCCGGCAGGTTGTCTTTGGTGGTGATTTTAACACCATTGTAAGGCCCAAAGACAGGGGGGGTGCAAAGTCAACCCTGGGCTATGATGCGAGATTTTTAGTTAGTATGGTTAGAGAGGCAGGTCTGTTCGATGTGCACATTCGCCATTGTCCAGACCTCACGGGTTACACATATCATTGTAGCAATCGTAGGTCTAGGATAGATAGGTTTTTTGTTAAGGAGAGTTCGAAAACTCTGCCTCCTGAGGTAAGGGCTGTAGAATTCTCCGACCACGTTTGCTTGAGTGTCGCGTTGAATGCTTCGGAAACTCCTCAGAGAGGCCGGGGCCTTTGGCGTTTGAGCTCTGACCTTCTGAAAGAAGAGAGTATTAGCCAGTCCTTTAGGGATTTCTTCCAACTACAGGAGACACTTCTGGAGGCTGGTTGGTCTAGGTCTGAGTGGTGGGAAGAGTGCAAAAAAAGGACTCAAAGGCTTTTTCAGAGGCTGGTAGCACAAAAGAACTTGAGAAAAAGATGTGTCTACCAGAGTTTGAGGAAGAAACTTGATTTCCTGATCTCTGAGTGTGGAGATAGTGGGGATATCTTCCGGGTGAAAGCTCAGTTGAGGGAGCTCCAATATGATCGGCTGGCTTCCTTGATTTTGGAGAGGGATTATGGTAAATACCACTCGCCTGATCCCTACCAGAGTTGCAGGAAGGCGGTTGATCTAAGGGAGGTGAAGGGCCTGTATGACGGGCAGGGTACTCTCTGTGAAGACAGGGATGGCATCCTGGGGGTCATCGGGTCCTACTATACGGACCTTCTGTCTGAGCAGCCACTTATTAGGGAGAGGATGGAGTCCTTTCTGAAGGAGACACCAGGGTTACAGAAACTTGATGCCTCCTTTGACTCTTTGGGTGATGATGTGACGGTGGAGGAAGTCAAGAGGGCAATAGACAGTTTGTCTATCAAAAAATCTCCAGGTCCGGATGGTTTAACGTCCGAGTTCTTTAAAGCTTTTAGGGACATCTTGGCTCCGCGCCTTATGGAGGTCTATAATGAATGCCTGGGTGAGGGGTCGCTCCCTCCTTCCATGAGGTCTTCCGCTCTCATATTGTTATCAAAAGGTAAGGACCCGTCCCGTATTGAGAATTGGCGCCCCATCGCTCTTCTCAATACGGACAGAAAGATCCTGGCAAAAATACTGTTTAATCGGCTGATGGAAGTTTCCGGGCTGGTACTGTCTCCATCTCAGCATTGCACCGTGAAGGGTCGTAGCACGTTTAGTGCTGTCCTTGGCGTCCGGGAGGCCGTGGAACGCTATCGTGCTGAAAAGTGGGGCAAGTACTTACTGGCATTGGACCAGTCGAAGGCTTTTGACCGGGTGAACCACAAGTACCTGTGGGCTGTTCTGGAATGGTATGGTCTTCCAGTGAGGGTGGTGGATTGGCTTCGTGTTTTATACAATAAGGCCGAAAGCTTCCCGCTTGTTAATGGTTGGGTGGGCCCTGCTTTCAAGGTTGACTCTGGTGTCCGTCAGGGATGCCCCCTGAGCCCGCTCTTATATGTTTTCACGATCGATCCCTTCGTAAGGAGGATTGGTTGCAGTGCATTGAGGGGGGTGCAGCTGGGCCCAGAGGCTCCATTGAGGGTGGTGGCCTACGCGGATGATGTCACTGTGGTCCTGTCCTCTGTGGCAGAGGCTCAGTGTATAGAACACCTAGTCTCCGACTACTCTGAAGCCTCGTGCTCCAGAGTAAATCAGGACAAATGTGAAGCTTTCTGGATGGGGGAGGAAGGTGATGAATTTCGCCTTCCGGACAGTCTCCCCCGGGCCAGTTCGCAGATCAAAATCTTAGGCATCATTTTTGACCGTGGTGATTATGCCACTCGAAATTGGGAAAAGAGGATAGAGGAAGCCAGCAGGAAAGTACAGTCCTGGAGAACTTGGCAGTTCTCCTACAGGGAAAGGGTTCACTTGTGCAAAACTTTCCTGGTTCCTATATTTCTGTATGTCAGCTACGTGTGTTTCTTGCCACAATCTTTGTGGTCCAAAGTCTTATCCTTGTTCTTCCTTTTATTTTGGGGGAACGGGATGAACATTGTCAAGAGGGGTATAACCTACAGACCAAGGAATGAAGGTGGATTGGGTATGGTCAATCCGGTGGTGTTTTTTGCCACAACTTTTATTAAATTGAATCTTGGAAGTCTGTTTCTGGAGACTTCTCCTTGGTGGGTAGAGAGTTTTAGGGCTTGGGTGTCTCCTTTCCTTGAACTCTGGTATGATGGCGGCCGTGTTAAAGCCTTCAGAGGTAGGTCTGGTGCTCTTCCGATCTATGTCATCCTGTGCTTGAGAGTGACAAGGCTATGGGGAGTAGTGGCGAGTGATGTCAAGACCCTTTCTAGGAAGGAGTTGGAGAGAGGCATTTTGCGGGCTCACTTCTATGCCCCGTTATCACTGAGGGACTGCCCGGGCAAGGTTTGCTCAGATGGGATCTCTTTGATCTGTTCAGAGAGGATTCCACTGAAGTATAGGGACCTGGCCTGGCTCTCTTTTCAAGGAAGGCTCTATGTTAGGGGGCACATCAGGTGGAGAAGCGCCGATGATCGTGGTTGCCCACGGGAGGAATGTCCAGGGGAGGAGGAGACTATGGACCACTTCTTGCTTGAATGTCCCTTTAACATTGAGATTTATAAGAAAGTTTCAAGCGCCTTACGCATTCCGTGCCTTTCGGGGCTCAGTTACCCTGAGTGGGTTTACGGAGCATTCAAAGGGTATGGGCGTTATGATTTGGTCACCATTTTTGTAGTTAGTTTAGTGGTTAGATATCACACGTGGAGCGCACGGTGCTTAGTAACAACTAGAAGTAAAATCCTTCCCTGTGAGGTGGTGGCGTGTAATATTCTTCACGAGGTTAGGTCTGTGATGGAGATGGACAGGAGGAGACTGGATGCTGTTGGGTGGTCGAGGAGATGGAGGCACCTGAAGCCCCCTTAGTGGGTAGCAAAAAAGTACCAGTCTTTTTCCTGTTTATCCTATGGGCTTGAAGGTCTTCTTTCCACTTCCGCAGTAGATTTTTGGATTTTTCTGTTTTTATGGAATGATTTTCATGCGCCTAAACAGCTCCTTCATTTTCTCTATGTTTTGGAGTTAGTGTTGGTGATAGTTTAAAGTCTTTTTGAAATAAAAAAAAGGGGAATAGCTAAAAGCTTATTGTGTTAAAGTTTATTGTTTTAATGATATTTTGATGTTTCAGGTGATGGTTTGTACACTGTCTTGTCTGGGTGGAGTGTGTGATGTGTTATGTTCAGGAGGTTTATCTTTTTTGAGGCTCTTTGCAGAATTTGATAGAGTCATATATTTTGATTACAGTAACCTGGTTGATTATGTATATATGGCAAAAGATATGTTGAAGTGCAGTATTTTTCTATGTATTTATTTATATGCTGCAAGTTTTTCAATAAAAAAGGATTACCCACAAATGTGATGTGAAATGGTTTTTCTCCCATGTTGTGTTTAAGAGAAAACAGCAATTGCTCGTTTTAGGCGAAAATGCATTGAAAGCAATGGAAACAACAAAAGCGCATACTTTGTGATATCTCCTCTTGTAGCAAACACAGACAGCTCAAAAATTCACTGGATGTGTTGAAGACCAAGACCCACAAATATGATGTGAAATGGTTTTTCTCCCATGTTGCGTTTAAGAGAAAAAGGAAATGCTCGTTTTAGGCCAAAATGCATTGAAAGCAATGGAAACAAAAAAAGCGCATACTTTGTGTTATCTCCTCTTGTAGCAAACACAGACAGCTCAAAATTTCACTGGATGTGTTGAAGACCAAGACCCACAATTGTGATGTGAAATGGTTTTTCTCCAATGTTGCATTTAAGAGAAAACAGCAATTGCTCGTTTTAGGCCAAAATGCATTCAAAGCAATGGAAACAACAAAAGCGCATACTTTGTGTTATCTCCTCTTGTAGCAATCACAGACAGCTCAAAATTTCACTGGATGTGTTGAAGACCAAGACCCACAAATGTGATGTGAAATGGTTTTTCTCCCATGTTGTGTTTAAGAGAAAACAGCAATTGCTCGTTTTAGGCGAAAATGCATTGAAAGCAATGGAAACAACAAAAGTGCAAACTTTGTGATATCTCCTCTTGTAGCAAACACAGACAGCTCAAAATTTCACTGGATGTGTTGAAGACCAAGACCCACAAATGTGATGTGAAATGGTTTTTCTCCCATGTTGCATTTAAGAGAAAACAGCAAATGCTCGTTTTAGGCCAAAATGCATTGAAAGCAATGGAAACAACAAAAGCGCAAACTTTGTGATATCTCCTCTTGTAGCAAACACAGACAGCTCAAAATTTTAATGGATGTGTTGAAGACCAAGACCCACAAATGTGATGTGAAATGGTTTTTCTCCCATGTTGCGTTTAAGAGAAAACAGCAATTGCTCGTTTTAGGCCAAAATGCATTCAAAACAATGGAAACAACAAAAGCGCATACTTTGTGTTATCTCCTCTTGTAGCAAACACAGACAGCTCAAAATTTCACTGGATGTGTTGAAGACCAAGACCCACAAATATGATGTGAAATGGTTTTTCTCCCATGTTGCGTTTAAGAGAAAACAGGAAATGCTCGTTTTAAGCCAAAATGCATTGAAAGCAATGGAAACAACAAAAGTGCATACATTGTGATATCTCCTCTTGTAGCAAACACAGACAGCTCAAAATTTCACTGGATGTGTTGAAGACCAAGACCCACAAATGTGATTTGAAATGGTTTTTCTCCCATGTTGCGTTTAAGAGAAAACAGCAATTGCTCGTTTTAGGCCAAAATGCATTGAAAGCAATGGAAACAACAAAAGCGCATACTTTGTGTTATCTCCTCTTGTAGCAAACACAGACAGCTCAAAATTTCACTGGATGTGTTGAAGACCAAGACCCACAAATGTGATGTGAAATTGTTTTTCTCCCATGTTGCATTTAAGAGAAAACAGCAAATGCTTGTTTTAGGCCAAAATGCATTGAAAGCAATGGAATCAACAAAAGCGCATACTTTGTGATATCTCCTCTTGTAGCAAACACAGACAGCTCAAAATTTCACTGGATGTGTTGAAGACCAAGACCCACAAATGTGATGTGAAATGGTTTTTCTCCCATGTTGCGTTTAAGAGAAAAAGGAAATGCTCGTTTTAGGCCAAAATGCATTGAAAGCAATGGAAACAAAAAAAGCGCATACTTTGTGTTATCTCCTCTTGTAGCAAACACAGACAGCTCAAAATTTCACTGGATGTGTTGAAGACCAAGACCCACAATTGTGATGTGAAATGGTTTTTCTCCCATGTTGCATTTAAGAGAAAACAGCAATTGCTCGTTTTAGGCCAAAATGCATTCAAAGCAATGGAAACAACAAAAGCGCATACTTTGTGTTATCTCCTCTTGTAGCAAACACAGACAGCTCAAAATTTCACTGGATGTGTTGAAGACCAAGACCCACAAATGTGATGTGAAATGGTTTTTCTCCCATGTTGTGTTTAAGAGAAAACAGCAATTGCTCGTTTTAGGCGAAAATGCATTGAAAGCAATGGAAACAACAAAAGTGCAAACTTTGTGATATCTCCTCTTGTAGCAAACACAGACAGCTCAAAATTTCACTGGATGTGTTGAAGACCAAGACCCACAAATGTGATGTGAAATGGTTTTTCTCCCATGTTGCATTTAAGAGAAAACAGCAAATGCTCGTTTTAGGCCAAAATGCATTGAAAGCAATGGAAACAACAAAAGCGCAAACTTTGTGATATCTCCTCTTGTAGCAAACACAGACAGCTCAAAATTTTAATGGATGTGTTGAAGACCAAGACCCACAAATGTGATGTGAAATGGTTTTTCTCCCATGTTGCGTTTAAGAGAAAACAGCAATTGCTCGTTTTAGGCCAAAATGCATTCAAAACAATGGAAACAACAAAAGCGCATACTTTGTGTTATCTCCTCTTGTAGCAAACACAGACAGCTCAAAATTTCACTGGATGTGTTGAAGACCAAGACCCACAAATGTAATGTGAAATGGTTTTTCTCCCATGTTGCGTTTAAGAGAAAACAGCAATAGCTCGTTTTAGGCCAAAATGCATTGAAAGCAATGGAAACAACAAAAGCGCATACTTTGTGATATCTCCTCTTGCAGCAAACACAGACAGCTCAAAAATTCACTGGATGTGTTGAAGACCAAGACCCACAAATATGATGTGAAATGGTTTTTCTCCCATGTTGCGTTTAAGAGAAAACAGGAAATGCTCGTTTTAAGCCAAAATGCATTGAAAGCAATGGAAACAACAAAAGTGCATACATTGTGATATCTCCTCTTGTAGCAAACACAGACAGCTCAAAATTTCACTGGATGTGTTGAAGACCAAGACCCACAAATGTGATTTGAAATGGTTTTTCTCCCATGTTGCGTTTAAGAGAAAACAGCAATTGCTCGTTTTAGGCCAAAATGCATTGAAAGCAATGGAAACAACAAAAGCGCATACTTTGTGTTATCTCCTCTTGTAGCAAACACAGACAGCTCAAAATTTCACTGGATGTGTTGAAGACCAAGACCCACAAATGTGATGTGAAATTGTTTTTCTCCCATGTTGCATTTAAGAGAAAACAGCAAATGCTCGTTTTAGGCCAAAATGCATTGAAAGCAATGGAATCAACAAAAGCGCATACTTTGTGATATCTCCTCTTGTAGCAAACACAGACAGCTCAAAATTTCACTGGATGTGTTGAAGACCAAGACCCACAAATGTGATGTGAAATGGTTTTTCTCCCATGTTGCGTTTAAGAGAAAAAGGAAATGCTCGTTTTAGGCCAAAATGCATTGAAAGCAATGGAAACAAAAAAAGCGCATACTTTGTGTTATCTCCTCTTGTAGCAAACACAGACAGCTCAAAATTTCACTGGATGTGTTGAAGACCAAGACCCACAATTGTGATGTGAAATGGTTTTTCTCCCATGTTGCATTTAAGAGAAAACAGCAATTGCTCGTTTTAGGCCAAAATGCATTCAAAGCAATGGAAACAACAAAAGCGCTTACTTTGTGTTATCTCCTCTTGTAGCAAACACAGACAGCTCAAAATTTCACTGGATGTGTTGAAGACCAAGACCCACAAATGTGATGTGAAATGGTTTTTCTCCCATGTTGTGTTTAAGAGAAAACTGCAATTGCTCGTTTTAGGCGAAAATGCATTGAAAGCAATGGAAACAACAAAAGTGCAAACTTTGTGATATCTCCTCTTGTAGCAAACACAGACAGCTCAAAATTTCACTGGATGTGTTGAAGACCAAGACCCACAAATGTGATGTGAAATGGTTTTTCTCCCATGTTGCATTTAAGAGAAAACAGCAAATGCTCGTTTTAGGCCAAAATGCATTGAAAGCAATGGAAACAACAAAAGCGCAAACTTTGTGATATCTCCTCTTGTAGCAAACACAGACAGCTCAAAATTTTAATGGATGTGTTGAAGACCAAGACCCACAAATGTGATGTGAAATGGTTTTTCTCCCATGTTGCGTTTAAGAGAAAACAGCAATTGCTCGTTTTAGGCCAAAATGCATTCAAAACAATGGAAACAACAAAAGCGCATACTTTGTGTTATCTCCTCTTGTAGCAAACACAGACAGCTCAAAATTTCACTGGATGTGTTGAAGACCAAGACCCACAAATGTGATGTGAAATGGTTTTTCTCCCATGTTGCGTTTAAGAGAAAACAGCAATAGCTCGTTTTAGGCCAAAATGCATTGAAAGCAATGGAAACAACAAAAGCGCATACTTTGTGATATCTCCTCTTGCAGCAAACACAGACAGCTCAAAAATTCACTGGATGTGTTGAAGACCAAGACCCACAAATATGATGTGAAATGGTTTTTCTCCCATGTTGCGTTTAAGAGAAAACAGGAAATGCTCGTTTTAAGCCAAAATGCATTGAAAGCAATGGAAACAACAGAAGTGCATACATTGTGATATCTCCTCTTGTAGCAAACACAGACAGCTCAAAATTTCACTGGATGTGTTGAAGACCAAGACCCACAAATGTGATGTGAAATTGTTTTTCTCCCATGTTGCATTTAAGAGAAAACAGCAAATGCTCGTTTTAGGCCAAAATGCATTGAAAGCAATGGAATCAACAAAAGCGCATACTTTGTGATATCTCCTCTTGTAGCAAACACAGACAGCTCAAAATTTCACTGGTTGTGTTGAAGACCAAGACCCACAAATGTGATGTGAAATGGTTTTTCTCCCATGTTGCGTTTAAGAGAAAACAACAAATGCTCGTTTTAGGCCAAAATGCATTGAAAGCAATGGAAACAACAAAAGCGCATACTTTGTGATATCTCCTCTTGTAGCAAACACAGACAGCTCAAAATTTTACTGGATGTGTTGAAGACCAAGACCCACAAATGTGATGTGAAATGGTTTTTCTCTCATGTTGCGTTTAAGAGAAAACAGCAAATGCTCGTTTTAGGCCAAAATGCATTGAAAGCAATGGAAACAACAAAAGCGCATACTTTGTGTTATCTCCTCTTGTAGCAAACACAGACAGCTCAAAATTTCACTGGATGTGTTGAAGACCAAGACCCACAAATGTGATGTGAAATGGTTTTTCTCCCATGTTGCGTTTAAGAGAAAACAGCAATTGCTCGTTTTAGGCCAAAATGCATTGAAAGCAATGGAAACAACAAAAGCGCATACTTTGTGATATCTCATCTTGCAGCAAACACAGACAGCTCAAAAATTCACTGGATGTGTTGAAGACCAAGACCCACAAATATGATGTGAAATGGTTTTTCTCCCATGTTGCGTTTAAGAGAAAACAGGAAATGCTCGTTTTAGGCAAAAATGCATTGAAAGCAATGGAAACAACAAAAGCGCATACTTTGTGTTATCTCCTCTTGTAGCAAACACAGACAGCTCAAAATTTCACCGGATGTGTTGAAGACCAAGACCCACAATTGTGATGTGAAATGGTTTTTCTCCCATGTTGCATTTAAGAGAAAACAGCAAATGCTCATTTTAGGCCAGAAAGCATTGAAAGCAATGGAAACAACAAAAGCGCATACTTTGTGATATCTCCTCTTGTAGCAAACACAGACAGCTCAAAATTTTACTGGTTGTGTTGAAGACCAAGACCCACAAATGTGATGTGAAATGGTTTTTCTCCCATGTTGCGTTTAAGAGAAAACAGCAATTGCTAGTTTTAGGCCAAAATGCATTGAAAGCAATGGAAACAACAAAAGCGCATACTTTGTGATATCTCCTCTTGTAACAATCACAGACAGCACAAAATTTCACTGGATGTGTTGAAGACCAAGACCCACAAAGGTGATGTGAAATGGTTTTTCTCCCATGTTGCGTTTAAGAGAAAACAGCAATTGCTCGTTTTAGGCCAAAATGCATTGAAGCAATGGAAACAACAAAAGCACATACTTTGTGATTTCTCCTCTTGTAGCAAACACAGACAGCTCAAAATTTCACTGGATGTGTTGAAGACCAAGACACACAAATGTGATGTGAAATGGTTTTTCTCCCATGTTGCGTTTAAGAGAAAACAGCATTTGCTCGTTTTAGGCCAAAATGCATTGAAAGCAATGGAAACAACAAAAGCGCATACATTGTGATATCTCCTCTTGTAGCAATCACAGACAGCTCAAAATTTCACTGGATGTGTTGAAGACCAAGACCCACAAATGTGATGTAAAATGGTTTTTCTCCCATGTTACGTTTAAGAGAAAACAGCAATTGCTCGTTTTAGGCCAAAATGCATTGAAGCAATGGAAACAACAAGAGCACATACTTTGTGATTTCTCCTCTTGTAGCAAACACAGACAGCTCAAAATTTCACTGGATGTGTTGAAGACCAAGACCCACAAATGTGATGTGAAATGGTTTTTCTCCCATGTTGCGTTTAAGAGAAAACAGCAAATGCACGTTTTAGGCCAAAATGCATTGAAAGCAATGGAAACAACAAAAGTGCATACTTTGTGATATCTCCTCTTGTAGCAATCACAGACAGCTTAAAATTTCACTGGATGTGTTGAAGACCAAGACCCACAAATGTGATGTAAAATGGTTTTTCTCCCATGTTGCGTTTAAGAGAAAACAGCAATTGCTCGTTTTAGGCCAAAATGTATTGAAGCAATGGAAACAACAAAAGCACATACTTTGTGATTTCTCCTCTTGTAGCAAACACAGACAGCTCAAAATTTCACTGGATGTGTTGAAGACCAAGACCCACAAATGTGATGTGAAATGGTTTTTCTCCCATGTTGCGTTTAAGAGAAAACAGCAAATGCACGTTTTAGGCCAAAATGCATTGAAAGCAATGGAAACAACAAAAGCGCATACTTTGTGTTATCTCCTCTTGTAGCAAACACAGACAGCTCAAAATTTCACTGGATGTGTTGAAGACCAAGACCCACATATGTGATGTGAAATTGTTTTTCTCCCATGTTGCATTTAAGAGAAAACAGCAAATGCACGTTTTAGGCCAAAATGCATTGAAAGCAATGGAAACAACAAAAGCGCATACTTTGTGATATCTCCTCTTGTATCAAACACAGACAGCTCAAAATTTCACTGGATGTGTTGAAGACCAAGACCCACAAATATGATGTGAAATGGTTTTTCTCCCATGTTGCATTTAAGAGAAAACAGCAATTGCTCGTTTTAGGCCAAAATGCATTGAAAGCAATGGAAACAACAAAAGCGCATACTTTGTGTTATCTCCTCTTGTAGCAAACACAGACAGCTCAAAATTTCACAAGATGTGATGAAGACCAAGACCCACAAATGTGATGTGAAATGGTTTTTCTCCCATGTTGCACTTAAGAGAAAACAGCAAATGCACGTTTTAGGCCAAAATGCATTGAAAGCAATGGAAACAACAAAAGCGCATACTTTGTGATATCTCCTCTTGTAGCAAACACAGACAGCTCAAAATTTCACTGGATGTGTTGAAGACCAAGACCCACAAATGTGATGTGAAATTGTTTTTCTCCCATGTTGCATTTAAGAGAAAACAGCAAATGCTCGTTTTAGGCCAAAATGCATTGAAAGCAATGGAATCAACAAAAGCGCATACTTTGTGATATCTCCTCTTGTAGCAAACACAGACAGCTCAAAATTTCACTGGATGTGTTGAAGACCAAGACCCACAAATGTGATGTGAAATGGTTTTTCTCCCATGTTGCGTTTAAGAGAAAACAGCAATTGCTCGTTTTAGGCCAAAATGCATTGAAAGCAATGGAAACAACTAAAGCGCATACTTTGTGATATCTCCTCTTGTAGCAATCACAGACAGCTCAAATTTTCACTGGATGTGTTGAAGACCAAGACCCACAAATGTGATGTGAAATGGTTTTTCTCCCATGTTGCGTTTAAGAGAAAACAGCAATTGCTCATTTTAGGCCAAAATGTATTGAAGCAATGGAAACAACAAAAGCACAAACTTTGTGATTTCTCCTCTTGTAGCAAACACAGACAGCTCAAAATTTCACTGGATGTGTTGAAGACCAAGACCCACAAATGTGATGTGAAATGGTTTTTCTCCCATGTTGCGTTTAAGAGAAAACAGCAAATGCTCGTTTTAGGCCAAAATGCATTGAAAGCAATGGAAACAACAAAAGCGCATACTTTGTGATATCTCCTCTTGTAGCAAACACAGACAGCTCAAAATTTTACTGGATGTGTTGAAGACCAAGACCCACAAATGTGATGTGAAATGGTTTTTCTCTCATGTTGCGTTTAAGAGAAAACAGCAATTGCTCGTTTTAGGCCAAAATGCATTGAAAGCAATGGAAACAACAAAAGCGCATACTTTGTGTTATCTCCTCTTGTAGCAAACACAGACAGCTCAAAATTTCACTGGATGTGTTGAAGACCAAGACCCACAAATATGATGTGAAATGGTTTTTCTCCCATGTTGCGTTTAAGAGAAAACAGGAAATGCTCGTTTTAGGCCAAAATGCATTGAAAGCAATGGAAACAACAAAAGCGCATACTTTGTGATATCTCCTCTTGTAGCAAACACAGACAGCTCAAAATTTCACTGGATGTGTTGAAGACCAAGACCCACAAATGTGATGTGAAATGGTTTTTCTCCCATGTTGCATTTAAGAGAAAACAGCAAATGCTCGTTTTAGGCCAAAATGCATTGAAAGCAATGGAAACAACAAAAGCGCAAACTTTGTGATATCTCCTCTTGTAGCAAACACATACAGCTCAAAATTTTAATGGATGTGTTGAAGACCAAGGCCCACAAATGTGATGTGAAATGGTTTTTCTCCCATGTTGCGTTTAAGAGAAAACAGCAATTGCTCGTTTTAGGCCAAAATGCATTGAAGCAATGGAAACAACAAAAGCACATACTTTGTGATTTCTCCTCTTGTAGCAAACACAGACAGCTCAAAATTTCACTGGATGTGTTGAAGACCTCACCCCTAGAGGTCGCCTGTGATTCAGCTCTTAGGCCTCTGGAAGTGATTTGCAGCCAGGGACTGTCTGGAGTGTCCCTCCCCAGGGAGGATGGAGGGCCTGCCGGGAGATGGTGGAGGAGATCCCGGGGTCCTGGAAGTCTCTGAGGGCCCGGATCCTGGAGGTGGTGGAGGGCCTGCTGGAAGTACTGGCCGACCGGTGGTGGTGCTCTCCCGGCTGGATGTGGCCGTGGAAGATGGTGAGAGCCGGACTTTGGACCCCATGCTGCATGGCCCCCCTGTGAGTGGCGATTTAACTTCAGGGTGCGGGCTAACGCAGTGCTCCCCTATGAGTGAGGACTTAACTCTAGGGTGTGAGATGGTGGTAAGCTCCCCTGGGAGTGAAGCAACCCCAGGAGTAGAGCCAGTTCCCCCGGGTCTGCTTACCTTTTGTGCGGAGACGGAGACGGAGATGGAGGAGGAGATCTGTCCCGATGCTCAGCGTCTCCTGGAGGAAGATTCCCTGGAGTCTGATTCCGAGGGAGACGGGGCCGCTGCTGCTGCTGCTGCCGCCGCCGCTGCTGCCGCCGCCGCTGCCGCTGAACAGGAGACGTTTCTGGCTATGGATGTTGCGGCTTTGAGAAAAGAGGCTGGTCGGGTGTCTGCTCGGATTGCCTCCAAGAAAAAGAAATTCCTGACATCTACGAACGAGGGGAGGCTGATCATCAAAGATGAGCTCCTGATGCTGGCGGAGAAGCGGGCCAAGTACAAGGGCAGAGTACTGTATCTGCTGAGCCTGGCGGGCCCGGTGGCAGCCCCAGCGAGGATGGAGGAGTCTTCAGACGTTTTTTGGGAATCGAGTCTGGTGAAACAGGCTATTTCGGGTCCCAAGATGGCGCCGATGGAGGTCGGAGGCGACGAGATCGGGGAAGGAGGCGGTGCGGTGATCAAGTCGGAAGACATGGTGGGTGTCTCAGCGGCAAATGCGGGCCCGAAGGAGTTAATCCACAGAGCCCGGAAGATGGCTGCGGGGGCCCTGCTCTCTGCGGGTCACGATGCGGCTCACGATGCGCTTCACGGTGGGAAGGCGGAAGCGCCTTTGGAGATTGCTGCTGACGGAGCCATGGAGTTGGAGGAAGCTCCCCGCCGACTGATGGATGGAGACGTGGCCGTGGTCCCCACGGTGATCGGGAACACTGCTGCCGGATCCGGTGAGTGTGTGATGCCTGCCGGTGTTATGCTGGCGCCCGGTCCTGATCTGCCAGCTGTTGAGAGGAGGGTGGTTGCGGCTGACTGTGTGAGTGACTCCCTTGATACAGAAATGCTGCAGATTGCTGACAGGGTGGAGGCTGATGTTAACAGGGCCACATCTGTTGTCCCAGGGGCTCCTGTACTGAGGGCAGGTGCTAGCCTGGTACAGGGTCTGCCCCCTCTGGACAGGTCCACTTTATCGGAGGAACAATTGAAAGTAGCGGACTCACTGTATGGGGGAATAGGGGGGCCTGAGAGGATCCGTGCGGCAATTGAATTGATTGCTGAAAATAATTCGAGACTGGAAAGTATGGGCCAGCCTATGCCCAAGTCTTATGTGACAATAGTGTCTGGTGGAGGGGCACCAAGGATTCCTAATGCCGCTACCAGTGGTGATGGTGGTGGGAGTGGTATTGGTGGTGGTACCCCGATAAGAAGGCGGAATGTGGTGCAGCTAAAGTGGGTAGCTGAGGGGGACCCGCCAAGTAAGGGTGTTTTTCTAGAGATGGTTTTCTCCATGGGATTCTCACCCATGGACCTCTTTGCCTGCATTCACCCCATCAGAACCCCGGAGTATGATCTGAGTTTTCAGACTCTGCGGGGGTTACAGGCATTTGCGTCCAGGTGGGAGGAGAAGAAGGGTGTGACACCCTTTAGTAATTACAGGTCTCAAATGGTCTCTCGCCAGGATAGGGTTAAAGTCACTATCCTGGTGAGAAATGAGAGCCTCCCAGTACAGGACATCCTTTTCTGGTTATCCCGCTTTTGTACAGTATTGTCCACGTGCCTGGAGAAAATTGACTACACAAAGGGGGTGTGGGGTGGAGCTTATTCAGTCTTTGTCAGGCTAAACAGGGTAGGTATAGAAACAAAGCACATTCCGGCAGCAGCTTTCATTGGCCGAGATAAGATCCAGGCTTTCTACCCCGGTCAGCCTAGAGTCTGTCATCGCTGTGGCAGCTTTAGCCATTTTTCTAACAATTGCCCTGAGGTAAAGTGTGCCATGTGTGGTGAGTTGGGTCACCTCTCTAGAGATTGTGATGTGGTGAAGTGTAATCTCTGTGGGTGTATTGGTCACCCTTATAGCCGTTGCCCCTCGGCATCGCACAATGAGGAAAGTGATATTGGGAGTTTGCCGGTGGTCATAGAACCTCCAACGAGGGGCCAGACTGAGTGACATTGAGGAAGGTGAGGAGGTAGGTAGTGGAAAAGATGTGCTGGAAGCTGCCAAAATCCAGAAGGAGGTGCCGGTAGAGAGGGGAGAATCTTCCTTTACAGTTGTGAAGTCAAATAGGAAGAGGAGGGTAGGGCAAAGGGAGGATGTTGTCCAGCTTTCAAATCGCTTTACATTCTCTGTGGCTGATGACGAGGAGGAGGAGGTAGCGGAGAAGGGGGGGAGACAGTAAGGCAGGAAAATGGTGATTTGGTTCAAGTTGCTAGGCCTTCTGAGGTGAGGAAGAAGGTCAGTAGGAAAAGCACCTTTGGGGAAGCCGCAGAAGGTGCCAAAGCAAAAAACAGGAGAAGAGGGGGTAAGGTTACAATAAAATCAAAGAATGTGGAACATGGTGGTAAGCTGGAGTGGGACCTGTCGAATCTGGAATTGACAGGGTCAAGTGGTGTAGAAAAGGGGTTAGGAAAGATGGAGGAGGTTGGAGTGTTTTCTGCCAGAGCAGACATAGTTGAGGAAACCCCTGAGTCTGTTATTTTGGGAGATTCTTTGGAGATGATACCTCCAAGTCAGGAAGCTCCAGTCATCTTGGTGGATCCAAAACTGCCAGATCCTGACCCTGATCCTGCTTTTGTTTCCCTGACTGGTGGGGACAGGCAGGGTATTGTTGAGGTGGGGTTGGTGTCTGCGGTTGGGGCCGATGGGCCGGATGAACCAACTGAGGGTGCTGTGCCTCTTGGGGATGGTGTGGATGTGGTGGAGGGTGAGTGTATGGTTGTGTCATCGTCTGGTGAAGGTATCACTTCTGGGGTGCCTTGTAAGCAGGAAGGTTCCTCGGGGGAGGGGTCTTCCTGTGTAACAAAGTGAAAGTGAAATGGAACCCTATCTCTATAATCTAGAACTATGGCTACACACCCTATACGATGCGCCACCATTAATGTGGCTTCCGTTTATTCTGAACGTGCTCGTTATATGGCCTTTTCTTTTTTCAACACGATTGAGGTTGATATTTTGTTTTTGCAGGAGACCAGAATAGGGGACTTGTCCACACTTCGCAGGGCCAAAAGCCAGTGGAGGAGTGGCCCATCCTATTGGTCTCTTGCGGCCGAGCCGTACGGTGGGGTGGCAGTGCTTTTTACTGATATGGTAACTGTACACAAGATTATAGAATTACAGATAGGTAGGTGTATGGTACTGGACGTTAGCCTAAGGGGGCATGATCTCAGGCTGATTAATGTCTATGGACCGCAGTCGGCCTGGGATAGGAAGTGCCTTTTTGGGCTGATAAAACCATTCCTTTTACGGCCCGGCAGGTTGTCTTTGGTGGTGATTTTAACACCATTGTATGGCCCAAAGACAGGGGGGGTGCAAAGTCAACCCTGGGCTATGATGCGAGATTTTTAGTTAGTATGGTTAGAGAGGCAGGTCTGGTTGATGTGCACATTCGCCATTGTCCAGTCCTCACGGGTTACACATATCATTGTAGCAATCGTAGGTCTAGGATAGATAGGTTTTTTGTTAAGGAGAGTTCGAAAACTCTGCCTCCTGAGGTAAGGGCTGTAGAATTCTCCGACCACGTTTGCCTGAGTGTCGCGTTGAATGCTTCGGAAACTCCTCAGAGAGGGCGGGGCCTTTGGCGTTTGAGCTCTGACCTTCTGAAAGAAGAGAGTATTAACCAGTCCTTTAGGGATTTCTTCCAACTACAGGAGACACTTCTGGAGGCTGGTTGGTCTAGGTCTGAGTGGTGGGAAGAGTGCAAAAAAAGGACTCGCAGGCTTTTTCAGAGGCTGGTAGCACAAAAGAACTTGAGAAAAAGATGCGTCTACCAGAGTTTGAGGAAGAAACTTGATTTTCTGATCTCTGAGTGTGGAGATAGTGGGGATATCTTCCGGGTGAAAGCTCAGCTGAGGGAGCTCCAATATGATCGGCTGGCTTCCTTGATTTTGGAGAGGGATTATGGTAAATACCACTCGCCTGATCCCTACCAGAGTTGCAGGAAGGCGGTTGATCTAAGGGAGGTGAAGGGCCTGTATGACGGGCAGGGTACTCTCTGTGAGGACAGGGATGGCATCCTGGGGGTCATTGGGTCCTACTATACGGACCTTCTGTCTGAGCAGCCACTTATTAGGGATGCCCCCTGAGCCCGCTCTTATATGTTTTCGCGATCGATCCCTTCGTAAGGAGGATTGGTTGCAGTGCATTGAGGGGGGTGCAGCTGGGCCCAGAGGCTCCATTGAGGGTGGTGGCCTACGCGGATGATGTCACTGTGGTCCTGTCCTCTGTGGCAGAGGCTCAGTGTATAGAACACCTAGTCTCCGACTACTCTGAAGCCTCATGCTCCAGAGTAAATCAGGACAAATGTGAAGCTTTCTGGATGGGGGAGGAAGGTGATGAATTTCGCCTTCCGGACAGCCTCCCCCGGGCCAGTCCTCAGATCAAAATCTTAGGCATCATTTTTGACCGTGGTGATTATGCCTCTCGAAATTGGGAAAAGAGGATAGAGGAAGCCAGCAGGAAAGTACAGTCCTGGAGAACTTGGCAGTTCTCCAACAGGGAAAGGGTTCACTTGTGCAAAACTTTCCTGGTTCCTATATTTCTGTACGTCAGCTACGTGTGTTTCTTGCCACAATCTTTGTGGTCCAAAGTGTTATCTTTGTTCTTCCTTTTATTTTGGGGGAACGGGATGAACATTGTCAAGAGGGGTATAACCTACAGACCAAGGAATGAAGGTGGATTGGGTATGGTCAATCCGGTGGTGTTTTTTGCCACAACTTTTATTAAATTGAATCTTGGAAGTCTGTTTCTGGAGACTTCTCCTTGGTGGGTAGAGAGTTTTAGGGCCTGGGTGTCTCCTTTCCTTGAACTCTGGTATGATGGCGGCCGTGTTAAAGCCTTCAGAGGTAGGTCTGGTGCTCTTCCGATCTATGTCATCCTGTGCTTGAGAGTGACAAGGCTATGGGGAGTAGTGGCGAGTGATGTCAAGACCCTTTCTAGGAAGGAGTTGGAGAGAGGCATTTTGCGGGCTCACTTCTATGCCCCGCTATCACTAAGGGACTGCCCGGGCAAGGTTTGCTCAGATGGGATCTCTTTGATCTGTTCAGAGAGGATTCCACTGAAGTATAGGGACCTGGCCTGGCTCTCTTTTCAAGGAAGGCTCTATGTTAGGGGGCACATCAGGTGGAGAAGCGCCGAATATCGTGGTTGCCCACGGGAGGAATGTCCAGGGGAGGAGGAGACTATGGACCACTTCTTGCTTGAATGTCCCTTTAACATTGAGATTTATAAGAAAGTTTCGAGCGCCTTACGCATTCCGTGCCTTTCGGGGCTCAGTTACCCTGAGTGGGTTTACGGAGCATTCAAAGGGTATGGGCGTTATGATTTGGTCACCATTTTTGTAGTTAGTTTAGTGGTTAGATATCACACGTGGAGCGCACGGTGCTTAGTAACAACTAGAAGTAAAATCCTTCCCTGTGAGGTGGTGGCGTGTAATATTCTTCACGAGGTTAGGTCTCTGATGGAGATGGACAGGAGGAGACTGGATGCTGTTGGGTGGTCGAGGAGATGGAGGCACCTGAAGCCCCCTTAGTGGGTGGCAAAAAAAGTACCAGTCTTTTTCCTGTTTATCCTATGGGCTTGAAGCTCTTCTTTCCACTTCCGTAGTAGATTTTTGGATTTTTCTGTTTTATGGAATGATTTTCATGCGCCTAAACAGCTCCTTCACTTTCTCTATGTTTTGGAGTTAGTGTTGGTGATAGTTTAAAGTCTTTTTGAAATAAAAAAAGGAAATAGCTAAAGCTTATTGTGTTAAAGTTTATTGTTTTAATGATATTTTGATGTTTCAGGTGATGGTTTGTACACTGTCTTGTCTTGGTGGAGTGTGTGATGTGTTATGTTCAGGATGTTTATCCTTTTTGTGGCTCTTTGCAGAATTTGATAGAGTCGTATATTTTGATTACAGTAACCTGGTTGATTATGTATATATGGCAAAATTTATGTTGAAGTGCAGTATTTTTCTATGTATTTATTTATATGCTGCAAGTTTTTCAATAAAAAAAGGATTACCCACAAATATGATGTGAAATGGTTTTTCTCTCATGTTGCGTTTAAGAGAAAACAGCAAATGCTTGTTTTAGGCCAAAATGCATTGAAAGCAAAGGAAACAACAAAAGCGCATACATTGTGATATCTCCTCTTGTAGCAAACACAGACAGCTCAAAATTTCACTGGATGTGTTGAAGACCAAGACCCACAAATATGATGTGAAATGATTTTTCTCCCATGTTGCGTTTAAGAGAAAACAGCAATTGCTCGTTTTAGGCCGAAATGCATTGAAAGCAATGGAAACAACAAAAGCGCATTCTTTGTGATATCTCCTCTTGAAGCACACACAGACAGCTCAAAATTTCACTGGATGTGTTGAAGACCAAGACCCACAAATGTGATGTGAAATGGTTTTTCTCCCATGTTGCGTTAAAGAGAAAACAGCAAATGCACTTTTTAGGCCAAAATGCATTGAAAGCAATGGAAACAACAAAAGCGCATACTTTGTGATATCTCCTCTTGTAGCAAACACAGACAGCTCAAAAATTCACTGGATGTGTTGAAGACCAAGACCCACCAATATGATGTGAAAAGGTTTTTCTCCCATGTTGCGTTTAAGAGAAAACAGCAAATGCTTGTTTTAGGCCAAAATGCATTGAAAGCAAAGGAACCAACAAAAGCGCATACATTGTGATATCTCCTCTTGTAGCAAACACAGACAGCTCAAAATTTCACTGGATGTGTTGAAGACCAAGACCCACAAATATGATGTGAAATGGTTTTTCTCCCATGTTGCGTTTAAGAGAAAACAGCAAATGCTTGTTTTAGGCCAAAATGCATTGAAAGCAATGGAAACAACAAAAGCGCATAATTTGTGATATCTCCTCTTGTAGCAAACACAGACAGCTCAAAATTTCACGGGATGTGTTGAAGACCAAGACCCACAATTGTAATGTGAAATGGTTTTTCTCCCATGTTGCATTTAAGAGAAAACAGCAATTGCTCTTTTTAGGCCAAAATGCATTGAAAGCAATAGAAACAACAAAAGCACATACTTTGTGATATCTCCTCTTGTAGCAAACACAGACAGCTCAAAATTTCACGGGATGTGTTGAAGACCAAGACCCACAATTGTAATGTGAAATGGTTTTTCTCCCATGTTGCATTTAAGAGAAAACAGCAATTGCTCTTTTTAGGCCAAAATGCATTGAAAGCAATAGAAACAACAAAAGCACATACTTTGTGATATCTCCTCTTGTAGCAAACACAGACAGCTCAAAAATTCACTGGATGTGTTGAAGACCAAGACCCACAAATGTGATGTGAAATGGTTTTTCTCCCATGTTGCATTTAAGAGAAAACAGCAATTGCTCGTTTTAGGCCAAAATGCATTGAAAGCAATGGAAACAACAAAAGCGCATACTTTGTGATATCTCCTCTTGTAGCAAACACAGACAGCTCAAAAATTCACTGGATGTGTTGAAGACCAAGACCCACAAATATGATGTGAAATGGTTTTTCTCCCATGTTGCGTTTAAGAGAAAACAGCAAATGCTTGTTTTAGGCCAAAATGCATTGAAAGCAAAGGAAACAACAAAAGCGCATACATTGTGATATCTCCTTTTGTAGCAAACACAGACAGCTCAAAATTTCACTGGATGTGTTGAAGACCAAGACCCACAAATATGATGTGAAATGATTTTTCTCCCATGTTGCGTTTAAGAGAAAACAGCAATTGCTCGTTTTAGGCCGAAATGCATTGAAAGCAATGGAAACAACAAAAGCGCATTCTTTGTGATATCTCCTCTTGTAGCACACACAGACAGCTCAAAATTTCACCGGATGTGTTGAAGACCAAGACCCACAAATGTGATGTGAAATGGTTTTTCTCCCATGTTGCGTTTAAGAGAAAACAGCAAATGCTCGTTTTAGGCCAAAATGCATTGAAAGCAATGGAAACAACAAAAGCGCATACTTTGTGATATCTCCTCTTGTAGCAAACACAGACAGCTCAAAAATTCACGGGATGTGTTGAAGACCAAGACCCACAAATATGATGTGAAATGTTTTTTCTCCCATGTTGCGTTTAAGAGAAAACAACAAATGCTTGTTTTAGGCCAAAATGCATTGAAAGCAAAGGAAACAACAAAAGCGCATACATTGTAATATCTCCTCTTGTAGCAAACACAGACAGCTCAAAATTTCACTGGATGTGTTGAAGACCAAGACCCACAAATATGACGTGAAATGATTTTTCTCCCATGTTGCGTTTAGGAGAAAACAGCAATTGCTCGTTTTAGGCCGAAATGCATTGAAAGCAATGGAAACAACAAAAGCGCATTCTTTGTGATATCTCCTCTTGTAGCACACACAGACAGCTCAAAATTTCACCGGATGTGTTGAAGACCAAGACCCACAAATGTGATGTGAAATGGTTTTTCTCCCATGTTGCGTTTAAGAGAAAACAGCAAATGCTCGTTTTAGGCCAAAATGCATTGAAAGCAATGGAAACAACAAAAGCGCATTCTTTGTGATATCTCCTCTTGTAGCAAACACAGACAGCTCAAAATTTAACAGGATGTGTTGAAGACCAAGACCCACAAATGTGATGTGAAATGGTTTTTCTCCCATGTTGCGTTTAAGAGAAAACAGCAATTGCTCGTTTTAGGCCAAAATGCATTGAAAGCAATGGAAACAACAAAAGCGCATACTTTGTGATATCTCCTCTTGTAGCAAACACAGACAGCTCAAAAATTCACTGGATGTGTTGAAGACCAAGACCCACAAATATGATGTGAAATGGTTTTTCTCCCATGTTGCGTTTAAGAGAAAACAGCAAATGCTTGTTTTAGGCCAAAATGCATTGAAAGCAATGGAAACAACAAAAGCGCATACTTTGTGATATCTCCTCTTGTAGCAAACACAGACAGCTCAAAATTTCACTGGATGTGTTGAAGACCAAGACCCACAAATGTGATGTGAAATGGTTTTTCTCCCATGTTGCGTTTAAGAGAAAACAGCAAATGCTTGTTTTAGGCCAAAATGCATTGAAAGCAATGGAAACAACAAAAGCTCATACTTTGTGATATCTCCTCTTGTAGCAAACACAGACAGCTCAAAATTTCACAGGATGTGTTGAAGACCAAGACCCACAAATGTGATGTGAAATGGTTTTTCTCCCATGTTGCATTTAAGAGAAAACAGCAATTGTTCGTTTTAGGCCAAAATGCATTGAAAGCAATAGAAACAACAAAAGCACATACTTTGTGATATCTCCTCTTGTAGCAAACACAGACAGCTCAAAATTTCACCGGATGTGTTGAATACCAAGACCCACAAATGTGATGTGAAATGGTTTTTCTCCCATTTTGCATTTAAGAGAAAACAGCAATTGCTCGTTTTAGGCCAAAATGCATTGAAAGCAATGGAAACAACAAAAGCGCATACTTTGTGATATCTCCTCTTGTAGCAAACACAGACAGCTCAAAAATTCACGGGATGTGTTGAAGACCAAGACCCACAAATATGATGTGAAATGGTTTTTCTCCCATGTTGCGTTTAAGAGAAAACAGCAAATGCTTGTTTTAGGCCAAAATGCATTGAAAGCAAAGGAAACAACAAAAGCGCATACATTGTGATATCTCCTCTTGTAGCAAACACAGACAGCTCAAAATTTCACTGGATGTGTTGAAGACCAAGACCCACAAATATGATGTGAAATGATTTTTCTCCCATGTTGCGTTTAAGAGAAAACAGCAATTGCTCGTTTTAGGCCGAAATGCATTGAAAGCAATGGAAACAACAAAAGCGCATTATTTGTGATATCTCCTCTTGTAGCACACACAGACAGCTCAAAATTTCACCGGATGTGTTGAAGACCAAGACCCACAAATGTGATGTGAAATGGTTTTTCTCCCATGTTGCGTTTAAGAGAAAACAGCAAATGCTCGTTTTAGGCCAAAATGCATTGAAAGCAATGGAAACAACAAAAGCGCATACTTTGTGATATCTCCTCTTGTAGCAAACACAGACAGCTCAAAAATTCACGGGATGTGTTGATGACCAAGACCCACAAATATGATGTGAAATGTTTTTTCTCCCATGTTGCGTTTAAGAGAAAACAACAAATGCTTGTTTTAGGCCAAAATGCATTGAAAGCAAAGGAAACAACAAAAGCGCATACATTGTAATATCTCCTCTTGTAGCAAACACAGACAGCTCAAAATTTCACTGGATGTGTTGAAGACCAAGACCCACAAATATGATGTGAAATGATTTTTCTCCCATGTTGCGTTTAGGAGAAAACAGCAATTGCTCGTTTTAGGCCGAAATGCATTGAAAGCAATGGAAACAACAAAAGCGCATTCTTTGTGATATCTCCTCTTGTAGCAAACACAGACAGCTCAAAATTTCACTGGATGTGTTGAAGACCAAGACCCACAAATGTGATGTGAAATGGTTTTTCTCCCATGTTGCGTTTAAGAGAAAACAGCAATTGCTCGTTTTAGGCCAAAATGCATTGAAAGCAATGGAAACAACAAAAGCGCATACTTTGTGATATCTCCTCTTGTAGCAAACACAGACAGCTCAAAAATTCACTGGATGTGTTGAAGACCAAGACCCACAAATATGATGTGAAATGGTTTTTCTCCCATGTTGCGTTTAAGAGAAAACAGCAAATGCTTGTTTTAGGCCAAAATGCATTGAAAGCAATGGAAACAACAAAAGCGCATACTTTGTGATATCTCCTCTTGTAGCAAACACAGACAGCTCAAAATTTCACTGGATGTGTTGAAGACCAAGACCCACAAATGTGATGTGAAATGGTTTTTCCCCCATGTTGCGTTTAAGAGAAAACAGCAAATGCTTGTTTTAGGCCAAAATGCATTGAAAGCAATGGAAACAACAAAAGCTCATACTTTGTGATATCTCCTCTTGTAGCAAACACAGACAGCTCAAAATTTCACAGGATGTGTTGAAGACCAAGACCCACAAATGTGATGTGAAATGGTTTTTCTCCCATGTTGCATTTAAGAGAAAACAGCAATTGTTCGTTTTAGGCCAAAATGCATTGAAAGCAATAGAAACAACAAAAGCACATACTTTGTGATATCTCCTCTTGTAGCAAACACAGACAGCTCAAAATTTCACCGGATGTGTTGAATACCAAGACCCACAAATGTGATGTGAAATGGTTTTTCTCCCATTTTGCATTTAAGAGAAAACAGCAATTGCTCGTTTTAGGCCAAAATGCATTGAAAGCAATGGAAACAACAAAAGCGCATACTTTGTGATATCTCCTCTTGTAGCAAACACAGACAGCTCAAAAATTCACGGGATGTGTTGAAGACCAAGACCCACAAATGTGATTTGAAATGGTTTTTCTCCCATGTTGCGTTTAAGAGAAAACAGCAATTGCTCGTTTTAGGCCAAAATACATTGAAAGCAATGGAAACAACAAAAGCACATTCTTTGTGATATCTCCTCTTGTAGCACACACAGACAGCTCAAAATTACACCGGATGTGTTGATGACCAAGACCCACAAATGTGATGTGAAATGATTTTTCTCCCATGTTGCGTTTAAGAGAAAACTGCAAATGCTTGTTTTAGGCCAAAATGCATTGAAAGCAATGGAAACAACAAAAGCGCATTCTTTGTGATATCTCCTCTTGTAGCAAACACAGACAGCTCAAAATTTCACTGGATGTGTTGAAGACCAAGACCCACAAATGTGATGTGAAATGGTTTTTCTCCCATGTTGCGTTTAAGAGAAAACAGCAATTGCTCGTTTTAGGCCAAAATGCATTGAAAGCAATGGAAACAACAAAAGCGCATATTTTGTGTTATCTCCTCTTGTAGCAAACACAGACAGCTCAAAATTTCACTGGATGTGTTGAAGACCAAGACCCACAAATGTGATGTTAAATGGTTTTTCTCCCATGTTGCGTTTAATAGAAAACAGCAAATGCTTGTTTTAGGCCAAAATGCATTGAAAGCAAAGGAAACAACAAAAGCGCATTCATTGTGATATCTCCTCTAGTAGCAAACACAGACAGCTCAAAATTTCACTGGATGTGTTGAAGACCAAGACCCACAAATATGATGTGAAATGGTTTTTCTCCCATGTTGCGTTTAAGAGAAAACAGCAATTGCTCGTTTTAGGCCAAAATGCATTGAAAGCAATGGAAACAACAAAAGCGCATACTTTGTGATATCTCCTCTTGTAGCAAACACAGACAGCTCAAAAATTCACTGGATGTGTTGAAGACCAAGACCCACAAATATGATGTGAAATGGTTTTTCTCCCATGTTGCGTTTAAGAGAAAACAGCAAATGCTTGTTTTAGGCCAAAATGCATTGAAAGCAATGGAAACAACAAAAGCGCATACTTTGTGATATCTCCTCTTGTAGCAAACACAGACAGCTCAAAATTTCACGGGATGTGTTGAAGACCAAGACCCACAAATGTGATGTGAAATGGTTTTTCTCCCATGTTGCATTTAAGAAAAAACAGCAATTGCTCGTTTTAGGCCAAAATGCATTGAAAGCAATGGAAACAACAAAAGCGCATACTTTGTGATATCTCCTCTTGTAGCAAACACAGACAGCTCAAAAATTCACTGGATGTGTTGAAGACCAAGACCCACAAATATGATGTGAAATGGTTTTTCTCCCATGTTGCGTTTAAGAGAAAACTGCAAATGCTTGTTTTAGGCCAAAATGCATTGAAAGCAATGGAAACAACAAAAGCGCATTCTTTGTGATATCTCCTCTTGTAGCAAACACAGACAGCTCAAAATTTCACTGGATGTGTTGAAGACCAAGACCCACAAATGTGATGTGAAATGGTTTTTCTCCCATGTTGCGTTTAAGAGAAAACAGCAATTGCTCGTTTTAGGCCAAAATGCATTGAAAGCAATGGAAACAACAAAAGCGCATATTTTGTGTTATCTCCTCTTGTAGCAAACACAGACAGCTCAAAATTTCACTGGATGTGTTGAAGACCAAGACCCACAAATGTGATGTTAAATGGTTTTTCTCCCATGTTGCGTTTAATAGAAAACAGCAAATGCTTGTTTTAGGCCAAAATGCATTGAAAGCAAAGGAAACAACAAAAGCGCATTCATTGTGATATCTCCTCTAGTAGCAAACACAGACAGCTCAAAATTTCACTGGATGTGTTGAAGACCAAGACCCACAAATATGATGTGAAATGGTTTTTCTCCCATGTTGCGTTTAAGAGAAAACAGCAATTGCTCGTTTTAGGCCAAAATGCATTGAAAGCAATGGAAACAACAAAAGCGCATACTTTGTGATATCTCCTCTTGTAGCAAACACAGACAGCTCAAAAATTCACGGGATGTGTTGAAGACCAAGACCCACAAATATGATGTGAAATGGTTTTTCTCCCATGTTGCGTTTAAGAGAAAACAGCAAATGCTTGTTTTAGGCCAAAATGCATTGAAAGCAATGGAAACAACAAAAGCGCATACTTTGTGATATCTCCTCTTGTAGCAAACACAGACAGCTCAAAATTTCACGGGATGTGTTGAAGACCAAGACCCACATATGTGATGTGAAATGGTTTTTCTCCCATGTTGCATTTAAGAAAAAACAGCAATTGCTCGTTTTAGGCCAAAATGCATTGAAAGCAATGGAAACAACAAAAGCGCATACTTTGTGATATCTCCTCTTGTAGCAAACACAGACAGCTCAAAAATTCACTGGATGTGTTGAAGACCAAGACCCACAAATATGATGTGAAATGGTTTTTCTCCCATGTTGCGTTTAAGAGAAAACAGCAAATGCTTGTTTTAGGCCAAAATGCATTGAAAGCAATGGAAACAACAAAAGCGCATACTTTGTGATATCTCCTCTTGTAGCAAACACAGACAGCTCAAAATTTCACTGGATGTGTTGAAGACCAAGACCCACAAATGTGATGTGAAATTGTTTTTCTCCCATGTTGCGTTTAAGAGAAAACAGCAATTGCTCGTTTTAGGCCAAAATGCATTGAAAGCAATAGAAACAACAAAAGCACATACTTTGTGATATCTCCTCTTGTAGCAAACACAGACAGCTCAAAATTTCACAGGATGTGTTGAAGACCAAGACCCACAATTGTAATGTGAAATGGTTTTTCTCCCATGTTGCATTTAAGAGAAAACAGCAATTGCTCGTTTTAGGCCAAAATGCATTGAAAGCAATGGAAACAACAAAAGCACATACTTTGTGATATCTCCTCTTGTAGCAAACACACACAGCTCAAAATTTCACCGGATGTGTTGAAGACCAAGACCCACAAATGTGATGTGAAATGGTTTTTCTCCCATGTTGCATTTAAGAGAAAACAGCAATTGCTCGTTTTAGGCCAAAATGCATTGAAAGCAATGGAAACAACAAAAGCGCATACTTTGTGATATCTCCTCTTGTAGCAAACACAGACAGCTCAAAAATTCACGGGATGTGTTGAAGACCAAGACCCACAAATGTGATGTGAAATGGTTTTTCTCCCATGTTGCGTTTAAGAGAAAACAGCAATTGCTCGTTTTAGGCCAAAATACATTGAATGCAATGGAAACAACAAAAGCACATTCTTTGTGATATCTCCTCTTGTAGCACACACAGACAGCTCAAAATTACACCGGGTGTGTTGAAGACCAAGACCCACAAATGTGATGTGAAATGGTTTTTCTCCCATGTTGCGTTTAAGAGAAAACTGCAAATGCTTGTTTTAGGCCAAAATGCATTGAAAGCAAAGGAAACAACAAAAGCGCATTCTTTGTGATATCTCCTCTTGTAGCAAACACAGACAGCTCAAAATTTCACTGGATGTGTTGAAGACCAAGACCCACAAATGTGATGTGAAATGGTTTTTCTCCCATGTTGCGTTTAAGATAAAACAGCAATTGCTCTTTTTAGGCCAAAATGCATTGAAAGCAATGGAAACAACAAAAGCGCATACTTTGTGTTATCTCCTCTTGTAGCAAACACAGACAGCTCAAAATTTCACTGGATGTGTTGAAGACCAAGACCCACAAATGTGATGTTAAATGGTTTTTCTCCCATGTTGCGTTTAAGAGAAAACAGCAAATGCTTGTTTTAGGCCAAAATGCATTGAAAGCAAAGGAAACAACAAAAGCGCATTCATTGTGATATCTCCTCTTGTAGCAAACACAGACAGCTCAATATTTCACTGGATGTGTTGAAGACCAAGACCCACAAATATGATGTGAAATGGTTTTTCTCCCATGTTGCGTTTAAGAGAAAACAGCAATTGCTCGTTTTAGGCCAAAATGCATTGAATGCAATGGAAACAACAAAAGCGCATACTTTGTGATATCTCCTCTTGTAGCAAACACAGACAGCTCAAAAATTCACTGGATGTGTTGAAGACCAAGACCCACAAATATGATGTGAAATGGTTTTTCTCCCATGTTGCGTTTAAGAGAAAACAGCAAATGCTTGTTTTAGGCCAAAATGCATTGAAAGCAATGGAAACAACAAAAGCGCATACTTTGTGATATCTCCTCTTGTAGCAAACACAGACAGCTCAAAATTTCACGGGATGTGTTGAAGACCAAGACCCACAAATGTGATGTGAAATGGTTTTTCTCCCATGTTGCATTTAAGAAAAAACAGCAATTGCTCGTTTTAGGCCAAAATGCATTGAAAGCAATGGAAACAACAAAAGCGCATACTTTGTGATATCTCCTCTGGTAGCAAACACAGACAGCTCAAAAATTCACAGGATGTGTTGAAGACCGAGACCCACAAATATGATGTGAAATGGTTTTTCTCCCTTGTTGCGTTTAAGAGAAAACAGCAAATGCTTGTTTTAGGCCAAAATGTATTGAAAGCAAAGGAAACAACAAAAGCGCATACATTGTGATATCTCCTCTTGTAGCAAATACAGACAGCTCAAAATTTCACTGGATGTGTTGAAGACCAAGACCCACAAATATGATGTGAAATGATTTTTCTCCCATGTTGCGTTTAAGAGAAAACAGCAATTGCTCGTTTTAGGCCAAAATGCATTGAAAGCAATGGAAACAACAAAAGCGCATTCTTTGTGATATCTCCTCTTGTAGCACACACAGACAGCTCAAAATTTCACTGGATGTGTTGAAGACCAAGACCCACAAATGTGATGTGAAATGGTTTTTCTCCCATGTTGCGTTTAAGAGAAAACAGCAATTGCTCGTTTTAGGCCAAAATGCATTGAAAGCAATGGAAACAACAAAAGCGCATACTTTGTGATATCTCCTCTTGTAGCAAACACAGACAGCTCAAAAATTCACTGGATGTGTTGAAGACCAAGACCCACAAATATGATGTGAAATGGTTTTTCTCCCATGTTGCGTTTAAGAGAAAACAGCAAATGCTTGTTTTAGGCCAAAATGCATTGAAAGCAATGGAAACAACAAAAGCGCATACTTTGTGATATCTCCTCTTGTAGCAAACACAGACAGCTCAAAATTTCACTGGATGTGTTGAAGACCAAGACCCACAAATGTGATGTGAAATTGTTTTTCTCCCATGTTGCGTTTAAGAGAAAACAGCAATTGCTCGTTTTAGGCCAAAATGCATTGAAAGCAATGGAAACAACAAAAGCGCATACTTAGTGATATCTCCTCTTGTAGCAAAACAGACAGCTCAAAAATTCACTGGATGTGTTGAAGACCAAGACCCACAAATATGATGAGAAATGGTTTTTCTCCCATGTTGCGTTTAAGAGAAAACAGCAAATGCTTGTTTTAGGCCAAAATGCATTGAAAGCAAAGGAACCAACAAAAGCGCATACATTGTGATATCTCCTCTTGTAGCAAACACAGACAGCTCAAAATTTCACTGGATGTGTTGAAGATCAAGACCCACAAATAAGATGTGAAATGGTTTTTCTCCCATGTTGCGTTTAAGAGAAAACAGCAAATGCTTGTTTTAGGCCAAAATGCATTGAAAGCAATGGAAACAACAAAAGTGCATACTTTGTGATATCTCCTCTTGTAGCAAACACAGACAGCTCAAAATTTCACTGGATGTGTTGAAGACCAAGACCCACAATTGTAATGTGAAATGGTTTTTCTCCCATGTTGCATTTAAGAGAAAACAGCAATTGCTCGTTTTAGGCAAAAATGCATTGAAAGCAATAGAAACAACAAAAGCACATACTTTGTGATATCTCCTCTTGTAGCAAACACAGACAGCTCAAAATTTAACCGGATGTGTTGAAGACCAAGACCCACAAATGTGATGTGAAATGGTTTTTCTCCCATGTTGCATTTAAGAGAAAACAGCAATTGCTCGTTTTAGGCCAAAATGCATTGAAAGCAATGGAAACAACAAAAGCGCATACTTTGTGATATCTCCTCTTGTAGCAAACACAGACAGCTCAAAAATTCACGGGATGTGTTGAAGACCAAGACCCACAAATATGATGTGAAATGGTTTTTCTCCCATGTTGCGTTTAAGAGAAAACAGCAAATGCTTGTTTTAGGCCAAAATGCATTGAAAGCAAAGGAAACAACAAAAGCGCATACATTGTGATATCTCCTCTTGTAGCAAACACAGACAGCTCAAAATTTCACTGGATGTGTTGAAGACCAAGACCCACAAATATGATGTGAAATGATTTTTCTCCCATGTTGCGATTAAGAGAAAACAGCAATTGCTCGTTTTAGGCCGAAAAGCATTGAAAGCAATGGAAACAACAAAAGCGCATTCTTTGTGATATCTCCTCTTGTAGCAAACACAGACAGCTCAAAATTTCACTGGATGTGTTGAAGACCAAGACCCACAAATGTGATGTGAAATGGTTTTTCTCCCATGTTGCGTTTAAGAGAAAACAGCAATTGCTCGTTTTAGGCCAAAATGCATTGAAAGCAATGGAAACAACAAAAGCGCATACTTTGTGTTATCTCCTCTTGTAGCAAACACAGACAGCTCAAAATTTCACTGGATGTGTTGAAGTCCAAGACCCACAAATGTGATGTTAAATGGTTTTTCTCCCATGTTGCGTTTAAGAGAAAACAGCAAATGCTTGTTTTAGGCCAAAATGCATTGAAAGCAAAGGAAACAACAAAAGCGCATTCATTGTGATATCTCCTCTTGTAGCAAACACAGACAGCTCAAAATTTCACTGGATGTGTTGAAGACCAAGACCCACAAATATGATGTGAAATGGTTTTTCTCCCATGTTGCGTTTAAGAGAAAACAGCAATTGCTCGTTTTAGGCCGAAATGCATTGAAAGCAATGGAAACAACAAAAGCGCATACTTTGTGATATCTCCTCTTGTAGCAAACACAGACAGCTCAAAATTTCACTGGATGTGTTGAAGACCAAGACCCACAAATGTGATGTGAAATGGTTTTTCTCCCATGTTGCATTTAAGAGAAAACAGCAATTGCTCGATTTAGGCCAAAATGCATTGAAAGCAATGGAAACAACAAAAGCGCATACTTTGTGATATCTCCTCTTGTAGCAAACACAGACAGCTCAAAATTTCACTGGATGTGTTGAAGACCAAGACCCACAAATATGATGTGAAATGGTTTTTCTCCCATGTTGCGTTTAAGAGAAAACAGCAATTGCTCATTTTAGGCAAAAATGCATTGAATGCAATGGAAACAACAAAAGCGCATACTTTGTGATATCTCCTCTTGTAGCAAACACAGACAGCTCAAAAATTCACTGGATGTGTTGAAGACCAAGACCCACAAATATGATGTGAAATGGTTTTTCTCCCATGTTGCGTTTAAGAGAAAACAGCAAATGCTTGTTTTAGGCCAAAATGCATTGAAAGCAATGGAAACAACAAAAGCGCATACTTTGTGATATCTCCTCTTGTAGCAAACACAGACAGCTCAAAATTTCACGGGATGTGTTGAAGACCAAGACCCACAAATGTGATGTGAAATGGTTTTTCTCCCATGTTGCATTTAAGAAAAAACAGCAATTGCTCGTTTTAGGCCAAAATGCATTGAAAGCAATGGAAACAACAAAAGCGCATACTTTGTGATATCTCCTCTGGTAGCAAACACAGACAGCTCAAAAATTCACAGGATGTGTTGAAGACCGAGACCCACAAATATGATGTGAAATGGTTTTTCTCCCTTGTTGCGTTTAAGAGAAAACAGCAAATGCTTGTTTTAGGCCAAAATGTATTGAAAGCAAAGGAAACAACAAAAGCGCATACATTGTGATATCTCCTCTTGTAGCAAATACAGACAGCTCAAAATTTCACTGGATGTGTTGAAGACCAAGACCCACAAATATGATGTGAAATGATTTTTCTCCCATGTTGTGTTTAAGAGAAAACAGCAATTGCTCGTTTTAGGCCAAAATGCATTGAAAGCAATGGAAACAACAAAAGCGCATACTTTGTGATATCTCCTCTTGTAGCAAACACAGACAGCTCAAAAATTCACTGGATGTGTTGAAGACCAAGACCCACAAATATGATGAGAAATGGTTTTTCTCCCATGTTGCGTTTAAGAGAAAACAGCAAATGCTTGTTTTAGGCCAAAATGCATTGAAAGCAAAGGAACCAACAAAAGCGCATACATTGTGATATCTCCTCTTGTAGCAAACACAGACAGCTCAAAATTTCACCGGATGTGTTGAAGATCAAGACCCACAAATAAGATGTGAAATGGTTTTTCTCCCATGTTGCGTTTAAGAGAAAACAGCAATTGCTCGTTTTAGGCCAAAATGCATTGAAAGCAATAGAAACAACAAAAGCACATACTTTGTGATATCTCCTCTTGTAGCAAACACAGACAGCTCAAAATTTCACAGGATGTGTTGAAGACCAAGACCCACAATTGTAATGTGAAATGGTTTTTCTCCCATGTTGCATTTAAGAGAAAACAGCAATTGCTCGTTTTAGGCCAAAATGCATTGAAAGCAATGGAAACAACAAAAGCACATACTTTGTGATATCTCCTCTTGTAGCAAACACAGACAGCTCAAAATTTCACTGGATGTGTTGAAGATCAAGACCCACAAATAAGATGTGAAATGGTTTTTCTCCCATGTTGCGTTTAAGAGAAAACAGCAAATGCTTGTTTTAGGCCAAAATGCATTGAAAGCAATGGAAACAACAAAAGTTCATACTTTGTGATATCTCCTCTTGTAGCAAACACAGACAGCTCAAAATTTCACGGGATGTGTTGAAGACCAAGACCCACAATTGTAATGTGAAATGGTTTTTCTCCCATGTTGCATTTAAGAGAAAACAGCAATTGCTCGTTTTAGGCAAAAATGCATTGAAAGCAATAGAAACAACAAAAGCACATACTTTGTGATATCTCCTCTTGTAGCAAACACAGACAGCTCAAAATTTAACCGGATGTGTTGAAGACCAAGACCCACAAATGTGATGTGAAATGGTTTTTCTCCCATGTTGCATTTAAGAGAAAACAGCAATTGCTCGTTTTAGGCCAAAATGCATTGAAAGCAATGGAAACAACAAAAGCGCATACTTTGTGATATCTCCTCTTGTAGCAAACACAGACAGCTCAAAAATTCACGGGATGTGTTGAAGACCAAGACCCACAAATATGATGTGATATGGTTTTTCTCCCATGTTGCGTTTAAGAGAAAACAGCAAATGCTTGTTTTAGGCCAAAATGCATTGAAAGCAAAGGAAACAACAAAAGCGCATACATTGTGATATCTCCTCTTGTAGCAAACACAGACAGCTCAAAATTTCACTGGATGTGTTGAAGACCAAGACCCACAAATATGATGTGAAATGATTTTTCTCCCATGTTGCGATTAAGAGAAAACAGCAATTGCTCGTTTTAGGCCGAAAAGCATTGAAAGCAATGGAAACAACAAAAGCGCATTCTTTGTGATATCTCCTCTTGTAGCAAACACAGACAGCTCAAAATTTCACTGGATGTGTTGAAGACCAAGTCCCACAAATGTGATGTGAAATGGTTTTTCTCCCATGTTGCGTTTAAGAGAAAACAGCAATTGCTCGTTTTAGGCCAAAATGCATTGAAAGCAATGGAAACAACAAAAGCGCATACTTTGTGTTATCTCCTCTTGTAGCAAACACAGACAGCTCAAAATTTCACTGGATGTGTTGAAGACCAAGACCCACAAATGTGATGTTAAATGGTTTTTCTCCCATGTTGCGTTTAAGAGAAAACAGCAAATGCTTGTTTTAGGCCAAAATGCATTGAAAGCAAAGGAAACAACAAAAGCGCATTCATTGTGATATCTCCTCTTGTAGCAAACACAGACAGCTCAAAATTTCACTGGATGTGTTGAAGACCAAGACCCACAAATATGATGTGAAATGGTTTTTCTCCCATGTTGCGTTTAAGAGAAAACAGCAATTGCTCGTTTTAGGCCGAAATGCATTGAAAGCAATGGAAACAACAAAAGCGCATACTTTGTGATATCTCCTCTTGTAGCAAACACAGACAGCTCAAAATTTCACTGGATGTGTTGAAGACCAAGACCCACAAATGTGATGTGAAATGGTTTTTCTCCCATGTTGCATTTAAGAGAAAACAGCAATTGCTCGATTTAGGCCAAAATGCATTGAAAGCAATGGAAACAACAAAAGCGCATACTTTGTGATATCTCCTCTTGTAGCAAACACAGACAGCTCAAAATTTCACGGGATGTGTTGAAGACCAAGACCCACAATTGTAATGTGAAATGGTTTTTCTCCCATGTTGCATTTAAGAGAAAACAGCAATTGCTCGTTTTAGGCAAAAATGCATTGAAAGCAATAGAAACAACAAAAGCACATACTTTGTGATATCTCCTCTTGTAGCAAACACAGACAGCTCAAAATTTAACCGGATGTGTTGAAGACCAAGACCCACAAATGTGATGTGAAATGGTTTTTCTCCCATGTTGCATTTAAGAGAAAACAGCAATTGCTCGTTTTAGGCCAAAATGCATTGAAAGCAATGGAAACAACAAAAGCGCATACTTTGTGATATCTCCTCTTGTAGCAAACACAGACAGCTCAAAAATTCACGGGATGTGTTGAAGACCAAGACCCACAAATATGATGTGATATGGTTTTTCTCCCATGTTGCGTTTAAGAGAAAACAGCAAATGCTTGTTTTAGGCCAAAATGCATTGAAAGCAAAGGAAACAACAAAAGCGCATACATTGTGATATCTCCTCTTGTAGCAAACACAGACAGCTCAAAATTTCACTGGATGTGTTGAAGACCAAGACCCACAAATATGATGTGAAATGATTTTTCTCCCATGTTGCGATTAAGAGAAAACAGCAATTGCTCGTTTTAGGCCGAAAAGCATTGAAAGCAATGGAAACAACAAAAGCGCATTCTTTGTGATATCTCCTCTTGTAGCAAACACAGACAGCTCAAAATTTCACTGGATGTGTTGAAGACCAAGTCCCACAAATGTGATGTGAAATGGTTTTTCTCCCATGTTGCGTTTAAGAGAAAACAGCAATTGCTCGTTTTAGGCCAAAATGCATTGAAAGCAATGGAAACAACAAAAGCGCATACTTTGTGTTATCTCCTCTTGTAGCAAACACAGACAGCTCAAAATTTCACTGGATGTGTTGAAGACCAAGACCCACAAATGTGATGTTAAATGGTTTTTCTCCCATGTTGCGTTTAAGAGAAAACAGCAAATGCTTGTTTTAGGCCAAAATGCATTGAAAGCAAAGGAAACAACAAAAGCGCATTCATTGTGATATTTCCTCTTGTAGCAAACACAGACAGCTCAAAATTTCACTGGATGTGTTGAAGACCAAGACCCACAAATATGATGTGAAATGGTTTTTCTCCCATGTTGCGTTTAAGAGAAAACAGCAATTGCTCGTTTTAGGCCGAAATGCATTGAAAGCAATGGAAACAACAAAAGCGCATACTTTGTGATATCTCCTCTTGTAGCAAACACAGACAGCTCAAAATTTCACTGGATGTGTTGAAGACCAAGACCCACAAATGTGATGTGAAATGGTTTTTCTCCCATGTTGCATTTAAGAGAAAACAGCAATTGCTCGATTTAGGCCAAAATGCATTGAAAGCAATGGAAACAACAAAAGCGCATACTTTGTGATATCTCCTCTTGTAGCAAACACAGACAGCTCAAAATTTCACTGGATGTGTTGAAGACCAAGACCCACAAATATGATGTGAAATGGTTTTTCTCCCATGTTGCGTTTAAGAGAAAACAGCAATTGCTCGTTTTAGGCCAAAATGCATTGAATGCAATGGAAACAACAAAAGCGCATACTTTGTGATATTTCCTCTTGTAGCAAACACAGACAGCTCAAAAATTCACTGGATGTGTTGAAGACCAAGACCCACAAATATGATGTGAAATGGTTTTTCTCCCATGTTGCGTTTAAGAGAAAACAGCAAATGCTTGTTTTAGGCCAAAATGCATTGAAAGCAATGGAAACAACAAAAGCGCATACTTTGTGATATCTCCTCTTGTAGCAAACACAGACAGCTCAAAATTTCACGGGATGTGTTGAAGACCAAGACCCACAAATGTGATGTGAAATGTTTTTTCTCCCATGTTGCATTTAAGAAAAAACAGCAATTGCTCGTTTTAGGCCAAAATGCATTGAAAGCAATGGAAACAACAAAAGCGCATACTTTGTGATATCTCCTCTGGTAGCAAACACAGACAGCTCAAAAATTCACAGGATGTGTTGAAGACCGAGACCCACAAATATGATGTGAAATGGTTTTTCTCCCTTGTTGCGTTTAAGAGAAAACAGCAAATGCTTGTTTTAGGCCAAAATGTATTGAAAGCAAAGGAAACAACAAAAGCGCATACATTGTGATATCTCCTCTTGTAGCAAATACAGACAGCTCAAAATTTCACTGGATGTGTTGAAGACCAAGACCCACAAATATGATGTGAAATGATTTTTCTCCCATGTTGCGTTTAAGAGAAAACAGCAATTGCTCGTTTTAGGCCAAAATGCATTGAAAGCAATGGAAACAACAAAAGCGCATTCTTTGTGATATCTCCTCTTGTAGCACACACAGACAGCTCAAAATTTCACCGGATGTGTTGAAGACCAAGACCCACAAATGTGATGTGAAATGGTTTTTCTCCCATGTTGCGTTTAAGAGAAAACAGCAATTGCTCGTTTTAGGCCAAAATGCATTGAAAGCAATGGAAACAACAAAAGCGCATACTTTGTGATATCTCCTCTTGTAGCAAACACAGACAGCTCAAAAATTCACTGGATGTGTTGAAGACCAAGACCCACAAATATGATGTGAAATGGTTTTTCTCCCATGTTGCGTTTAAGAGAAAACAGCAAATGCTTGTTTTAGGCCAAAATGCATTGAAAGCAATGGAAACAACAAAAGCGCATACTTTGTGATATCTCCTCTTGTAGCAAACACAGACAGCTCAAAATTTCACTGGATGTGTTGAAGACCAAGACCCACAAATGTGATGTGAAATTGTTTTTCTCCCATGTTGCGTTTAAGAGAAAACAGCAATTGCTCGTTTTAGGCCAAAATGCATTGAAAGCAATGGAAACAACAAAAGCGCATACTTAGTGATATCTCCTCTTGTAGCAAAACAGACAGCTCAAAAATTCACTGGATGTGTTGAAGACCAAGACCAACAAATATGATGAGAAATGGTTTTTCTCCCATGTTGCGTTTAAGAGAAAACAGCAAATGCTTGTTTTAGGCCAAAATGCATTGAAAGCAATGGAACCAACAAAAGCGCATACATTGTGATATCTCCTCTTGTAGCAAACACAGACAGCTCAAAATTTCACTGGATGTGTTGAAGATCAAGACCCACAAATAAGATGTGAAATGGTTTTTCTCCCATGTTGCGTTTAAGAGAAAACAGCAATTGCTCGTTTTAGGCCAAAATGCATTGAAAGCAATAGAAACAACAAAAGCACATACTTTGTGATATCTCCTCTTGTAGCAAACACAGACAGCTCAAAATTTCACAGGATGTGTTGAAGACCAAGACCCACAATTGTAATGTGAAATGGTTTTTCTCCCATGTTGTATTTAAGAGAAAACAGCAATTGCTCGTTTTAGGCCAAAATGCATTGAAAGCAATGGAAACAACAAAAGCACATACTTTGTGATATCTCCTCTTGTAGCAAACACAGACAGCTCAAAATTTCACCGGATGTGTTGAAGACCAAGACCCACAAATGTGATGTGAAATGGTTTTTCTCCCATGTTGCGTTTAAGAGAAAACAGCAAATGCTTGTTTTAGGCCAAAATGCATTGAAAGCAATGGAAACAACAAAAGCGCATACTTTGTGATATCTCCTCTTGTAGCAAACACAGACAGCTCAAAATTTCACGGGATGTGTTGAAGACCAAGACCCACAAATGTGATGTGAAATGGTTTTTCTCCCATGTTGCATTTAAGAAAAAACAGCAATTGCTCGTTTTAGGCCAAAATGCATTGAAAGCAATGGAAACAACAAAAGCGCATACTTTGTGATATCTCCTCTGGTAGCAAACACAGACAGCTCAAAAATTCACAGGATGTGTTGAAGACCGAGACCCACAAATATGATGTGAAATGGTTTTTCTCCCTTGTTGCGTTTAAGAGAAAACAGCAAATGCTTGTTTTAGGCCAAAATGTATTGAAAGCAAAGGAAACAACAAAAGCGCATACATTGTGATATCTCCTCTTGTAGCAAATACAGACAGCTCAAAATTTCACTGGATGTGTTGAAGACCAAGACCCACAAATATGATGTGAAATGATTTTTCTCCCATGTTGCGTTTAAGAGAAAACAGCAATTGCTCGTTTTAGGCCAAAATGCATTGAAAGCAATGGAAACAACAAAAGCGCATTCTTTGTGATATCTCCTCTTGTAGCACACACAGACAGCTCAAAATTTCACTGGATGTGTTGAAGACCAAGACCCACAAATGTGATGTGAAATGGTTTTTCTCCCATGTTGCGTTTAAGAGAAAACAGCAATTGCTCGTTTTAGGCCAAAATGCATTGAAAGCAATGGAAACAACAAAAGCGCATACTTTGTGATATCTCCTCTTGTAGCAAACACAGACAGCTCAAAAATTCACTGGATGTGTTGAAGACCAAGACCCACAAATATGATGTGAAATGGTTTTTCTCCCATGTTGCGTTTAAGAGAAAACAGCAAATGCTTGTTTTAGGCCAAAATGCATTGAAAGCAATGGAAACAACAAAAGCGCATACTTTGTGATATCTCCTCTTGTAGCAAACACAGACAGCTCAAAATTTCACTGGATGTGTTGAAGACCAAGACCCACAAATGTGATGTGAAATTGTTTTTCTCCCATGTTGCGTTTAAGAGAAAACAGCAATTGCTCGTTTTAGGCCAAAATGCATTGAAAGCAATGGAAACAACAAAAGCGCATACTTAGTGATATCTCCTCTTGTAGCAAAACAGACAGCTCAAAAATTCACTGGATGTGTTGAAGACCAAGACCAACAAATATGATGAGAAATGGTTTTTCTCCCATGTTGCGTTTAAGAGAAAACAGCAAATGCTTGTTTTAGGCCAAAATGCATTGAAAGCAAAGGAACCAACAAAAGCGCATACATTGTGATATCTCCTCTTGTAGCAAACACAGACAGCTCAAAATTTCACTGGATGTGTTGAAGATCAAGACCCACAAATAAGATGTGAAATGGTTTTTCTCCCATGTTGCGTTTAAGAGAAAACAGCAATTGCTCGTTTTAGGCCAAAATGCATTGAAAGCAATAGAAACAACAAAAGCACATACTTTGTGATATCTCCTCTTGTAGCAAACAGAGACAGCTCAAAATTTCACAGGATGTGTTGAAGACCAAGACCCACAATTGTAATGTGAAATGGTTTTTCTCCCATGTTGTATTTAAGAGAAAACAGCAATTGCTCGTTTTAGGCCAAAATGCATTGAAAGCAATGGAAACAACAAAAGCACATACTTTGTGATATCTCCTCTTGTAGCAAACACAGACAGCTCAAAATTTCACCGGATGTGTTGAAGACCAAGACCCACAAATGTGATGTGAAATGGTTTTTCTCCCATGTTGCATTTAAGAGAAAACAGCAATTGCTCGTTTTAGGCCAAAATGCATTGAAAGCAATGGAAACAACAAAAGCGCATACTTTGTGATATCTCCTCTTGTAGCAAACACAGACAGCTCAAAAATTCACGGGATGTGTTGAAGACCAAGACCCACAAATGTGATGTGAAATGGTTTTTCTCCCATGTTGCGTTTAAGAGAAAACAGCAATTGCTCGTTTTAGGCCAAAATACATTGAATGCAATGGAAACAACAAAAGAACATTCTTTGTGATATCTCCTCTTGTAGCACACACAGACAGCTCAAAATTACACCGGATGTGTTGAAGACCAAGACCCACAAATGTGATGTGAAATTATTTTTCTCCCATGTTGCGTTTAAGAGAAAACTGCAAATGCTTGTTTTAGGCCAAAATGCATTGAAAGCAATGGAAACAACAAAAGCGCATTCTTTGTGATATCTCCTCTTGTAGCAAACACAGACAGCTCAAAATTTCACTGGATGTGTTGAAGACCAAGACCCACAAATGTGATGTGAAATGGTTTTTCTCCCATGTTGCGTTTAAGAGAAAACAGCAATTGCTCGTTTTAGGCCAAAATGCATTGAAAGCAATGGAAACAACAAAAGCGCATACTTTGTGTTATCTCCTCTTGTAGCAAACACAGACAGCTCAAAATTTCACTGGATGTGTTGAAGACCAAGACCCACAAATGTGATGTTAAATGGTTTTTCTCCCATGTTGCGTTTAAGAGAAAACAGCAAATGCTTGTTTTAGGCCAAAATGCATTGAAAGCAAAGGAAACAACAAAAGCGCATTCATTGTGATATCTCCTCTTGTAGCAAACACAGACAGCTCAAAATTTCACTGGATGTGTTGAAGACCAAGACCCACAAATATGATGTGAAATGGTTTTTCTCCCATGTTGCGTTTAAGAGAAAACAGCAATTGCTCGTTTTAGGCCAAAATGCATTGAATGCAATGGAAACAACAAAAGCGCATACTTTGTGATATCTCCTCTTGTAGCAAACACAGACAGCTCAAAAATTCACTGGATGTGTTGAAGACCAAGACCCACAAATATGATGTGAAATGGTTTTTCTCCCATGTTGCGTTTAAGAGAAAACAGCAAATGCTTGTTTTAGGCCAAAATGCATTGAAAGCAATGGAAACAACAAAAGCGCATACTTTGTGATATCTCCTCTTGTAGCAAACACAGACAGCTCAAAATTTCACGGGATGTGTTGAAGACCAAGACCCACAAATGTGATGTGAAATGGTTTTTCTCCCATGTTGCATTTAAGAAAAAAGAGCAATTGCTCGTTTTAGGCCAAAATGCATTGAAAGCAATGGAAACAACAAAAGCGCATACTTTGTGATATCTCCTCTGGTAGCAAACACAGACAGCTCAAAAATTCACAGGATGTGTTGAAGACCGAGACCCACAAATATGATGTGAAATGGTTTTTCTCCCTTGTTGCGTTTAAGAGAAAACAGCAAATGCTTGTTTTAGGCCAAAATGCATTGAAAGCAAAGGAAACAACAAAAGCGCATACATTGTGATATCTCCTCTTGTAGCAAATACAGACAGCTCAAAATTTCACTGGATGTGTTGAAGACCAAGACCCACAAATATGATGTGAAATGATTTTTCTCCCATGTTGCGTTTAAGAGAAAACAGCAATTGCTCGTTTTAGGCCAAAATGCATTGAAAGCAATGGAAACAACAAAAGCACATTCTTTGTGATATCTCCTCTTGTAGCACACACAGACAGCTCAAAATTTCACTGGATGTGTTGAAGACCAAGACCCACAAATGTGATGTGAAATTGTTTTTCTCCCATGTTGAGTTTAAGAGAAAACAGCAATTGCTCGTTTTAGGCCAAAATGCATTGAAAGCAATGGAAACAACAAAAGTGCATACTTAGTGATATCTCCTCTTGTAGCAAAACAGACAGCTCAAAAATTCACTGGATGTGTTGAAGACCAAGACCCACAAATATGATGTGAAATGGTTTTTCTCCCTTGTTGCGTTTAAGAGAAAACAGCAAATGCTTGTTTTAGGCCAAAATGCATTGAAAGCAAAGGAAACAACAAAAGCGCATACATTGTGATATCTCCTCTTGTAGCAAATACAGACAGCTCAAAATTTCACTGGATGTGTTGAAGACCAAGACCCACAAATATGATGTGAAATGATTTTTCTCCCATGTTGCGTTTAAGAGAAAACAGCAATTGCTCGTTTTAGGCCAAAATGCATTGAAAGCAATGGAAACAACAAAAGCACATTCTTTGTGATATCTCCTCTTGTAGCACACACAGACAGCTCAAAATTTCACTGGATGTGTTGAAGACCAAGACCCACAAATGTGATGTGAAATTGTTTTTCTCCCATGTTGAGTTTAAGAGAAAACAGCAATTGCTCGTTTTAGGCCAAAATGCATTGAAAGCAATGGAAACAACAAAAGCGCATACTTAGTGATATCTCCTCTTGTAGCAAAACAGACAGCTCAAAAATTCACTGGATGTGTTGAAGACCAAGACCCACAAATATGATGAGAAATGGTTTTTTCTCCCATGTTGCGTTTAAGAGAAAACAGCAAATGCTTGTTTTAGGCCAAAATGCATTGAAAGCAATGGAAACAACAAAAGCGCATACTTTGTGATATCTCCTCTTGTAGCAAACACAGACAGCTCAAAATTTCACTGGATGTGTTGAAGACCAAGACCCACAAATGTGATGTGAAATTGTTTTTCTCCCATGTTGCGTTTAAGAGAAAACAGCAATTGCTCGTTTTAGGCCAAAATGCATTGAAAGCAATGGAAACAACAAAAGCGCATACTTAGTGATATCTCCTCTTGTAGCAAAACAGACAGCTCAAAAATTCACTGGATGTGTTGAAGACCAAGACCAACAAATATGATGAGAAATGGTTTTTCTCCCATGTTGCGTTTAAGAGAAAACAGCAAATGCTTGTTTTAGGCCAAAATGCATTGAAAGCAAAGGAACCAACAAAAGCGCATACATTGTGATATCTCCTCTTGTAGCAAACACAGACAGCTCAAAATTTCACTGGATGTGTTGAAGATCAAGACCCACAAATAAGATGTGAAATGGTTTTTCTCCCATGTTGCGTTTAAGAGAAAACAGCAATTGCTCGTTTTAGGCCAAAATGCATTGAAAGCAATAGAAACAACAAAAGCACATACTTTGTGATATCTCCTCTTGTAGCAAACACAGACAGCTCAAAATTTCACAGGATGTGTTGAAGACCAAGACCCACAATTGTAATGTGAAATGGTTTTTCTCCCATGTTGTATTTAAGAGAAAACAGCAATTGCTCGTTTTAGGCCAAAATGCATTGAAAGCAATGGAAACAACAAAAGCACATACTTTGTGATATCTCCTCTTGTAGCAAACACAGACAGCTCAAAATTTCACCGGATGTGTTGAAGACCAAGACCCACAAATGTGATGTGAAATGGTTTTTTCTCCCATGTTGCATTTAAGAGAAAACAGCAATTGCTCGTTTTAGGCCAAAATGCATTGAAAGCAATGGAAACAACAAAAGCGCATACTTTGTGTTATCTCCTCTTGTAGCAAACACAGACAGCTCAAAAATTCACGGGATGTGTTGAAGACCAAGACCCACAAATGTGATGTGAAATGGTTTTTCTCCCATGTTGCGTTTAAGAGAAAACAGCAATTGCTCGTTTTAGGCCAAAATACATTGAATGCAATGGAAACAACAAAAGAACATTCTTTGTGATATCTCCTCTTGTAGCACACACAGACAGCTCAAAATTACACCGGATGTGTTGAAGACCAAGACCCACAAATGTGATGTGAAATTATTTTTCTCCCATGTTGCGTTTAAGAGAAAACTGCAAATGCTTGTTTTAGGCCAAAATGCATTGAAAGCAATGGAAACAACAAAAGCGCATTCTTTGTGATATCTCCTCTTGTAGCAAACACAGACAGCTCAAAATTTCACTGGATGTGTTGAAGACCAAGACCCACAAATGTGATGTGAAATGGTTTTTCTCCCATGTTGCGTTTAAGAGAAAACAGCAATTGCTCGTTTTAGGCCAAAATGCATTGAAAGCAATGGAAACAACAAAAGCGCATACTTTGTGTTATCTCCTCTTGTAGCAAACACAGACAGCTCAAAATTTCACTGGATGTGTTGAAGACCAAGACCCACAAATGTGATGTTAAATGGTTTTTCTCCCATGTTGCGTTTAAGAGAAAACAGCAAATGCTTGTTTTAGGCCAAAATGCATTGAAAGCAAAGGAAACAACAAAAGCGCATTCATTGTGATATCTCCTCTTGTAGCAAACACAGACAGCTCAAAATTTCACTGGATGTGTTGAAGACCAAGACCCACAAATATGATGTGAAATGGTTTTTCTCCCATGTTGCGTTTAAGAGAAAACAGCAATTGCTCGTTTTAGGCCAAAATGCATTGAATGCAATGGAAACAACAAAAGCGCATACTTTGTGATATCTCCTCTTGTAGCAAACACAGACAGCTCAAAAATTCACTGGATGTGTTGAAGACCAAGACCCACAAATATGATGTGAAATGGTTTTTCTCCCATGTTGCGTTTAAGAGAAAACAGCAAATGCTTGTTTTAGGCCAAAATGCATTGAAAGCAATGGAAACAACAAAAGCGCATACTTTGTGATATCTCCTCTTGTAGCAAACACAGACAGCTCAAAATTTCACGGGATGTGTTGAAGACCAAGACCCACAAATGTGATGTGAAATGGTTTTTCTCCCATGTTGCATTTAAGAAAAAACAGCAATTGCTCGTTTTAGGCCAAAATGCATTGAAAGCAATGGAAACAACAAAAGCGCATACTTTGTGATATCTCCTCTGGTAGCAAACACAGACAGCTCAAAAATTCACAGGATGTGTTGAAGACCGAGACCCACAAATATGATGTGAAATGGTTTTTCTCCCTTGTTGCGTTTAAGAGAAAACAGCAAATGCTTGTTTTAGGCCAAAATGTATTGAAAGCAAAGGAAACAACAAAAGCGCATACATTGTGATATCTCCTCTTGTAGCAAATACAGACAGCTCAAAATTTCACTGGATGTGTTGAAGACCAAGACCCACAAATATGATGTGAAATGATTTTTCTCCCATGTTGCGTTTAAGAGAAAACAGCAATTGCTCGTTTTAGGCCAAAATGCATTGAAAGCAATGGAAACAACAAAAGCGCATTCTTTGTGATATCTCCTCTTGTAGCACACACAGACAGCTCAAAATTTCACTGGATGTGTTGAAGACCAAGACCCACAAATGTGATGTGAAATTGTTTTTATCCCATGTTGAGTTTAAGAGAAAACAGCAATTGCTCGTTTTAGGCCAAAATGCATTGAAAGCAATGGAAACAACAAAAGCGCATACTTAGTGATATCTCCTCTTGTAGCAAAACAGACAGCTCAAAAATTCACTGGATGTGTTGAAGACCAAGACCCACAAATATGATGAGAAATGGTTTTTCTCCCATGTTGCGTTTAAGAGAAAACAGCAAATGCTTGTTTTAGGCCAAAATGCATTGAAAGCAAAGGAACCAACAAAAGCGCATACATTGTGATATCTCCTCTTGTAGCAAACACAGACAGCTCAAAATTTCACTGGATGTGTTGAAGATCAAGACCCACAAATAAGATGTGAAATGGTTTTTCTCCCATGTTGCATTTAAGAGAAAACAGCAATTGCTCGTTTTAGGCAAAAATGCATTGAAAGCAATAGAAACAACAAAAGCACATACTTTGTGATATCTCCTCTTGTAGCAAACACAGACAGCTCAAAATTTAACCGGATGTGTTGAAGACCAAAACCCACAAATGTGATGTGAAATGGTTTTTCTCCCATGTTGCATTTAAGAGAAAACAGCAATTGCTCGTTTTAGGCCAAAATGCATTGAAAGCAATGGAAACAACAAAAGCGCATACTTTGTGATATCTCCTCTTGTAGCAAACACAGACAGCTCAAAAATTCACGGGATGTGTTGAAGACCAAGACCCACAAATATGATGTGAAATGGTTTTTCTCCCATGTTGCGTTTAAGAGAAAACAGCAAATGCTTGTTTTAGGCCAAAATGCATTGAAAGCAAAGGAAACAACAAAAGCGCATACATTGTGATATCTCCTCTTGTAGCAAACACAGACAGCTCAAAATTTCACTGGATGTGTTGAAGACCAAGACCCACAAATATGATGTGAAATGATTTTTCTCCCATGTTGCGATTAAGAGAAAACAGCAATTGCTCGTTTTAGGCCGAAAAGCATTGAAAGCAATGGAAACAACAAAAGCGCATTCTTTGTGATATCTCCTCTTGTAGCAAACACAGACAGCTCAAAATTTCACCGGATGTGTTGAAGACCAAGACCCACAAATGTGATGTGAAATGGTTTTTCTCCCATGTTGCGTTTAAGAGAAAACAGCAATTGCTCGTTTTAGGCCAAAATGCATTGAAAGCAATGGAAACAACAAAAGCGCATACTTTGTGTTATCTCCTCTTGTAGCAAACACAGACAGCTCAAAATTTCACTGGATGTGTTGAAGACCAAGACCCACAAATGTGATGTTAAATGGTTTTTCTCCCATGTTGCGTTTAAGAGAAAACAGCAAATGCTTGTTTTAGGCTAAAATGCATTGAAAGCAAAGGAAACAACAAAAGCGCATTCATTGTGATATCTCCTCTTGTAGCAAACACAGACAGCTCAAAATTTCACTGGATGTGTTGAAGACCAAGACCCACAAATATGATGTGAAATGGTTTTTCTCCCATGTAGCGTTTAAGAGAAAACAGCAATTGCTCGTTATAGGCCGAAATGCATTGAAAGCAATGGAAACAACAAAAGCGCATACTTTGTGATATCTCCTCTTGTAGCAAACACAGACAGCTCAAAATTTCACTGGATGTGTTGAAGACCAAGACCCACAAATGTGATGTGAAATGGTTTTTCTCCCATGTTGCATTTAAGAGAAAACAGCAATTGCTCGATTTAGGCCAAAATGCATTGAAAGCAATGGAAACAACAAAAGCGCATACTTTGTGATATCTCCTCTTGTAGCAAACACAGACAGCTCAAAATTTCACTGGATGTGTTGAAGACCAAGACCCACAAATGTGATGTGAAATGGTTTTTCTCCCATGTTGCGTTTAAGAGAAAACAGCAATTGCTCGTTTTAGGCCAAAATGCATTGAATGCAATGGAAACAACAAAAGCGCATACTTTGTGATATCTCCTCTTGTAGCAAACACAGACAGCTCAAAAATTCACAGGATGTGTTGAAGACCGAGACCCACAAATATGATGTGAAATGGTTTTTCTCCCATGTTGCGTTTAAGAGAAAACAGCAAATGCTTGTTTTAGGCCAAAATGCATTGAAAGCAATGGAAACAACAAAAGCGCATACTTTGTGATATCTCCTCTTGTAGCAAACACAGACAGCTCAAAATTTCACTGGATGTGTTGAAGACCAAGACCCACAAATGTGATGTGAAATTGTTTTTCTCCCATGTTGCGTTTAAGAGAAAACAGCAATTGCTCGTTTTAGGCCAAAATGCATTGAAAGCAATGGAAACAACAAAAGCGCATACTTAGTGATATCTCCTCTTGTAGCAAAACAGACAGCTCAAAAATTCACTGGATGTGTTGAAGACCAAGACCCACAAATATGATGAGAAATGGTTTTTCTCCCATGTTGCGTTTAAGAGAAAACAGCAAATGCTTGTTTTAGGCCAAAATGCATTGAAAGCAAAGGAACCAACAAAAGCGCATACATTGTGATATCTCCTCTTGTAGCAAACACAGACAGCTCAAAATTTCACTGGATGTGTTGAAGATCAAGACCCACAAATAAGATGTGAAATGGTTTTTCTCCCATGTTGCGTTTAAGAGAAAACAGCAAATGCTTGTTTTAGGCCAAAATGCATTGAAAGCAATGGAAACAACAAAAGTGCATACTTTGTGATATCTCCTCTTGTAGCAAACACAGACAGCTCAAAATTTCACGGGATGTGTTGAAGACCAAGACCCACAATTGTAATGTGAAATGGTTTTTCTCCCATGTTGCATTTAAGAGAAAACAGCAATTGCTCGTTTTAGGCAAAAATGCATTGAAAGCAATAGAAACAACAAAAGCACATACTTTGTGATATCTCCTCTTGTAGCAAACACAGACAGCTCAAAATTTAACCGGATGTGTTGAAGACCAAGACCCACAAATGTGATGTGAAATGGTTTTTCTCCCATGTTGCATTTAAGAGAAAACAGCAATTGCTCGTTTTAGGCCAAAATGCATTGAAAGCAATGGAAACAACAAAAGCGCATACTTTGTGATATCTCCTCTTGTAGCAAACACAGACAGCTCAAAAATTCACGGGATGTGTTGAAGACCAAGACCCACAAATATGATGTGAAATGGTTTTTCTCCCATGTTGAGTTTAAGAGAAAACAGCAAATGCTTGTTTTAGGACAAAATGCATTGAAAGCAAAGGAAACAACAAAAGCGCATACATTGTGATATCTCCTCTTGTAGCAAACACAGACAGCTCAAAATTTCACTGGATGTGTTGAAGACCAAGACCCACAAATATGATGTGAAATGATTTTTCTCCCATGTTGCGATTAAGAGAAAACAGCAATTGCTCGTTTTAGGCCGAAAAGCATTGAAAGCAATGGAAACAACAAAAGCGCATTCTTTGTGATATCTCCTCTTGTAGCAAACACAGACAGCTCAAAATTTCACTGGATGTGTTGAAGACCAAGACCCACAAATGTGATGTGAAATGGTTTTTCTCCCATGTTGCATTTAAGAGAAAACAGCAATTGCTCGTTTTAGGCCAAAATGCATTGAAAGCAATGGAAACAACAAAAGCGCATACTTTGTGTTATCTCCTCTTGTAGCAAACACAGACAGCTCAAAATTTCACTGGATGTGTTGAAGACCAAGTCCCACAAATATGATGTTAAATGGTTTTTCTCCCATGTTGCGTTTAAGAGAAAACAGCAAATGCTTGTTTTAGGCCAAAATGCATTGAAAGCAAAGGAAACAACAAAAGTGCATTCATTGTGATATCTCCTCTTGTATCAAACACAGACAGCTCAAAATTTCACTGGATGTGTTGAAGACCAAGACCCACAAATATGATGTGAAATGGTTTTTCTCCCATGTTGCGTTTAAGAGAAAACAGCAATTGCTCGTTTTAGGCCGAAATGCATTGAAAGCAATGGAAACAACAAAAGCGCATACTTTGTGATATCTCCTCTTGTAGCAAACACAGACAGCTCAAAATTTCACTGGATGTGTTGAAGACCAAGACCCACAAATGTGATGTGAAATGGTTTTTCTCCCATGTTGCATTTAAGAGAAAACAGCAATTGCTCGATTTAGGCCAAAATGCATTGAAAGCAATGGAAACAACTAAAGCGCATACTTTGTGATATCTCATCTTGTAGCAAACACAGACAACTCAAAAACTCACTGGATGTATTGAAGACCAAGACCCACAAATATGATGTGAAATGGTTTTTCTCCCATGTTGCGTTTAAGAGAAAACAGCAAATGCTTGTTTAAGGCCAAAATGCATTGAAAGCAATGGAAACAACAAAAGCGCATACTTTGTGATATCTCCTCTTGTAGCAAACACAGACAGCTCAAATTTTCACGGGATGTGTTGAAGTCCAAGACCCACAAATGTGATGTGAAATGGTTTTTCTCCCATGTTGCATTTAAGAGAAAACAGCAATTGCTCGTTTTAGTCCAAAATGCATTGAAAGCAATAGAAACAACAAAAGCGCATACATTGTGATATCTCCTCTTGTAGCAAACACAGACAGCTCAAAAATTCACTGGATGTGTTGAAGACCAAGACCCACAAATATGATGTGAAATGGTTTTTCTCCCATGTTGCGTTTAAGAGAAAATAGCAAATGCTTGTTTTAGGCCAAAATGCATTGAAAGCAATGGAAACAACAAAAGCGCATACTTTGTGATATCTCCTCTTGTAGCAAACACAGACAGTTCAAAATTTCACTGGATGTGTTGAAGACCAAGACCCACAAATGTGATGTGAAATGGTTTTTATCCCATGTTGCGTTTAAGAGAAAACAGCAATTGCTCGTTTTAGGCCAAAATGCATTGAAAGCAATGGAAACAACAAAAGCGTATACTTTGTGATATCTACTCTTGTAGCAAACACAGACAGCTCAAAAATTCACTGGATGTGTTGAAGACCAAGACCCACAAATATGATGTGAAATGGTTTTTCTCCCATGTTGCGTTTAAGAGAAAACAGCAAATGCTTGTTTTAGGCCAAAATGCATTGAAAGCAATGGAAACAACAAAAGCGCATACTTTGTGATATCTCCTCTTGTAGCAAACACAGACAGCTCAAAATTTCACGGGATGTGTTGAAGACCAAGACCCACAAATGTGATGTGAAATGGTTTTTCTCCCATGTTGCATTTAAGAGAAAACAGCAATTGCTCGTTTTAGGCCAAAATGCATTGAAAGCAATAGAAACAACAAAAGCACATACTTTGTGATATCTCCTCTTGTAGCAAACACAGACAGCTCAAAATTTCACTGGATGTGTTGAAGACCAAGACCCACAAATGTGATGTGAAATGGTTTTTCTCCAATGTTGCATTTAAGAGAAAACAGCAATTGCTCGTTTTAGGCCGAAATGCATTGAAAGCAATGGAAACAACAAAAGCGCTTACTTTGTGATATCTCCTCTTGTAGCAAACACAGACAGCTCAAAAATTCACGGGATGTGTTGAAGACCAAGACCCACAAATATGATGTGAAATGGTTTTTCTCCCATGTTGCGTTTAAGAGAAAACAGCAAATGCTTGTTTTAGGCCAAAATGCATTGAAAGCAAATGAAACAACAAAAGCGCATACATTGTGATATCTCCTCTTGTAGCAAACACAGACAGCTCAAAATTTCACTGGATGTGTTGAAGACCAAGACCCACAAATATGATGTGAAATGGTTTTTCTCCCATGTTGCGTTTAAGAGAAAACAGTAATTGCTCGTTGTAGGCCAAAATACATTGAAAGCAATGGAAACAACAAAAGCACATTCTTTGTGATATCTTCTCTTGTAGCACACACAGACAGCTCAAAATTACACCGGTTGTGTTGAAGACCAAGACCCACAAATGTGATGTGAAATGGTTTTTCTCCCATGTTGCATTTAAGAGAAAACTGCAAATGCTTGTTTTAGGCCAAAATGCATTGAAAGCAATGGAAACAACAAAAGCGCATACTTTGTGATATCTCCTCTTGTAGCAAACACAGACAGCTCAAAATTTCACTGGATGTGTTGAAGACCAAGACCCACAAATGTGATGTGAAATGGTTTTTCTCCCATGTTGCATTTAAGAAAAAACAGTAATTGCTCGTTTTAGGCCGAAATGCATTGGAAGCAATGGAAACAACAAAAGCGCATTCTTTGTGATATCTCCTCTTGTAGCAAACACAGACAGCTCAAAAATTCACTGGATGTGTTGAAGACCAAGACCCACAAATACGATGTGAAATTATTTTTCTCCCATGTTGCGTTTAAGAGAAAACAGCAATTGCTCGTTTTAGGCCAAAATACATTGAAAGCAATGGAAACAACAAAAGCACATTCTTTGTGATATCTTCTCTTCTAGCACACACAGACAGCTCAAAATTACACCGGATGTGTTGAAGACCAAGACCCACAAATGTGATGTGAAATGGTTTTTCTCCCATGTTGCATTTAAGAGAAAACTGCAAATGCTTGTTTTAGGCCAAAATGCATTGAAAGCAATGGAAACAACAAAAGTGCATACTTTGTGATATCTCCTCTTGTAGCAAACACAGACAGCTCAAATTTTCACGGGATGTGTTGAAGACCAAGACCCACAAATGTGATGTGAAATGGTTTTTCTCCCATGTTGCATTTAAGAGAAAACAGCAATTGCTCGTTTTAGTCCAAAATGCATTGAAAGCAATAGAAACAACAAAAGCACATACTTTGTGATATCTCCTCTTGTAGCAAACACAGACAGCTCAAAATTTCACCGGATGTGTTGAAGACCAAGACCCACAAATGTGATGTGAAATGGTTTTTCTCCCATGTTGCGTTTAAGAGAAAACAGCAATTGCTCGTTTTAGGCCAAAATGCATTGAAAGCAATAGAAACAACAAAAGCACATACTTTGTGATATCTCCTCTTGTAACAAACACAGACAGCTCAAAAATTCACTTGATGTGTTGAAGACCAAGACCCACAAATATGATGTGAAATGGTTTTTCTCCCATGTTGCATTTAAGAGAAAACTGCAAATGCTTGTTTTAGGCCAAAATGCATTGAAAGCAATGGAAACAACAAAAGTGCATACTTTGTGATATCTCCTCTTGTAGCAAACACAGACAGCTCAAAAATTCACTGGATGTGTTGAAGACCAAGACCCACAAATATGATGTGAAATGGTTTTTCTCCCATGTTGCGTTTAAGAGAAAACAGCAAATGCTTGTTTTAGGCCAAAATGCATTGAAAGCAATGGAAACAACAAAAGCGCATACTTTGTGATATCTAATCTTGTAGCAAACACAGACAGCTCAAAATTTCACGGGATGTGTTGAAGACCAAGACCCACAAATGTGATGTGAAATGGTTTTTCTCCCATGTTGCATTTAAGAGAAAACAGCAATTGTTCGTTTTAGGCCAAAATGCATTGAAAGCAATAGAAACAACAAATACACATACTTTGTGATATCTCCTCTTGTAGCAAACACAGACAGCTCAAAATTTCACATGATGTGTTGAAGACCAAGACCCACAAATGTGATGTGAAATGGTTTTTTCTCCCATGTTGCGTTTAAGAGAAAACAGCAATTGCTTGTTTTAGGCCAAAATGCATTGAAAGCAATGGAAACAACAAAAGCGCATACTTTGTGATATCTCCTCTTGTAGCAAACACAGACAGGTCAAATTTTCACAGGATGTGTTGAAGACCAAGACCCACAAATGTGATGTGAAATGGTTTTCTCCCATGTTGCATTTAAGAGAAAACAGCAATTGCTCGTTTTAGTCCAAAATGCATTGAAAGCAATAGAAACAACAAAAGCACATACTTTGTGATATCTTCTCTTGTAGCAAACACAGACAGCTCAAAATTTCACCGGATGTGTTGAAGACCAAGACCCACAAATGTGATGTGAAATGGTTTTTCTCCATGTTGCGTTTAAGAGAAAACAGCAATTGCTCGTTTTAGGCCAAAATGCATTGAAAGCAATGGAAACAACAAAAGCACATACTTTGTGATATCTCCTCTTGTAGCAAACACAGACAGCTCAAAAATTCACTGGATGTGTTGAAGACCAAGACCCACAAATATGATGTGAAATGGTTTTTCTCCCATGTTGCGTTCAAGAGAAAACAGCAATTGCTCGTTTTAGGCCAAAATGCATTGAAAGCAATGGAAACAACAAAAGCGCATACTTTGTGATATCTCCTCTTGTAGCAAACACAGACAGCTCAAAATTTCACTGGATGTGTTGAAGACCAAGACCCACAAATGTGATGTGAAATGGTTTTTCTCCCATGCTGCGTTTAAGAGAAAAACAGCAAATGCTTGTTTTAGGCCAAAATGCATTGAAAGCAAAGGAAACAACAAAAGCGCATACATTGTGATATCTCCTCTTGTAGCAAACACAGACAGCTCAAAATTTCACCGGATGTGTTGAAGACCAAGACCCACAAATATGATGTGAAATGGTTTTTCTCCGATGTTGCTTTTAAGAGAAAACAGCAATTGCTCGTTATAGGCCGAAATGCATTGAAAGCAATGGAAACAACAAAAGCGCATTCTTTGTGATATCTCCTCTTGTAGCACACACAGACAGCTCAAAATTTCACTGGATGTGTTGAAGACTAAGACCCACAAATGTGATGTGAAATGGTTTTTCTCCCATGTTGCGTTTAAGAGAAAACAGCAAATGCTCGTTTTAGGCCAAAATGCATTGAAAGCAATTGAAACAACAAAAGCGCATACTTTGTGATATCTCCTCTTGTAGCAAACACAGACAGCTCAAAAATTCACTGGATGTGTTGAAGACCAAGACCCACAAATATGATGTGAAATGGTTTTTCTCCCATGTTGCGTTTAAGAGAAAACAGCAAATGCTTGTTTTAGGCCAAAATGCATTGAAAGCAATGGAAACAACAAAAGCGCATACTTTGTGATATCTCCTCTTGTAGCAAACACAGACAGTTCAAAATTTCACTGGATGTGTTGAAGACCAAGACCCACAAATGTGATGTGAAATGGTTTTTCTCCCATGTTGCGTTTAAGAGAAAACAGCAATTGCTCGTTTTAGGCCAAAATGCATTGAAAGCAATGGAAACAAGAAAAGCGTATACTTTGTGATATCTACTCTTGTAGCAAACACAGACAGCTCAAAAATTCACTGGATGTGTTGAAGACCAAGACCCACAAATATGATGTGAAATGGTTTTTCTCCCATGTTGCGTTTAAGAGAAAACAGCAAATGCTTGTTTTAGGCCAAAATGCATTGAAAGCAATGGAAACAACAAAAGCGCATACTTTGTGATATCTCCTCTTGTAGCAAACACAGACAGCTCAAAATTTCACGGGATGTGTTGAAGACCAAGACCCACAAATGTGATGTGAAATGGTTTTTCTCCCATGTTGCATTTAAGAGAAAACAGCAATTGCTCGTTTTAGGCCAAAATGCATTGAAAGCAATAGAAACAACAAAAGCACATACTTTGTGATATCTCCTCTTGTAGCAAACACAGACAGCTCAAAATTTCACTGGATGTGTTGAAGACCAAGACCCACAAATGTGATGTGAAATGGTTTTTCTCCCTTGTTGCATTTAAGAGAAAACAGCAATTGCTCGTTTTAGGCCAAAATGCATTGAAAGCAATGGAAACAACAAAAGCGCATACTTTGTGATATCTCCTCTTGTAGCAAACACAGACAGCTCAAAAATTCACGGGATGTGTTGAAGACCAAGACCCACAAATATGATGTGAAATGGTTTTTCTCCCATGTTGCGTTTCAGAGAAAACAGCAAATGCTTGTTTTAGGCCAAAATGCATTGAAAGCAAATGAAACAACAAAAGCGCATACATTGTGATATCTCCTCTTGTAGCAAACACAGACAGCTCAAAAATTCACTGGATGTGTTGAAGACCAAGACCCACAAATATGATGTGAAATGATTTTTCTCCCATGTTGCGTTTAAGAGAAAACAGCAATTGCTTGTTTTAGGCCGAAATGCATTGAAAGCAATGGAAACAACAAAAGCGCATTCTTTGTGATATCGCCTCTTGTAGCACACACAGACAGCTCAAAAATTTCACCGGATGTGTTGAAGACCAAGACCCACAAATGTGATGTGAAATGGTTTTTCTCCCATGTTGCGTTTAAGAGAAAACAGCAATTGCTCGTTTTAGGCCAAAATGCATTGAAAGCAATGGAAACAAGAAAAGCGTATACTTTGTGATATCTACTCTTGTAGCAAACACAGACAGCTCAAAAATTCACTGGATGTGTTGAAGACCAAGACCCACAAATATGATGTGAAATGGTTTTTCTCACATGTTGCGTTTAAGAGAAAACAGCAAATGCTTGTTTTAGGCCAAAATGCATTGAAAGCAATGGAAACAACAAAAGCGCATACTTTGTGATATCTCCTCTTGTAGCAAACACAGACAGCTCAAAATTTCACGGGATGTGTTGAAGACCAAGACCCACAAATGTGATGTGAAATGGTTTTTCTCCCATGTTGCATTTAAGAGAAAACAGCAATTGCTCGTTTTAGGCCAAAATGCATTGAAAGCAATAGAAACAACAAAAGCACATACTTTGTGATATCTCCTCTTGTAGCAAACACAGACAGCTCAAAATTTCACTGGATGTGTTGAAGACCAAGACCCACAAATGTGATGTGAAATGGTTTTTCTCCCATGTTGCATTTAAGAGAAAACAGCAATTGCTCGTTTTAGGCCAAAATGCATTGAAAGCAATGGAAACAACAAAAGCGCATACTTTGTGATATCTCCTCTTGTAGCAAACACAGACAGCTCAAAAATTCACGGGATGTGTTGAAGACCAAGACCCACAAATGTGATGTGAAATGGTTTTTCTCCCATGTTGCGTTTAAGAGAAAACAGCAAATGCTCGTTTTAGGCCAAAATGCATTGAAAGCAATGGAAACAACAAAAGCGCATACTTTGTGATATCTCCTCTTGTAGCAAACACAGACAGCTCAAAATTTCACTGGATGTGTTGAAGACCAAATCCCACAAATGTGATGTGAAATGGTTTTTCTCCCATGTTGCGTTTAAGAGAAAACAGCAATTGCTCGTTTTAGGCCAAAATGCATTGAAAGCAATTGAAACAACAAAAGCGCATACTTTGTGATATCTCCTCTTGTAGCAAACACAGACAGCTCAAAAATTCACTGGATGTGTTGAAGACCAAGACCCACAAATATGATGTGAAATGGTTTTTCTCCCATGTTGCGTTTAAGAGAAAACAGCAAATGCTTGTTTTAGGCCAAAATGCATTGAAAGCAATGGAAACAACAAAAGCGCATACTTTGTGATATCTCCTCTTGTAGCAAACACAGACAGTTCAAAATTTCACTGGATGTGTTGAAGACCAAGACCCACAAATGTGATGTGAAATGGTTTTTCTCCCATGTTGCGTTTAAGAGAAAACAGCAATTGCTCGTTTTAGGCCAAAATGCATTGAAAGCAATGGAAACAAGAAAAGCGTATACTTTGTGATATCTACTCTTGTAGCAAACACAGACAGCTCAAAAATTCACTGGATGTGTTGAAGACCAAGACCCACAAATATGATGTGAAATGGTTTTTCTCCCATGTTGCGTTTAAGAGAAAACAGCAAATGCTTGTTTTAGGCCAAAATGCATTGAAAGCAATGGAAACAACAAAAGCGCATACTTTGTGATATCTCCTCTTGTAGCAAACACAGACAGCTCAAAATTTCACGGGATGTGTTGAAGACCAAGACCCACAAATGTGATGTGAAATGGTTTTTCTCCCATGTTGCATTTAAGAGAAAACAGCAATTGCTTGTTTTAGGCCAAAATGCATTGAAAGCAATAGAAACAACAAAAGCACATACTTTGTGATATCTCCTCTTGTAGCAAACACAGACAGCTCAAAATTTCACGGGATGTGTTGAAGACCAAGACCCACAAATGTGATGTGAAATGGTTTTTCTCCCATGTTGCATTTAAGAGAAAACAGCAATTGCTCGTTTTAGGCCAAAATGCATTGAAAGCAATGGAAACAACAAAAGCGCATACTTTGTGATATCTCCTCTTGTAGCAAACACAGACAGCTCAAAAATTCACGGGATGTGTTGAAGACCAAGACCCACAAATATGATGTGAAATGGTTTTTCTCCCATGTTGCGTTTAAGAGAAAACAGCAATTGCTTGTTTTAGGCCGAAATGCATTGAAAGCAATGGAAACAACAAAAGCGCATTCTTTGTGATATCGCCTCTTGTAGCACACACAGACAGCTCAAAAATTTCACCGGATGTGTTGAAGACCAAGACCCACAAATGTGATGTGAAATGGTTTTTCTCCCATGTTGCGTTTAAGAGAAAACAGCAAATGCTCCTTTTAGGCCAAAATGCATTGAAAGCAATGGAAACAACAAAAGCGCATACTTTGTGATATCTCCTCTTGTAGCAAACACAGACAGCTCAAAATTTCACTGGATGTGTTGAAGACCAAGACCCACAAATGTGATGTGAAATGGTTTTTGTCCCATGTTGCGTTTAAGAGAAAACAGCAATTGCTCGTTTTAGGCCAAAATGCATTGAAAGCAATAGAAACAACAAAAGCACATACTTTGTGATATCTCCTCTTGTAGCAAACACAGACAGCTCAAAATTTCACTGGATGTGTTGAAGACCAAGACCCACAAATGTGATGTGAAATGGTTTTTCTCCCATGTTGCATTTAAGAGAAAACAGCAATTGCTCGTTTTAGGCCAAAATGCATTGAAAGCAATGGAAACAACAAAAGCGCATACTTTGTGATATCTCCTCTTGTAGCAAATACAGACAGCTCAAAAATTCACGGGATGTGTTGAAGACCAAGACCCACAAATCTGATGTGAAATGGTTTTTCTCCCATGTTGCGTTTAAGAGAAAACAGCAAATGCTTGTTTTAGGCCAAAATGCATTGAAAGCAATGGAAACAACAAAAGCGCATACTTTGTGATATCTCCTCTTGTAGCAAACACAGACAGCTCAAAAATTCACTGGATGTGTTGAAGACCAAGACCCACAAATACGATGTGAAATGGTTTTTCTCCCATGTTGCGTTTAAGAGAAAACAGCAATTGCTCGTTTTAGGCCAAAATACATTGAAAGCAATGGAAACAACAAAAGCACATTCTTTGTGATATCTTCTCTTGTAGCACACACAGACAGCTCAAAATTACACCGGATGTGTTGAAGACCAAGACCCACAAATGTGATGTGAAATGGTTTTTCTCCCATGTTGCATTTAAGAGAAAACTGCAAATGCTTGTTTTAGGCCAAAATGCATTGAAAGCAATGGAAACAACAAAAGTGCATACTTTGTGATATCTCCTCTTGTAGCAAACACAGACAGCTCAAAATTTCACTGGATGTATTGAAGACCAAGACCCACAAATATGATGTGAAATGGTTTTTCTCCCATGTTGCGTTTAAGAGAAAACAGCAAATGCTTGTTTTAGGCCAAAATGCATTGAAAGCAATGGAAACAACAAAGCGCATACTTTGTGATATCTCCTCTTGTAGCAAACACAGACAGCTCAAAATTTCACCGGATGTGTTGAAGACCAAGACCCACAAATGTGATGTGAAATGGTTTTTCTCCCATGTTGCGTTTAAGAGAAAACAGCAATTGCTCGTTTTAGGCCCAAATGCATTGAAAGCAATGGAAACAACAAAAGCACATACTTTGTGATATCTCCTCTTGTAGCAAACACAGACAGCTCAAAAATTCACTGGATGTGTTGAAGACCAAGACCCACAAATATGATGTGAAATGGTTTTTCTCCCATGTTGCGTTCAAGAGAAAACAGCAATTGCTCGTTTTAGGCCAAAATGCATTGAAAGCAATGGAAACAACAAAAGTGCATACTTTGTGATATCTCCTCTTGTAGCAAACACAGACAGCTCAAAATTTCACTGGATGTGTTGAAGACCAAGACCCACAAATGTGATGTGAAATGGTTTTTCTCCCATGCTGCGTTTAAGAGAAAACAGCAAATGCTTGTTTTAGGCCAAAATGCATTGAAAGCAAAGGAAACAACAAAAGCGCATACATTGTGATATCTCCTCTTGTAGCAAACACAGACAGCTCAAAATTTCACTGGATGTGTTGAAGACCAAGACCCACAAATATGATGTGAATTGGTTTTTCTCCGATGTTGCTTTTAAGAGAAAACAGCAATTGCTCGTTTTAGGCCGAAATGCATTGAAAGCAATGGAAACAACAAAAGCGCATTCTTTGTGATATCGCCTCTTGTAGCACACACAGACAGCTCAAAAATTTCACCGGATGTGTTGAAGACCAAGACCCACAAATGTGATGTGAAATGGTTTTTCTCCCATGTTGCGTTTAAGAGAAAACAGCAAATGCTCCTTTTAGGCCAAAATGCATTGAAAGCAATGGAAACAACAAAAGCGCATACTTTGTGATATCTCCTCTTGTAGCAAACACAGACAGCTCAAAATTTCACTGGATGTGTTGAAGACCAAGACCCACAAATGTGATGTGAAATGGTTTTTGTCCCATGTTGCGTTTAAGAGAAAACAGCAATTGCTCGTTTTAGGCCAAAATGCATTGAAAGCAATAGAAACAACAAAAGCACATACTTTGTGATATCTCCTCTTGTAGCAAACACAGACAGCTCAAAATTTCACTGGATGTGTTGAAGACCAAGACCCACAAATGTGATGTGAAATGGTTTTTCTCCCATGTTGCATTTAAGAGAAAACAGCAATTGCTCGTTTTAGGCCAAAATGCATTGAAAGCAATGGAAACAACAAAAGCGCATACTTTGTGATATCTCCTCTTGTAGCAAATACAGACAGCTCAAAAATTCACGGGATGTGTTGAAGACCAAGACCCACAAATCTGATGTGAAATGGTTTTTCTCCCATGTTGCGTTTAAGAGAAAACAGCAAATGCTTGTTTTAGGCCAAAATGCATTGAAAGCAATGGAAACAACAAAAGCGCATACTTTGTGATATCTCCTCTTGTAGCAAACACAGACAGCTCAAAAATTCACTGGATGTGTTGAAGACCAAGACCCACAAATACGATGTGAAATGGTTTTTCTCCCATGTTGCGTTTAAGAGAAAGCAGCAATTGCTCGTTTTAGGCCAAAATACATTGAAAGCAATGGAAACAACAAAAGCACATTCTTTGTGATATCTTCTCTTGTAGCACACACAGACAGCTCAAAATTACACCGGATGTGTTGAAGACCAAGACCCACAAATGTGATGTGAAATGGTTTTTCTCCCATGTTGCATTTAAGAGAAAACTGCAAATGCTTGTTTTAGGCCAAAATGCATTGAAAGCAATGGAAACAACAAAAGTGCATACTTTGTGATATCTCCTCTTGTAGCAAACACAGACAGCTCAAAATTTTACTGGATGTGTTGAAGACCAAGACCCACAAATGTGATGAGAAATGGTTTTTCTCCCATGTTGCACTTAAGAGAAAACAGCAAATGCACGTTTTAGGCCAAAATGCATTGAAAGCAATGGAAACAACAAAAGCGCATACTTTGTGATATCTCCTCTTGTAGCAAACACAGACAGCTCAAAATTTCACTGGATGTGTTGAAGACCAAGACCCACAAATGTGATGTGAAATTGTTTTTCTCCCATGTTGCATTTAAGAGAAAACAGCAAATGCTCGTTTTAGGCCAAAATGCATTGAAAGCAATGGAAACAACAAAAGCGCATACTTTGTGATATCTCCTCTTGTAGCAAACACAGACAGCTCAAAATTTCACTGGATGTGTTGAAGACCAAGACCCACAAATGTGATGTGAAATGGTTTTTCTCCCATGTTGCGTTTAAGAGAAAACAGCAATTGCTTGTTTTAGGCCAAAATGCATTCAAAGCAATGGAAACAACAAAAGCGCATACTTTGTGTTATCTCCTCTTGTAGCAAACACAGACAGCTCAAAATTTCACTGGATGTGTTGAAGACCAAGACCCACAAATGTGATGTGAAATGGTTTTTCTCCCATGTTGCGTTTAAGAGAAAACAGCAATTGCTCGTTTTAGGCGAAAATGCATTGAAAGCAATGGAAACAACAAAAGCGCATACTTTGTGATATCTCCTCTTGTAGCAAACACAGACAGCTCAAAAATTCACTGGATGTGTTGAAGACCAAGACCCACAAATATGATGTGAAATGGTTTTTCTCCCATGTTGCGTTTAAGAGAAAACAGGAAATGCTCGTTTTAGGCCAAAATGCATTGAAAGCAATGGAAACAACAAAAGCGCATACTTTGTGTTATCTCCTCTTGTAGCAAACACAGACAGCTCAAAATTTCACCGGATGTGTTGAAGACCAAGACCCACAATTGTGATGTGAAATGGTTTTTCTCCCAATTTGGCATTTAAGAGAAAACAGCAAATGCTCGTTTTAGTCCAGAATGCATTGAAAGCAATGGAAACAACAAAAGCGCAAACTTTGTGATATCTCCTCTTGTAGCAAACACAGACAGCTCAAAATTTTAATGGATGTGTTGAAGACCAAGACCCACAAATGTGATGTGAAATGGTTTTTCTCCCATGTTGCGTTTAAGAGAAAACAGCAATTGCTCGTTTTAGGCCAAAATGCATTGAAGCAATGGAAATAACAAAAGCACATACTTTGTGATTTCTCCTCTTGTAGCAAACACAGACAGCTCAAAATTTCACTGGATGTGTTGAAGACCAAGACCCACAAATGTGATGTGAAATGGTTTTTCTCCCATGTTGCGTTTAAGAGAAAACAGCAAATGTTCGTTTTAGGCCAAAATGCATTGAAAGCAATGGAAACAACAAAAGCGCATACTTTGTGATATCTCCTCTTGCAGCAAACACAGACAGCTCAAAAATTCACTGGATGTGTTGAAGACCAAGACCCACAAATATGATGTGAAATGGTTTTTCTCCCATGTTGCGTTTAAGAGAAAACAGGAAATGCTCGTTTTAGGCCAAAATGCATTGAAAGCAATGGAAACAACAAAAGTGCATACATTGTGATATCTCCTCTTGTAGCAAACACAGACAGCTCAAAATTTCACTGGATGTGTTGAAGACCAAGACCCACAAATGTGATTTGAAATGGTTTTTCTCCCATGTTGCGTTTAAGAGAAAACAGCAATTGCTCGTTTTCGGCCAAAATGCATTGAAAGCAATGGAAACAACAAAAGCGCCTACTTTGTGATATCTCCTCTTGTAGCAAACACAGACAGCTCAAAATTTCATTGGATGTGTTGAAGACCAAGACCCACAAATGTGATGTGAAATGGTTTTTCTCCCATGTTTCGTTTAAGAGAAAACAGCAATTGCTCTTTTTAGGCCAAAATGCATTCAAAGCAATGGAAACAACAAAAGCGCATACTTTGTGTTATCTCCTCTTGTAGCAAACACAGACAGCTCAAAATTTCACTGGATGTGTTGAAGACCTCTCCCCTAGAGGTCGCCTGTGATTCAGCTCTTAGGCCTCTGGAAGTGATTTGCAGCCAGGGACTGTCTGGAGTGTACCTCCCCAGGGAGGATGGAGGGCCTGCCGGGAGATGGTGGAGGAGATCCCGGGGTCCTGGAAGTCTCTGAGGGCCCGGATCCTGGAGGTGGTGGAGGGCCTGCTGGAAGTACTGGCCGACCGGTGGTGGTGCTCTCCCGGCTGGATGTGGCCGTGGAAGATGGTGAGAGCCGGACTTTGGACCCCATGCTGCATGGCCCCCCTGTGAGTGGCGATTTAACTTCAGGGTGCGGGCTAACGCAGTGCTCCCCTATGAGTGAGGACTTAACTCTAGGGTGTGAGATGGTGGTATGCTCCCCTGGGAGTGAAGCAACCCCAGGAGTAGAGCCAGTTCCCCCGGGTCTGCTTACCTTTTGTGCGGAGACGGAGACGGAGATGGAGGAGGAGATCTGTCCCGATGCTCAGCGTCTCCTGGAGGAAGATTCCCTGGAGTCTGATTCCGAAGGAAGACGGGGCCGCTGCTGCTGCTGCTGCCGCCGCCGCTGCTGCCGCCGCCGCTGCCGCTGAACAGGAGATGTTCCTGGCTATGGATGTTGCGGCTTTGAGAAAGGAGGCTGGTCGGGTGTCTGCTCGGATTGCCTCCAAGAAAAAGAAATTCCTGACATCTACGAACGAGGGGAGGCTGATCATCAAAGATGAGCTCCTGATGCTGGCGGAGAAGCGGGCCAAGTACAAGGGCAGAGTACTGTATCTGCTGAGCCTGGCGGGCCCGGTGGCAGCCCCAGCGAGGATGGAGGAGTCTTCAGACGTTTTTTGGGAATCGAGTCTGGTGAAACAGGCTATTTCGGGTCCCAAGATGGCGCCAATGGAGGTCGGAGGCGACGAGATCGGGGAAGGAGGCGGTGCGGTGATCAAGTCGGAAGACATGGTGGGTGTCTCAGCGGCAAATGCGGGCCCGAAGGAGTTAATCCACAGAGCCTGGAAGATGGCTGCGGGGGCCCTGCTCTCTGCGGGTCACGATGCGGCTCACGATGCGCTTCACGGTGGGAAGGCGGAAGCGCCTTTGGAGATTGCTGCTGACGGAGCCATGGAGTTGGAGGAAGCTCCCCGGCGACTGATGGATGGAGACGTGGCCGTGGTCCCCACGGTGATCGGGAACACTGCTGCCGGATCCGGTGAGTGTGTGATGCCTGCCGGTGTTATGCTGGCGCCCGGTCCTGATCTGCCAGCTGTTGAGAGGAGGGTGGTTGCGGCTGACTGTGTGAGTGACTCCCTTGATACAGAAATGCTGCAGATTGCTGACAGGGTGGAGGCAGATGTTAACAGGGCCACATCTGTTGTCCCAGGGGCTCCTGTACTGAGGGCAGGTGCTAGCCTGGTACAGGGTCTGCCCCCTCTGGACAGGTCCACTTTATCGGAGGAACAATTGAAAGTAGCGGACTCACTGTATGGGGGAATAGGGGGGCCTGAGAGGATCCGTGCGGCAATTGAATTGATTGCTGAAAATAATTCGAGACTGGAAAGTATGGGCCAGCCTATGCCCAAGTCTTATGCAACAATAGTGTCTGGTGGAGGGGCGCCAAGGATTCCTAATGCCGCTACCAGTGGTGATGGTGGTGGGAGTGGTATTGGTGGTGGTACCCCGATAAGAAGGCGGAATGTGGTGCAGCTAAAGTGGGTAGCTGAGGGGGACCCGCCAAGTAAGGGTGTTTTTCTAGAGATGGTTTTCTCCATGGGATTCTCACCCATGGACCTCTTTGCCTGCATTCACCCCATCAGAACCCCGGAGTATGATCTGAGTTTTCAGACTCTGCGGGGGTTACAGGCATTTGCGTCCAGGTGGGAGGAGAAGAAGGGTGTGACACCCTTTAGTAATTACAGGTCTCAAATGGTCTCTCGCCAGGATAGGGTTAAAGTCACTATCCTGGTGAGAAATGAGAGCCTCCCAGTACAGGACATCCTTTTCTGGTTATCCCGCTTTTGTACAGTATTGTCCACGTGCCTGGAGAAAATTGACTACACAAAGGGGGTGTGGGGTGGAGCTTATTCTGTCTTTGTCAGGCTAAACAGGGTAGGTATAGAGACAAAGCACATTCCGGCAGCAGCTTTTATTGGCCGAGATAAGATCCAGGCTTTCTACCCCGGTCAGCCAAGAGTCTGTCATCGTTGTGGCAGCTTTAGGCATTTTTCTAACAATTGCCCTGAGGTCAAGTGTGCCATGTGTGGTGAGTTGGGTCACCTCTCTAGAGATTGTGATGTGGTGAAGTGTAATCTCTGTGGGTGTATTGGTCACCCTTATAGCCGTTGCCCCTCGGCATCGCACAATGAGGAAAGTGCTATTGGGAGTTTGCCGGTGGTCATAGAACCTCCAACGAGAGGGGCCAGTCTGAGTGACATTGAGGAGGGTGAGGAGGTAGGTAGTGGAAAAGATGTGCTGGAAGCTGCCAAAATCCAGAAGGAGGTGCCGGTAGAGAGGGGAGAATCTTCCTTTACAGTTGTGAAGTCAAATAGGAAGAGGAGGGTAGGGCAAAGGGAGGATGTTGTCCAGCTTTCAAATCGCTTTACATTCTCTGTGGCAGATGACGAGGAGGAGGAGGTAGCGGAGAAGGGGGGGGAGATAGTAAGACAGGAAAATGGTGATTTGGTTCAGGTTGCTAGGCCTTCTGAGGTGAGAAAGAAGGTCAGTAGGAAAAGTACCTTTGGGGAAGCCGCAGAAGGTGCCAAAGCGAAAAACAGGAGAAGAGGGGGTAAGGTTACGGTAAAATCAAAGAATGTGGAACATGGTGGTAAGCTGGAGTGGGACCTGTCGAATCTGGGATTGACAGGGTCAAGTGGTGAAGGAAAGGGGTTAGGGAAGATGGAGGAGGTTGGAGTGTTTTCTGCCGGAGCAGACATAGTTGAGGAAACCCCTGAGTCTGTTATTTTGGGAGATTCTTTGGAGATGATACCTCCAAGTCAGGAAGCTCCAGTCATCTTGGTGGATCCAAAACCGCCAGATCCTGACCCTGATCCTGCTTTTGTTTCCCTGACTGGTGGGGACAGGCAGGGTATTGTTGAGGTGGGGTTGGTGTCTGCGGTTGGGGCCGATGGGCCGGGTGAACCAACTGCGGGTGCTGTGCCTCTTGGGGATGGCGTGGATGTGGTGGAGGGTGAGTGTATGGTTGTGTCATCGTCTGGTGAAGGTATCACTTCTGGGGTGCCTTGTAAGCAGGAAGGTTCCTCGGGGGAGGGGTCTTCCTGTGTAACAAAGTGAAAGTGAAATGGAGCCCTATCTCTATAATCTAGAACTATGGCTACACACCCTATACGATGCGCCACCATTAATGTGGCTTCCGTTTATTCTGAATGTGCTCGTTATATGGCCTTTTCTTTTTTCAACACGATTGAGGTTGATATTTTGTTTTTGCAGGAGACCAGAATAGGGGACTTGTCCACACTTCGCAGGGCCAAAAGCCAGTGGAGGAGGGGCCCATCCTATTGGTCTCTTGCGGCAGAGCCATACGGTGGGGTGGCAGTGCTTTTTACTGATATGGTAACTGTACACAAGATTATAGAATTACAGATAGGTAGGTGTATGGTTTTGGATGTTAGCCTAAGGGGGCATGATCTCAGGCTGATTAACGTCTACGGGCCGCAGTCGGCCTGGGATAGGAAGTGCCTTTTTGGGCTGATAAAACCATTCCTTTTTACGGCCCGGCAGGTTGTCTTTGGTGGTGATTTTAACACCATTGTAAGGCCCAAAGACAGGGGGGGTGCAAAGTCAACCCTGGGCTATGATGCGAGATTTTTAGTTAGTATGGTTAGAGAGGCAGGTCTGTTCGATGTGCACATTCGCCATTGTCCAGACCTCACGGGTTACACATATCATTGTAGCAATCGTAGGTCTAGGATAGATAGGTTTTTTGTTAAGGAGAGTTCGAAAACTCTGCCTCCTGAGGTAAGGGCTGTAGAATTCTCCGACCACGTTTGCTTGAGTGTCGCGTTGAATGCTTCGGAAACTCCTCAGAGAGGCCGGGGCCTTTGGCGTTTGAGCTCTGACCTTCTGAAAGAAGAGAGTATTAGCCAGTCCTTTAGGGATTTCTTCCAACTACAGGAGACACTTCTGGAGGCTGGTTGGTCTAGGTCTGAGTGGTGGGAAGAGTGCAAAAAAAGGACTCAAAGGCTTTTTCAGAGGCTGGTAGCACAAAAGAACTTGAGAAAAAGATGTGTCTACCAGAGTTTGAGGAAGAAACTTGATTTCCTGATCTCTGAGTGTGGAGATAGTGGGGATATCTTCCGGGTGAAAGCTCAGTTGAGGGAGCTCCAATATGATCGGCTGGCTTCCTTGATTTTGGAGAGGGATTATGGTAAATACCACTCGCCTGATCCCTACCAGAGTTGCAGGAAGGCGGTTGATCTAAGGGAGGTGAAGGGCCTGTATGACGGGCAGGGTACTCTCTGTGAAGACAGGGATGGCATCCTGGGGGTCATCGGGTCCTACTATACGGACCTTCTGTCTGAGCAGCCACTTATTAGGGAGAGGATGGAGTCCTTTCTGAAGGAGACACCAGGGTTACAGAAACTTGATGCCTCCTTTGACTCTTTGGGTGATGATGTGACGGTGGAGGAAGTCAAGAGGGCAATAGACAGTTTGTCTATCAAAAAATCTCCAGGTCCGGATGGTTTAACGTCCGAGTTCTTTAAAGCTTTTAGGGACATCTTGGCTCCGCGCCTTATGGAGGTCTATAATGAATGCCTGGGTGAGGGGTCGCTCCCTCCTTCCATGAGGTCTTCCGCTCTCATATTGTTATCAAAAGGTAAGGACCCGTCCCGTATTGAGAATTGGCGCCCCATCGCTCTTCTCAATACGGACAGAAAGATCCTGGCAAAAATACTGTTTAATCGGCTGATGGAAGTTTCCGGGCTGGTACTGTCTCCATCTCAGCATTGCACCGTGAAGGGTCGTAGCACGTTTAGTGCTGTCCTTGGCGTCCGGGAGGCCGTGGAACGCTATCGTGCTGAAAAGTGGGGCAAGTACTTACTGGCATTGGACCAGTCGAAGGCTTTTGACCGGGTGAACCACAAGTACCTGTGGGCTGTTCTGGAATGGTATGGTCTTCCAGTGAGGGTGGTGGATTGGCTTCGTGTTTTATACAATAAGGCCGAAAGCTTCCCGCTTGTTAATGGTTGGGTGGGCCCTGCTTTCAAGGTTGACTCTGGTGTCCATCAGGGATGCCCCCTGAGCCCGCTCTTATATGTTTTCGCGATCGATCCCTTCGTAAGGAGGATTGGTTGCAGTGCATTGAGGGGGGTGCAGCTGGGCCCAGAGGCTCCATTGAGGGTGGTGGCCTACGCGGATGATGTCACTGTGGTCCTGTCCTCTGTGGCAGAGGCTCAGTGTATAGAACACCTAGTCTCCGACTACTCTGAAGCCTCGTGCTCCAGAGTAAATCAGGACAAATGTGAAGCTTTCTGGATGGGGGAGGAAGGTGATGAATTTCGCCTTCCGGACAGTCTCCCCCGGGCCAGTTCGCAGATCAAAATCTTAGGCATCATTTTTGACCGTGGTGATTATGCCACTCGAAATTGGGAAAAGAGGATAGAGGAAGCCAGCAGGAAAGTACAGTCCTGGAGAACTTGGCAGTTCTCCTACAGGGAAAGGCTTCACTTGTGCAAAACTTTCCTGGTTCCTATATTTCTGTATGTCAGCTACGTGTGTTTCTTGCCACAATCTTTGTGGTCCAAAGTGTTATCCTTGTTCTTCCTTTTATTTTGGGGGAACGGGATGAACATTGTCAAGAGGGGTATAACCTACAGACCAAGGAATGAAGGTGGATTGGGTATGGTCAATCCGGTGGTGTTTTTTGCCACAACTTTTATTAAATTGAATCTTGGAAGTCTGTTTCTGGAGACTTCTCCTTGGTGGGTAGAGAGTTTTAGGGCTTGGGTGTCTCCTTTCCTTGAACTCTGGTATGATGGCGGCCGTGTTAAAGCCTTCAGAGGTAGGTCTGGTGCTCTTCCGATCTATGTCATCCTGTGCTTGAGAGTGACAAGGCTATGGGGAGTAGTGGCGAGTGATGTCAAGACCCTTTCTAGGAAGGAGTTGGAGAGAGGCATTTTGCGGGCTCACTTCTATGCCCCGTTATCACTGAGGGACTGCCCGGGCAAGGTTTGCTCAGATGGGATCTCTTTGATCTGTTCAGAGAGGATTCCACTGAAGTATAGGGACCTGGCCTGGCTCTCTTTTCAAGGAAGGCTCTATGTTAGGGGGCACATCAGGTGGAGAAGCGCCGATGATCGTGGTTGCCCACGGGAGGAATGTCCAGGGGAGGAGGAGACTATGGACCACTTCTTGCTTGAATGTCCCTTTAACATTGAGATTTATAAGAAAGTTTCAAGCGCCTTACGCATTCCGTGCCTTTCGGGGCTCAGTTACCCTGAGTGGGTTTACGGAGCATTCAAAGGGTATGGGCGTTATGATTTGGTCACCATTTTTGTAGTTAGTTTAGTGGTTAGATATCACACGTGGAGCGCACGGTGCTTAGTAACAACTAGAAGTAAAATCCTTCCCTGTGAGGTGGTGGCGTGTAATATTCTTCACGAGGTTAGGTCTGTGATGGAGATGGACAGGAGGAGACTGGATGCTGTTGGGTGGTCGAGGAGATGGAGGCACCTGAAGCCCCCTTAGTGGGTAGCAAAAAAGTACCAGTCTTTTTCCTGTTTATCCTATGGGCTTGAAGGTCTTCTTTCCACTTCCGCAGTAGATTTTTGGATTTTTCTGTTTTTATGGAATGATTTTCATGCGCCTAAACAGCTCCTTCATTTTCTCTATGTTTTGGAGTTAGTGTTGGTGATAGTTTAAAGTCTTTTTGAAATAAAAAAAAGGGGAATAGCTAAAAGCTTATTGTGTTAAAGTTTATTGTTTTAATGATATTTTGATGTTTCAGGTGATGGTTTGTACACTGTCTTGTCTGGGTGGAGTGTGTGATGTGTTATGTTCAGGAGGTTTATCTTTTTTGAGGCTCTTTGCAGAATTTGATAGAGTCATATATTTTGATTACAGTAACCTGGTTGATTATGTATATATGGCAAAAGATATGTTGAAGTGCAGTATTTTTCTATGTATTTATTTATATGCTGCAAGTTTTTCAATAAAAAAGGATTACCCACAAATGTGATGTGAAATGGTTTTTCTCCCATGTTGTGTTTAAGAGAAAACAGCAATTGCTCGTTTTAGGCGAAAATGCATTGAAAGCAATGGAAACAACAAAAGCGCATACTTTGTGATATCTCCTCTTGTAGCAAACACAGACAGCTCAAAAATTCACTGGATGTGTTGAAGACCAAGACCCACAAATATGATGTGAAATGGTTTTTCTCCCATGTTGCGTTTAAGAGAAAAAGGAAATGCTCGTTTTAGGCCAAAATGCATTGAAAGCAATGGAAACAAAAAAAGCGCATACTTTGTGTTATCTCCTCTTGTAGCAAACACAGACAGCTCAAAATTTCACTGGATGTGTTGAAGACCAAGACCCACAATTGTGATGTGAAATGGTTTTTCTCCCATGTTGCATTTAAGAGAAAACAGCAATTGCTCGTTTTAGGCCAAAATGCATTCAAAGCAATGGAAACAACAAAAGCGCATACTTTGTGTTATCTCCTCTTGTAGCAATCACAGACAGCTCAAAATTTCACTGGATGTGTTGAAGACCAAGACCCACAAATGTGATGTGAAATGGTTTTTCTCCCATGTTGTGTTTAAGAGAAAACAGCAATTGCTCGTTTTAGGCGAAAATGCATTGAAAGCAATGGAAACAACAAAAGTGCAAACTTTGTGATATCTCCTCTTGTAGCAAACACAGACAGCTCAAAATTTCACTGGATGTGTTGAAGACCAAGACCCACAAATGTGATGTGAAATGGTTTTTCTCCCATGTTGCATTTAAGAGAAAACAGCAAATGCTCGTTTTAGGCCAAAATGCATTGAAAGCAATGGAAACAACAAAAGCGCAAACTTTGTGATATCTCCTCTTGTAGCAAACACAGACAGCTCAAAATTTTAATGGATGTGTTGAAGACCAAGACCCACAAATGTGATGTGAAATGGTTTTTCTCCCATGTTGCGTTTAAGAGAAAACAGCAATTGCTCGTTTTAGGCCAAAATGCATTCAAAACAATGGAAACAACAAAAGCGCATACTTTGTGTTATCTCCTCTTGTAGCAAACACAGACAGCTCAAAATTTCACTGGATGTGTTGAAGACCAAGACCCACAAATATGATGTGAAATGGTTTTTCTCCCATGTTGCGTTTAAGAGAAAACAGGAAATGCTCGTTTTAAGCCAAAATGCATTGAAAGCAATGGAAACAACAAAAGTGCATACATTGTGATATCTCCTCTTGTAGCAAACACAGACAGCTCAAAATTTCACTGGATGTGTTGAAGACCAAGACCCACAAATGTGATTTGAAATGGTTTTTCTCCCATGTTGCGTTTAAGAGAAAACAGCAATTGCTCGTTTTAGGCCAAAATGCATTGAAAGCAATGGAAACAACAAAAGCGCATACTTTGTGTTATCTCCTCTTGTAGCAAACACAGACAGCTCAAAATTTCACTGGATGTGTTGAAGACCAAGACCCACAAATGTGATGTGAAATTGTTTTTCTCCCATGTTGCATTTAAGAGAAAACAGCAAATGCTTGTTTTAGGCCAAAATGCATTGAAAGCAATGGAATCAACAAAAGCGCATACTTTGTGATATCTCCTCTTGTAGCAAACACAGACAGCTCAAAATTTCACTGGATGTGTTGAAGACCAAGACCCACAAATGTGATGTGAAATGGTTTTTCTCCCATGTTGCGTTTAAGAGAAAAAGGAAATGCTCGTTTTAGGCCAAAATGCATTGAAAGCAATGGAAACAAAAAAAGCGCATACTTTGTGTTATCTCCTCTTGTAGCAAACACAGACAGCTCAAAATTTCACTGGATGTGTTGAAGACCAAGACCCACAATTGTGATGTGAAATGGTTTTTCTCCCATGTTGCATTTAAGAGAAAACAGCAATTGCTCGTTTTAGGCCAAAATGCATTCAAAGCAATGGAAACAACAAAAGCGCATACTTTGTGTTATCTCCTCTTGTAGCAAACACAGACAGCTCAAAATTTCACTGGATGTGTTGAAGACCAAGACCCACAAATGTGATGTGAAATGGTTTTTCTCCCATGTTGTGTTTAAGAGAAAACAGCAATTGCTCGTTTTAGGCGAAAATGCATTGAAAGCAATGGAAACAACAAAAGTGCAAACTTTGTGATATCTCCTCTTGTAGCAAACACAGACAGCTCAAAATTTCACTGGATGTGTTGAAGACCAAGACCCACAAATGTGATGTGAAATGGTTTTTCTCCCATGTTGCATTTAAGAGAAAACAGCAAATGCTCGTTTTAGGCCAAAATGCATTGAAAGCAATGGAAACAACAAAAGCGCAAACTTTGTGATATCTCCTCTTGTAGCAAACACAGACAGCTCAAAATTTTAATGGATGTGTTGAAGACCAAGACCCACAAATGTGATGTGAAATGGTTTTTCTCCCATGTTGCGTTTAAGAGAAAACAGCAATTGCTCGTTTTAGGCCAAAATGCATTCAAAACAATGGAAACAACAAAAGCGCATACTTTGTGTTATCTCCTCTTGTAGCAAACACAGACAGCTCAAAATTTCACTGGATGTGTTGAAGACCAAGACCCACAAATGTAATGTGAAATGGTTTTTCTCCCATGTTGCGTTTAAGAGAAAACAGCAATAGCTCGTTTTAGGCCAAAATGCATTGAAAGCAATGGAAACAACAAAAGCGCATACTTTGTGATATCTCCTCTTGCAGCAAACACAGACAGCTCAAAAATTCACTGGATGTGTTGAAGACCAAGACCCACAAATATGATGTGAAATGGTTTTTCTCCCATGTTGCGTTTAAGAGAAAACAGGAAATGCTCGTTTTAAGCCAAAATGCATTGAAAGCAATGGAAACAACAAAAGTGCATACATTGTGATATCTCCTCTTGTAGCAAACACAGACAGCTCAAAATTTCACTGGATGTGTTGAAGACCAAGACCCACAAATGTGATTTGAAATGGTTTTTCTCCCATGTTGCGTTTAAGAGAAAACAGCAATTGCTCGTTTTAGGCCAAAATGCATTGAAAGCAATGGAAACAACAAAAGCGCATACTTTGTGTTATCTCCTCTTGTAGCAAACACAGACAGCTCAAAATTTCACTGGATGTGTTGAAGACCAAGACCCACAAATGTGATGTGAAATTGTTTTTCTCCCATGTTGCATTTAAGAGAAAACAGCAAATGCTCGTTTTAGGCCAAAATGCATTGAAAGCAATGGAATCAACAAAAGCGCATACTTTGTGATATCTCCTCTTGTAGCAAACACAGACAGCTCAAAATTTCACTGGATGTGTTGAAGACCAAGACCCACAAATGTGATGTGAAATGGTTTTTCTCCCATGTTGCGTTTAAGAGAAAAAGGAAATGCTCGTTTTAGGCCAAAATGCATTGAAAGCAATGGAAACAAAAAAAGCGCATACTTTGTGTTATCTCCTCTTGTAGCAAACACAGACAGCTCAAAATTTCACTGGATGTGTTGAAGACCAAGACCCACAATTGTGATGTGAAATGGTTTTTCTCCCATGTTGCATTTAAGAGAAAACAGCAATTGCTCGTTTTAGGCCAAAATGCATTCAAAGCAATGGAAACAACAAAAGCGCTTACTTTGTGTTATCTCCTCTTGTAGCAAACACAGACAGCTCAAAATTTCACTGGATGTGTTGAAGACCAAGACCCACAAATGTGATGTGAAATGGTTTTTCTCCCATGTTGTGTTTAAGAGAAAACTGCAATTGCTCGTTTTAGGCGAAAATGCATTGAAAGCAATGGAAACAACAAAAGTGCAAACTTTGTGATATCTCCTCTTGTAGCAAACACAGACAGCTCAAAATTTCACTGGATGTGTTGAAGACCAAGACCCACAAATGTGATGTGAAATGGTTTTTCTCCCATGTTGCATTTAAGAGAAAACAGCAAATGCTCGTTTTAGGCCAAAATGCATTGAAAGCAATGGAAACAACAAAAGCGCAAACTTTGTGATATCTCCTCTTGTAGCAAACACAGACAGCTCAAAATTTTAATGGATGTGTTGAAGACCAAGACCCACAAATGTGATGTGAAATGGTTTTTCTCCCATGTTGCGTTTAAGAGAAAACAGCAATTGCTCGTTTTAGGCCAAAATGCATTCAAAACAATGGAAACAACAAAAGCGCATACTTTGTGTTATCTCCTCTTGTAGCAAACACAGACAGCTCAAAATTTCACTGGATGTGTTGAAGACCAAGACCCACAAATGTGATGTGAAATGGTTTTTCTCCCATGTTGCGTTTAAGAGAAAACAGCAATAGCTCGTTTTAGGCCAAAATGCATTGAAAGCAATGGAAACAACAAAAGCGCATACTTTGTGATATCTCCTCTTGCAGCAAACACAGACAGCTCAAAAATTCACTGGATGTGTTGAAGACCAAGACCCACAAATATGATGTGAAATGGTTTTTCTCCCATGTTGCGTTTAAGAGAAAACAGGAAATGCTCGTTTTAAGCCAAAATGCATTGAAAGCAATGGAAACAACAGAAGTGCATACATTGTGATATCTCCTCTTGTAGCAAACACAGACAGCTCAAAATTTCACTGGATGTGTTGAAGACCAAGACCCACAAATGTGATGTGAAATTGTTTTTCTCCCATGTTGCATTTAAGAGAAAACAGCAAATGCTCGTTTTAGGCCAAAATGCATTGAAAGCAATGGAATCAACAAAAGCGCATACTTTGTGATATCTCCTCTTGTAGCAAACACAGACAGCTCAAAATTTCACTGGTTGTGTTGAAGACCAAGACCCACAAATGTGATGTGAAATGGTTTTTCTCCCATGTTGCGTTTAAGAGAAAACAACAAATGCTCGTTTTAGGCCAAAATGCATTGAAAGCAATGGAAACAACAAAAGCGCATACTTTGTGATATCTCCTCTTGTAGCAAACACAGACAGCTCAAAATTTTACTGGATGTGTTGAAGACCAAGACCCACAAATGTGATGTGAAATGGTTTTTCTCTCATGTTGCGTTTAAGAGAAAACAGCAAATGCTCGTTTTAGGCCAAAATGCATTGAAAGCAATGGAAACAACAAAAGCGCATACTTTGTGTTATCTCCTCTTGTAGCAAACACAGACAGCTCAAAATTTCACTGGATGTGTTGAAGACCAAGACCCACAAATGTGATGTGAAATGGTTTTTCTCCCATGTTGCGTTTAAGAGAAAACAGCAATTGCTCGTTTTAGGCCAAAATGCATTGAAAGCAATGGAAACAACAAAAGCGCATACTTTGTGATATCTCATCTTGCAGCAAACACAGACAGCTCAAAAATTCACTGGATGTGTTGAAGACCAAGACCCACAAATATGATGTGAAATGGTTTTTCTCCCATGTTGCGTTTAAGAGAAAACAGGAAATGCTCGTTTTAGGCAAAAATGCATTGAAAGCAATGGAAACAACAAAAGCGCATACTTTGTGTTATCTCCTCTTGTAGCAAACACAGACAGCTCAAAATTTCACCGGATGTGTTGAAGACCAAGACCCACAATTGTGATGTGAAATGGTTTTTCTCCCATGTTGCATTTAAGAGAAAACAGCAAATGCTCATTTTAGGCCAGAAAGCATTGAAAGCAATGGAAACAACAAAAGCGCATACTTTGTGATATCTCCTCTTGTAGCAAACACAGACAGCTCAAAATTTTACTGGTTGTGTTGAAGACCAAGACCCACAAATGTGATGTGAAATGGTTTTTCTCCCATGTTGCGTTTAAGAGAAAACAGCAATTGCTAGTTTTAGGCCAAAATGCATTGAAAGCAATGGAAACAACAAAAGCGCATACTTTGTGATATCTCCTCTTGTAACAATCACAGACAGCACAAAATTTCACTGGATGTGTTGAAGACCAAGACCCACAAAGGTGATGTGAAATGGTTTTTCTCCCATGTTGCGTTTAAGAGAAAACAGCAATTGCTCGTTTTAGGCCAAAATGCATTGAAGCAATGGAAACAACAAAAGCACATACTTTGTGATTTCTCCTCTTGTAGCAAACACAGACAGCTCAAAATTTCACTGGATGTGTTGAAGACCAAGACACACAAATGTGATGTGAAATGGTTTTTCTCCCATGTTGCGTTTAAGAGAAAACAGCATTTGCTCGTTTTAGGCCAAAATGCATTGAAAGCAATGGAAACAACAAAAGCGCATACATTGTGATATCTCCTCTTGTAGCAATCACAGACAGCTCAAAATTTCACTGGATGTGTTGAAGACCAAGACCCACAAATGTGATGTAAAATGGTTTTTCTCCCATGTTACGTTTAAGAGAAAACAGCAATTGCTCGTTTTAGGCCAAAATGCATTGAAGCAATGGAAACAACAAGAGCACATACTTTGTGATTTCTCCTCTTGTAGCAAACACAGACAGCTCAAAATTTCACTGGATGTGTTGAAGACCAAGACCCACAAATGTGATGTGAAATGGTTTTTCTCCCATGTTGCGTTTAAGAGAAAACAGCAAATGCACGTTTTAGGCCAAAATGCATTGAAAGCAATGGAAACAACAAAAGTGCATACTTTGTGATATCTCCTCTTGTAGCAATCACAGACAGCTTAAAATTTCACTGGATGTGTTGAAGACCAAGACCCACAAATGTGATGTAAAATGGTTTTTCCTCCCATGTTGCGTTTAAGAGAAAACAGCAATTGCTCGTTTTAGGCCAAAATGTATTGAAGCAATGGAAACAACAAAAGCACATACTTTGTGATTTCTCCTCTTGTAGCAAACACAGACAGCTCAAAATTTCACTGGATGTGTTGAAGACCAAGACCCACAAATGTGATGTGAAATGGTTTTTCTCCCATGTTGCGTTTAAGAGAAAACAGCAAATGCACGTTTTAGGCCAAAATGCATTGAAAGCAATGGAAACAACAAAAGCGCATACTTTGTGTTATCTCCTCTTGTAGCAAACACAGACAGCTCAAAATTTCACTGGATGTGTTGAAGACCAAGACCCACATATGTGATGTGAAATTGTTTTTCTCCCATGTTGCATTTAAGAGAAAACAGCAAATGCACGTTTTAGGCCAAAATGCATTGAAAGCAATGGAAACAACAAAAGCGCATACTTTGTGATATCTCCTCTTGTAGCAAACACAGACAGCTCAAAATTTCACTGGATGTGTTGAAGACCAAGACCCACAAATGTGATGTGAAATGGTTTTTCTCCCATGTTGCATTTAAGAGAAAACAGCAAATGCTCGTTTTAGGCCAAAATGCATTGAAAGCAATGGAAACAACAAAAGCGCAAACTTTGTGATATCTCCTCTTGTAGCAAACACATACAGCTCAAAATTTTAATGGATGTGTTGAAGACCAAGGCCCACAAATGTGATGTGAAATGGTTTTTCTCCCATGTTGCGTTTAAGAGAAAACAGCAATTGCTCGTTTTAGGCCAAAATGCATTGAAGCAATGGAAACAACAAAAGCACATACTTTGTGATTTCTCCTCTTGTAGCAAACACAGACAGCTCAAAATTTCACTGGATGTGTTGAAGACCTCACCCCTAGAGGTCGCCTGTGATTCAGCTCTTAGGCCTCTGGAAGTGATTTGCAGCCAGGGACTGTCTGGAGTGTCCCTCCCCAGGGAGGATGGAGGGCCTGCCGGGAGATGGTGGAGGAGATCCCGGGGTCCTGGAAGTCTCTGAGGGCCCGGATCCTGGAGGTGGTGGAGGGCCTGCTGGAAGTACTGGCCGACCGGTGGTGGTGCTCTCCCGGCTGGATGTGGCCGTGGAAGATGGTGAGAGCCGGACTTTGGACCCCATGCTGCATGGCCCCCCTGTGAGTGGCGATTTAACTTCAGGGTGCGGGCTAACGCAGTGCTCCCCTATGAGTGAGGACTTAACTCTAGGGTGTGAGATGGTGGTAAGCTCCCCTGGGAGTGAAGCAACCCCAGGAGTAGAGCCAGTTCCCCCGGGTCTGCTTACCTTTTGTGCGGAGACGGAGACGGAGATGGAGGAGGAGATCTGTCCCGATGCTCAGCGTCTCCTGGAGGAAGATTCCCTGGAGTCTGATTCCGAGGGAGACGGGGCCGCTGCTGCTGCTGCTGCCGCCGCCGCTGCTGCCGCCGCCGCTGAACAGGAGACGTTTCTGGCTATGGATGTTGCGGCTTTGAGAAAAGAGGCTGGTCGGGTGTCTGCTCGGATTGCCTCCAAGAAAAAGAAATTCCTGACATCTACGAACGAGGGGAGGCTGATCATCAAAGATGAGCTCCTGATGCTGGCGGAGAAGCGGGCCAAGTACAAGGGCAGAGTACTGTATCTGCTGAGCCTGGCGGGCCCGGTGGCAGCCCCAGCGAGGATGGAGGAGTCTTCAGACGTTTTTTGGGAATCGAGTCTGGTGAAACAGGCTATTTCGGGTCCCAAGATGGCGCCGATGGAGGTCGGAGGCGACGAGATCGGGGAAGGAGGCGGTGCGGTGATCAAGTCGGAAGACATGGTGGGTGTCTCAGCGGCAAATGCGGGCCCGAAGGAGTTAATCCACAGAGCCCGGAAGATGGCTGCGGGGGCCCTGCTCTCTGCGGGTCACGATGCGGCTCACGATGCGCTTCACGGTGGGAAGGCGGAAGCGCCTTTGGAGATTGCTGCTGACGGAGCCATGGAGTTGGAGGAAGCTCCCCGCCGACTGATGGATGGAGACGTGGCCGTGGTCCCCACGGTGATCGGGAACACTGCTGCCGGATCCGGTGAGTGTGTGATGCCTGCCGGTGTTATGCTGGCGCCCGGTCCTGATCTGCCAGCTGTTGAGAGGAGGGTGGTTGCGGCTGACTGTGTGAGTGACTCCCTTGATACAGAAATGCTGCAGATTGCTGACAGGGTGGAGGCTGATGTTAACAGGGCCACATCTGTTGTCCCAGGGGCTCCTGTACTGAGGGCAGGTGCTAGCCTGGTACAGGGTCTGCCCCCTCTGGACAGGTCCACTTTATCGAGGAACAATTGAAAGTAGCGGACTCACTGTATGGGGGAATAGGGGGGCCTGAGAGGATCCGTGCGGCAATTGAATTGATTGCTGAAAATAATTCGAGACTGGAAAGTATGGGCCAGCCTATGCCCAAGTCTTATGTGACAATAGTGTCTGGTGGAGGGGCACCAAGGATTCCTAATGCCGCTACCAGTGGTGATGGTGGTGGGAGTGGTATTGGTGGTGGTACCCCGATAAGAAGGCGGAATGTGGTGCAGCTAAAGTGGGTAGCTGAGGGGGACCCGCCAAGTAAGGGTGTTTTTCTAGAGATGGTTTTCTCCATGGGATTCTCACCCATGGACCTCTTTGCCTGCATTCACCCCATCAGAACCCCGGAGTATGATCTGAGTTTTCAGACTCTGCGGGGGTTACAGGCATTTGCGTCCAGGTGGGAGGAGAAGAAGGGTGTGACACCCTTTAGTAATTACAGGTCTCAAATGGTCTCTCGCCAGGATAGGGTTAAAGTCACTATCCTGGTGAGAAATGAGAGCCTCCCAGTACAGGACATCCTTTTCTGGTTATCCCGCTTTTGTACAGTATTGTCCACGTGCCTGGAGAAAATTGACTACACAAAGGGGGTGTGGGGTGGAGCTTATTCAGTCTTTGTCAGGCTAAACAGGGTAGGTATAGAAACAAAGCACATTCCGGCAGCAGCTTTCATTGGCCGAGATAAGATCCAGGCTTTCTACCCCGGTCAGCCTAGAGTCTGTCATCGCTGTGGCAGCTTTAGCCATTTTTCTAACAATTGCCCTGAGGTAAAGTGTGCCATGTGTGGTGAGTTGGGTCACCTCTCTAGAGATTGTGATGTGGTGAAGTGTAATCTCTGTGGGTGTATTGGTCACCCTTATAGCCGTTGCCCCTCGGCATCGCACAATGAGGAAAGTGATATTGGGAGTTTGCCGGTGGTCATAGAACCTCCAACGAGGGGCCAGACTGAGTGACATTGAGGAAGGTGAGGAGGTAGGTAGTGGAAAAGATGTGCTGGAAGCTGCCAAAATCCAGAAGGAGGTGCCGGTAGAGAGGGGAGAATCTTCCTTTACAGTTGTGAAGTCAAATAGGAAGAGGAGGGTAGGGCAAAGGGAGGATGTTGTCCAGCTTTCAAATCGCTTTACATTCTCTGTGGCTGATGACGAGGAGGAGGAGGTAGCGGAGAAGGGGGGGAGATAGTAAGGCAGGAAAATGGTGATTTGGTTCAAGTTGCTAGGCCTTCTGAGGTGAGGAAGAAGGTCAGTAGGAAAAGCACCTTTGGGGAAGCCGCAGAAGGTGCCAAAGCAAAAAACAGGAGAAGAGGGGGTAAGGTTACAATAAAATCAAAGAATGTGGAACATGGTGGTAAGCTGGAGTGGGACCTGTCGAATCTGGAATTGACAGGGTCAAGTGGTGTAGAAAAGGGGTTAGGAAAGATGGAGGAGGTTGGAGTGTTTTCTGCCAGAGCAGACATAGTTGAGGAAACCCCTGAGTCTGTTATTTTGGGAGATTCTTTGGAGATGATACCTCCAAGTCAGGAAGCTCCAGTCATCTTGGTGGATCCAAAACTGCCAGATCCTGACCCTGATCCTGCTTTTGTTTCCCTGACTGGTGGGGACAGGCAGGGTATTGTTGAGGTGGGGTTGGTGTCTGCGGTTGGGGCCGATGGGCCGGATGAACCAACTGAGGGTGCTGTGCCTCTTGGGGATGGTGTGGATGTGGTGGAGGGTGAGTGTATGGTTGTGTCATCGTCTGGTGAAGGTATCACTTCTGGGGTGCCTTGTAAGCAGGAAGGTTCCTCGGGGGAGGGGTCTTCCTGTGTAACAAAGTGAAAGTGAAATGGAACCCTATCTCTATAATCTAGAACTATGGCTACACACCCTATACGATGCGCCACCATTAATGTGGCTTCCGTTTATTCTGAACGTGCTCGTTATATGGCCTTTTCTTTTTTCAACACGATTGAGGTTGATATTTTGTTTTTGCAGGAGACCAGAATAGGGGACTTGTCCACACTTCGCAGGGCCAAAAGCCAGTGGAGGAGTGGCCCATCCTATTGGTCTCTTGCGGCCGAGCCGTACGGTGGGGTGGCAGTGCTTTTTACTGATATGGTAACTGTACACAAGATTATAGAATTACAGATAGGTAGGTGTATGGTACTGGACGTTAGCCTAAGGGGGCATGATCTCAGGCTGATTAATGTCTATGGACCGCAGTCGGCCTGGGATAGGAAGTGCCTTTTTGGGCTGATAAAACCATTCCTTTTACGGCCCGGCAGGTTGTCTTTGGTGGTGATTTTAACACCATTGTATGGCCCAAAGACAGGGGGGGTGCAAAGTCAACCCTGGGCTATGATGCGAGATTTTTAGTTAGTATGGTTAGAGAGGCAGGTCTGGTTGATGTGCACATTCGCCATTGTCCAGTCCTCACGGGTTACACATATCATTGTAGCAATCGTAGGTCTAGGATAGATAGGTTTTTTGTTAAGGAGAGTTCGAAAACTCTGCCTCCTGAGGTAAGGGCTGTAGAATTCTCCGACCACGTTTGCCTGAGTGTCGCGTTGAATGCTTCGGAAACTCCTCAGAGAGGGCGGGGCCTTTGGCGTTTGAGCTCTGACCTTCTGAAAGAAGAGAGTATTAACCAGTCCTTTAGGGATTTCTTCCAACTACAGGAGACACTTCTGGAGGCTGGTTGGTCTAGGTCTGAGTGGTGGGAAGAGTGCAAAAAAAGGACTCGCAGGCTTTTTCAGAGGCTGGTAGCACAAAAGAACTTGAGAAAAAGATGCGTCTACCAGAGTTTGAGGAAGAAACTTGATTTCCTGATCTCTGAGTGTGGAGATAGTGGGGATATCTTCCGGGTGAAAGCTCAGCTGAGGGAGCTCCAATATGATCGGCTGGCTTCCTTGATTTTGGAGAGGGATTATGGTAAATACCACTCGCCTGATCCCTACCAGAGTTGCAGGAAGGCGGTTGATCTAAGGGAGGTGAAGGGCCTGTATGACGGGCAGGGTACTCTCTGTGAGGACAGGGATGGCATCCTGGGGGTCATTGGGTCCTACTATACGGACCTTCTGTCTGAGCAGCCACTTATTAGAGAGAGGATGGAGTCCTTTCTGAGGGAGACACCAGGGTTACAGAAACTTGATGCCTCCTTTGACTCTTTGGGTGATGATGTGACGGTGGAGGAAGTCAAGAGGGCAATAGACTGTTTGTCTATCAAAAAATCTCCAGGTCCGGATGGTTTAACGTCCGAGTTCTTTAAAGCTTTCAGGGACATCTTGGCTCCGTGCCTTATGGAGGTCTATAATGAATGCCTGGGTGAGGGGTCGCTCCCTCCTTCCATGAGGTCTTCCGCTCTCATATTGTTATCAAAAGGTAAGGACCCGTCCCGTATTGAGAATTGGCGCCCCATCGCTCTTCTCAATACGGACAGAAAGATCCTGGCAAAAATACTGTTTAATCGGCTGATGGAAGTTTCCGGGCTGGTACTGTCTCCATCTCAGCATTGCACCGTGAAGGGCCGTAGCATGTTTAGTGCTGTCCTTGGCGTCCGGGAGGCCGTGGAACGCTGTCGTGCTGAAAAGTGGGGCAAGTACTTACTGGCATTGGACCAGTCGAAGGCTTTTGACCGGGTGAACCACAAGTACCTGTGGGCTGTTCTGGAATGGTATGGTCTTCCAGTGAGGGTGGTGGATTGGCTTCGTGTTTTGTACAATCAGGCCGAGAGCTTCCCGCTTGTTAATGGTTGGGTGGGCCCTGCTTTCAAGGTTGACTCTGGTGTCCGTCAGGGATGCCCCCTGAGCCCGCTCTTATATGTTTTCGCGATCGATCCCTTCGTAAGGAGGATTGGTTGCAGTGCATTGAGGGGGGTGCAGCTGGGCCCAGAGGCTCCATTGAGGGTGGTGGCCTACGCGGATGATGTCACTGTGGTCCTGTCCTCTGTGGCAGAGGCTCAGTGTATAGAACACCTAGTCTCCGACTACTCTGAAGCCTCATGCTCCAGAGTAAATCAGGACAAATGTGAAGCTTTCTGGATGGGGGAGGAAGGTGATGAATTTCGCCTTCCGGACAGCCTCCCCCGGGCCAGTCCTCAGATCAAAATCTTAGGCATCATTTTTGACCGTGGTGATTATGCCTCTCGAAATTGGGAAAAGAGGATAGAGGAAGCCAGCAGGAAAGTACAGTCCTGGAGAACTTGGCAGTTCTCCAACAGGGAAAGGGTTCACTTGTGCAAAACTTTCCTGGTTCCTATATTTCTGTACGTCAGCTACGTGTGTTTCTTGCCACAATCTTTGTGGTCCAAAGTGTTATCTTTGTTCTTCCTTTTATTTTGGGGGAACGGGATGAACATTGTCAAGAGGGGTATAACCTACAGACCAAGGAATGAAGGTGGATTGGGTATGGTCAATCCGGTGGTGTTTTTTGCCACAACTTTTATTAAATTGAATCTTGGAAGTCTGTTTCTGGAGACTTCTCCTTGGTGGGTAGAGAGTTTTAGGGCCTGGGTGTCTCCTTTCCTTGAACTCTGGTATGATGGCGGCCGTGTTAAAGCCTTCAGAGGTAGGTCTGGTGCTCTTCCGATCTATGTCATCCTGTGCTTGAGAGTGACAAGGCTATGGGGAGTAGTGGCGAGTGATGTCAAGACCCTTTCTAGGAAGGAGTTGGAGAGAGGCATTTTGCGGGCTCACTTCTATGCCCCGCTATCACTAAGGGACTGCCCGGGCAAGGTTTGCTCAGATGGGATCTCTTTGATCTGTTCAGAGAGGATTCCACTGAAGTATAGGGACCTGGCCTGGCTCTCTTTTCAAGGAAGGCTCTATGTTAGGGGGCACATCAGGTGGAGAAGCGCCGAATATCGTGGTTGCCCACGGGAGGAATGTCCAGGGGAGGAGGAGACTATGGACCACTTCTTGCTTGAATGTCCCTTTAACATTGAGATTTATAAGAAAGTTTCGAGCGCCTTACGCATTCCGTGCCTTTCGGGGCTCAGTTACCCTGAGTGGGTTTACGGAGCATTCAAAGGGTATGGGCGTTATGATTTGGTCACCATTTTTGTAGTTAGTTTAGTGGTTAGATATCACACGTGGAGCGCACGGTGCTTAGTAACAACTAGAAGTAAAATCCTTCCCTGTGAGGTGGTGGCGTGTAATATTCTTCACGAGGTTAGGTCTCTGATGGAGATGGACAGGAGGAGACTGGATGCTGTTGGGTGGTCGAGGAGATGGAGGCACCTGAAGCCCCCTTAGTGGGTGGCAAAAAAAGTACCAGTCTTTTTCCTGTTTATCCTATGGGCTTGAAGCTCTTCTTTCCACTTCCGTAGTAGATTTTTGGATTTTTCTGTTTTATGGAATGATTTTCATGCGCCTAAACAGCTCCTTCACTTTCTCTATGTTTTGGAGTTAGTGTTGGTGATAGTTTAAAGTCTTTTTGAAATAAAAAAAGGAAATAGCTAAAGCTTATTGTGTTAAAGTTTATTGTTTTAATGATATTTTGATGTTTCAGGTGATGGTTTGTACACTGTCTTGTCTTGGTGGAGTGTGTGATGTGTTATGTTCAGGATGTTTATCCTTTTTGTGGCTCTTTGCAGAATTTGATAGAGTCGTATATTTTGATTACAGTAACCTGGTTGATTATGTATATATGGCAAAATTTATGTTGAAGTGCAGTATTTTTCTATGTATTTATTTATATGCTGCAAGTTTTTCAATAAAAAAAGGATTACCCACAAATATGATGTGAAATGGTTTTTCTCTCATGTTGCGTTTAAGAGAAAACAGCAAATGCTTGTTTTAGGCCAAAATGCATTGAAAGCAAAGGAAACAACAAAAGCGCATACATTGTGATATCTCCTCTTGTAGCAAACACAGACAGCTCAAAATTTCACTGGATGTGTTGAAGACCAAGACCCACAAATATGATGTGAAATGATTTTTCTCCCATGTTGCGTTTAAGAGAAAACAGCAATTGCTCGTTTTAGGCCGAAATGCATTGAAAGCAATGGAAACAACAAAAGCGCATTCTTTGTGATATCTCCTCTTGAAGCACACACAGACAGCTCAAAATTTCACTGGATGTGTTGAAGACCAAGACCCACAAATGTGATGTGAAATGGTTTTTCTCCCATGTTGCGTTAAAGAGAAAACAGCAAATGCACTTTTTAGGCCAAAATGCATTGAAAGCAATGGAAACAACAAAAGCGCATACTTTGTGATATCTCCTCTTGTAGCAAACACAGACAGCTCAAAAATTCACTGGATGTGTTGAAGACCAAGACCCACCAATATGATGTGAAAAGGTTTTTCTCCCATGTTGCGTTTAAGAGAAAACAGCAAATGCTTGTTTTAGGCCAAAATGCATTGAAAGCAAAGGAACCAACAAAAGCGCATACATTGTGATATCTCCTCTTGTAGCAAACACAGACAGCTCAAAATTTCACTGGATGTGTTGAAGACCAAGACCCACAAATATGATGTGAAATGGTTTTTCTCCCATGTTGCGTTTAAGAGAAAACAGCAAATGCTTGTTTTAGGCCAAAATGCATTGAAAGCAATGGAAACAACAAAAGCGCATAATTTGTGATATCTCCTCTTGTAGCAAACACAGACAGCTCAAAATTTCACGGGATGTGTTGAAGACCAAGACCCACAATTGTAATGTGAAATGGTTTTTCTCCCATGTTGCATTTAAGAGAAAACAGCAATTGCTCTTTTTAGGCCAAAATGCATTGAAAGCAATAGAAACAACAAAAGCACATACTTTGTGATATCTCCTCTTGTAGCAAACACAGACAGCTCAAAATTTCACGGGATGTGTTGAAGACCAAGACCCACAATTGTAATGTGAAATGGTTTTTCTCCCATGTTGCATTTAAGAGAAAACAGCAATTGCTCTTTTTAGGCCAAAATGCATTGAAAGCAATAGAAACAACAAAAGCACATACTTTGTGATATCTCCTCTTGTAGCAAACACAGACAGCTCAAAAATTCACTGGATGTGTTGAAGACCAAGACCCACAAATGTGATGTGAAATGGTTTTTCTCCCATGTTGCATTTAAGAGAAAACAGCAATTGCTCGTTTTAGGCCAAAATGCATTGAAAGCAATGGAAACAACAAAAGCGCATACTTTGTGATATCTCCTCTTGTAGCAAACACAGACAGCTCAAAAATTCACTGGATGTGTTGAAGACCAAGACCCACAAATATGATGTGAAATGGTTTTTCTCCCATGTTGCGTTTAAGAGAAAACAGCAAATGCTTGTTTTAGGCCAAAATGCATTGAAAGCAAAGGAAACAACAAAAGCGCATACATTGTGATATCTCCTTTTGTAGCAAACACAGACAGCTCAAAATTTCACTGGATGTGTTGAAGACCAAGACCCACAAATATGATGTGAAATGATTTTTCTCCCATGTTGCGTTTAAGAGAAAACAGCAATTGCTCGTTTTAGGCCGAAATGCATTGAAAGCAATGGAAACAACAAAAGCGCATTCTTTGTGATATCTCCTCTTGTAGCACACACAGACAGCTCAAAATTTCACCGGATGTGTTGAAGACCAAGACCCACAAATGTGATGTGAAATGGTTTTTCTCCCATGTTGCGTTTAAGAGAAAACAGCAAATGCTCGTTTTAGGCCAAAATGCATTGAAAGCAATGGAAACAACAAAAGCGCATACTTTGTGATATCTCCTCTTGTAGCAAACACAGACAGCTCAAAAATTCACGGGATGTGTTGAAGACCAAGACCCACAAATATGATGTGAAATGTTTTTTCTCCCATGTTGCGTTTAAGAGAAAACAACAAATGCTTGTTTTAGGCCAAAATGCATTGAAAGCAAAGGAAACAACAAAAGCGCATACATTGTAATATCTCCTCTTGTAGCAAACACAGACAGCTCAAAATTTCACTGGATGTGTTGAAGACCAAGACCCACAAATATGACGTGAAATGATTTTTCTCCCATGTTGCGTTTAGGAGAAAACAGCAATTGCTCGTTTTAGGCCGAAATGCATTGAAAGCAATGGAAACAACAAAAGCGCATTCTTTGTGATATCTCCTCTTGTAGCACACACAGACAGCTCAAAATTTCACCGGATGTGTTGAAGACCAAGACCCACAAATGTGATGTGAAATGGTTTTTCTCCCATGTTGCGTTTAAGAGAAAACAGCAAATGCTCGTTTTAGGCAAAATGCATTGAAAGCAATGGAAACAACAAAAGCGCATTCTTTGTGATATCTCCTCTTGTAGCAAACACAGACAGCTCAAAATTTAACTAGATGTGTTGAAGACCAAGACCCACAAATGTGATGTGAAATGGTTTTTCTCCCATGTTGCGTTTAAGAGAAAACAGCAATTGCTCGTTTTAGGCCAAAATGCATTGAAAGCAATGGAAACAACAAAAGCGCATACTTTGTGATATCTCCTCTTGTAGCAAACACAGACAGCTCAAAAATTCACTGGATGTGTTGAAGACCAAGACCCACAAATATGATGTGAAATGGTTTTTCTCCCATGTTGCGTTAAGAGAAAACAGCAAATGCTTGTTTTAGGCCAAAATGCATTGAAAGCAATGGAAACAACAAAAGCGCATACTTTGTGATATCTCCTCTTGTAGCAAACACAGACAGCTCAAAATTTCACTGGATGTGTTGAAGACCAAGACCCACAAATGTGATGTGAAATGGTTTTTCTCCCATGTTGCGTTTAAGAGAAAACAGCAAATGCTTGTTTTAGGCCAAAATGCATTGAAAGCAATGGAAACAACAAAAGCTCATACTTTGTGATATCTCCTCTTGTAGCAAACACAGACAGCTCAAAATTTCACAGGATGTGTTGAAGACCAAGACCCACAAATGTGATGTGAAATGGTTTTTCTCCCATGTTGCATTTAAGAGAAAACAGCAATTGTTCGTTTTAGGCCAAAATGCATTGAAAGCAATAGAAACAACAAAAGCACATACTTTGTGATATCTCCTCTTGTAGCAAACACAGACAGCTCAAAATTTCACCGGATGTGTTGAATACCAAGACCCACAAATGTGATGTGAAATGGTTTTTCTCCCATTTTGCATTTAAGAGAAAACAGCAATTGCTCGTTTTAGGCCAAAATGCATTGAAAGCAATGGAAACAACAAAAGCGCATACTTTGTGATATCTCCTCTTGTAGCAAACACAGACAGCTCAAAAATTCACGGGATGTGTTGAAGACCAAGACCCACAAATATGATGTGAAATGGTTTTTCTCCCATGTTGCGTTTAAGAGAAAACAGCAAATGCTTGTTTTAGGCCAAAATGCATTGAAAGCAAAGGAAACAACAAAAGCGCATACATTGTGATATCTCCTCTTGTAGCAAACACAGACAGCTCAAAATTTCACTGGATGTGTTGAAGACCAAGACCCACAAATATGATGTGAAATGATTTTTCTCCCATGTTGCGTTTAAGAGAAAACAGCAATTGCTCGTTTTAGGCCGAAATGCATTGAAAGCAATGGAAACAACAAAAGCGCATTATTTGTGATATCTCCTCTTGTAGCACACACAGACAGCTCAAAATTTCACCGGATGTGTTGAAGACCAAGACCCACAAATGTGATGTGAAATGGTTTTTCTCCCATGTTGCGTTTAAGAGAAAACAGCAAATGCTCGTTTTAGGCCAAAATGCATTGAAAGCAATGGAAACAACAAAAGCGCATACTTTGTGATATCTCCTCTTGTAGCAAACACAGACAGCTCAAAAATTCACGGGATGTGTTGATGACCAAGACCCACAAATATGATGTGAAATGTTTTTTCTCCCATGTTGCGTTTAAGAGAAAACAACAAATGCTTGTTTTAGGCCAAAATGCATTGAAAGCAAAGGAAACAACAAAAGCGCATACATTGTAATATCTCCTCTTGTAGCAAACACAGACAGCTCAAAATTTCACTGGATGTGTTGAAGACCAAGACCCACAAATATGATGTGAAATGATTTTTCTCCCATGTTGCGTTTAGGAGAAAACAGCAATTGCTCGTTTTAGGCCGAAATGCATTGAAAGCAATGGAAACAACAAAAGCGCATTCTTTGTGATATCTCCTCTTGTAGCAAACACAGACAGCTCAAAATTTCACTGGATGTGTTGAAGACCAAGACCCACAAATGTGATGTGAAATGGTTTTTCTCCCATGTTGCGTTTAAGAGAAAACAGCAATTGCTCGTTTTAGGCCAAAATGCATTGAAAGCAATGGAAACAACAAAAGCGCATACTTTGTGATATCTCCTCTTGTAGCAAACACAGACAGCTCAAAAATTCACTGGATGTGTTGAAGACCAAGACCCACAAATATGATGTGAAATGGTTTTTCTCCCATGTTGCGTTTAAGAGAAAACAGCAAATGCTTGTTTTAGGCCAAAATGCATTGAAAGCAATGGAAACAACAAAAGCGCATACTTTGTGATATCTCCTCTTGTAGCAAACACAGACAGCTCAAAATTTCACTGGATGTGTTGAAGACCAAGACCCACAAATGTGATGTGAAATGGTTTTTCCCCCATGTTGCGTTTAAGAGAAAACAGCAAATGCTTGTTTTAGGCCAAAATGCATTGAAAGCAATGGAAACAACAAAAGCTCATACTTTGTGATATCTCCTCTTGTAGCAAACACAGACAGCTCAAAATTTCACAGGATGTGTTGAAGACCAAGACCCACAAATGTGATGTGAAATGGTTTTTCTCCCATGTTGCATTTAAGAGAAAACAGCAATTGTTCGTTTTAGGCCAAAATGCATTGAAAGCAATAGAAACAACAAAAGCACATACTTTGTGATATCTCCTCTTGTAGCAAACACAGACAGCTCAAAATTTCACCGGATGTGTTGAATACCAAGACCCACAAATGTGATGTGAAATGGTTTTTCTCCCATTTTGCATTTAAGAGAAAACAGCAATTGCTCGTTTTAGGCCAAAATGCATTGAAAGCAATGGAAACAACAAAAGCGCATACTTTGTGATATCTCCTCTTGTAGCAAACACAGACAGCTCAAAAATTCACGGGATGTGTTGAAGACCAAGACCCACAAATGTGATTTGAAATGGTTTTTCTCCCATGTTGCGTTTAAGAGAAAACAGCAATTGCTCGTTTTAGGCCAAAATACATTGAAAGCAATGGAAACAACAAAAGCACATTCTTTGTGATATCTCCTCTTGTAGCACACACAGACAGCTCAAAATTACACCGGATGTGTTGATGACCAAGACCCACAAATGTGATGTGAAATGATTTTTCTCCCATGTTGCGTTTAAGAGAAAACTGCAAATGCTTGTTTTAGGCCAAAATGCATTGAAAGCAATGGAAACAACAAAAGCGCATTCTTTGTGATATCTCCTCTTGTAGCAAACACAGACAGCTCAAAATTTCACTGGATGTGTTGAAGACCAAGACCCACAAATGTGATGTGAAATGGTTTTTCTCCCATGTTGCGTTTAAGAGAAAACAGCAATTGCTCGTTTTAGGCCAAAATGCATTGAAAGCAATGGAAACAACAAAAGCGCATATTTTGTGTTATCTCCTCTTGTAGCAAACACAGACAGCTCAAAATTTCACTGGATGTGTTGAAGACCAAGACCCACAAATGTGATGTTAAATGGTTTTTCTCCCATGTTGCGTTTAATAGAAAACAGCAAATGCTTGTTTTAGGCCAAAATGCATTGAAAGCAAAGGAAACAACAAAAGCGCATTCATTGTGATATCTCCTCTAGTAGCAAACACAGACAGCTCAAAATTTCACTGGATGTGTTGAAGACCAAGACCCACAAATATGATGTGAAATGGTTTTTCTCCCATGTTGCGTTTAAGAGAAAACAGCAATTGCTCGTTTTAGGCCAAAATGCATTGAAAGCAATGGAAACAACAAAAGCGCATACTTTGTGATATCTCCTCTTGTAGCAAACACAGACAGCTCAAAAATTCACTGGATGTGTTGAAGACCAAGACCCACAAATATGATGTGAAATGGTTTTTCTCCCATGTTGCGTTTAAGAGAAAACAGCAAATGCTTGTTTTAGGCCAAAATGCATTGAAAGCAATGGAAACAACAAAAGCGCATACTTTGTGATATCTCCTCTTGTAGCAAACACAGACAGCTCAAAATTTCACGGGATGTGTTGAAGACCAAGACCCACAAATGTGATGTGAAATGGTTTTTCTCCCATGTTGCATTTAAGAAAAAACAGCAATTGCTCGTTTTAGGCCAAAATGCATTGAAAGCAATGGAAACAACAAAAGCGCATACTTTGTGATATCTCCTCTTGTAGCAAACACAGACAGCTCAAAAATTCACTGGATGTGTTGAAGACCAAGACCCACAAATATGATGTGAAATGGTTTTTCTCCCATGTTGCGTTTAAGAGAAAACTGCAAATGCTTGTTTTAGGCCAAAATGCATTGAAAGCAATGGAAACAACAAAAGCGCATTCTTTGTGATATCTCCTCTTGTAGCAAACACAGACAGCTCAAAATTTCACTGGATGTGTTGAAGACCAAGACCCACAAATGTGATGTGAAATGGTTTTTCTCCCATGTTGCGTTTAAGAGAAAACAGCAATTGCTCGTTTTAGGCCAAAATGCATTGAAAGCAATGGAAACAACAAAAGCGCATATTTTGTGTTATCTCCTCTTGTAGCAAACACAGACAGCTCAAAATTTCACTGGATGTGTTGAAGACCAAGACCCACAAATGTGATGTTAAATGGTTTTTCTCCCATGTTGCGTTTAATAGAAAACAGCAAATGCTTGTTTTAGGCCAAAATGCATTGAAAGCAAAGGAAACAACAAAAGCGCATTCATTGTGATATCTCCTCTAGTAGCAAACACAGACAGCTCAAAATTTCACTGGATGTGTTGAAGACCAAGACCCACAAATATGATGTGAAATGGTTTTTCTCCCATGTTGCGTTTAAGAGAAAACAGCAATTGCTCGTTTTAGGCCAAAATGCATTGAAAGCAATGGAAACAACAAAAGCGCATACTTTGTGATATCTCCTCTTGTAGCAAACACAGACAGCTCAAAAATTCACGGGATGTGTTGAAGACCAAGACCCACAAATATGATGTGAAATGGTTTTTCTCCCATGTTGCGTTTAAGAGAAAACAGCAAATGCTTGTTTTAGGCCAAAATGCATTGAAAGCAATGGAAACAACAAAAGCGCATACTTTGTGATATCTCCTCTTGTAGCAAACACAGACAGCTCAAAATTTCACGGGATGTGTTGAAGACCAAGTCCCACATATGTGATGTGAAATGGTTTTTCTCCCATGTTGCATTTAAGAAAAAACAGCAATTGCTCGTTTTAGGCCAAAATGCATTGAAAGCAATGGAAACAACAAAAGCGCATACTTTGTGATATCTCCTCTTGTAGCAAACACAGACAGCTCAAAAATTCACTGGATGTGTTGAAGACCAAGACCCACAAATATGATGTGAAATGGTTTTTCTCCCATGTTGCGTTTAAGAGAAAACAGCAAATGCTTGTTTTAGGCCAAAATGCATTGAAAGCAATGGAAACAACAAAAGCGCATACTTTGTGATATCTCCTCTTGTAGCAAACACAGACAGCTCAAAATTTCACTGGATGTGTTGAAGACCAAGACCCACAAATGTGATGTGAAATTGTTTTTCTCCCATGTTGCGTTTAAGAGAAAACAGCAATTGCTCGTTTTAGGCCAAAATGCATTGAAAGCAATAGAAACAACAAAAGCACATACTTTGTGATATCTCCTCTTGTAGCAAACACAGACAGCTCAAAATTTCACAGGATGTGTTGAAGACCAAGACCCACAATTGTAATGTGAAATGGTTTTTCTCCCATGTTGCATTTAAGAGAAAACAGCAATTGCTCGTTTTAGGCCAAAATGCATTGAAAGCAATGGAAACAACAAAAGCACATACTTTGTGATATCTCCTCTTGTAGCAAACACACACAGCTCAAAATTTCACCGGATGTGTTGAAGACCAAGACCCACAAATGTGATGTGAAATGGTTTTTCTCCCATGTTGCATTTAAGAGAAAACAGCAATTGCTCGTTTTAGGCCAAAATGCATTGAAAGCAATGGAAACAACAAAAGCGCATACTTTGTGATATCTCCTCTTGTAGCAAACACAGACAGCTCAAAAATTCACGGGATGTGTTGAAGACCAAGACCCACAAATGTGATGTGAAATGGTTTTTCTCCCATGTTGCGTTTAAGAGAAAACAGCAATTGCTCGTTTTAGGCCAAAATACATTGAATGCAATGGAAACAACAAAAGCACATTCTTTGTGATATCTCCTCTTGTAGCACACACAGACAGCTCAAAATTACACCGGGTGTGTTGAAGACCAAGACCCACAAATGTGATGTGAAATGGTTTTTCTCCCATGTTGCGTTTAAGAGAAAACTGCAAATGCTTGTTTTAGGCCAAAATGCATTGAAAGCAAAGGAAACAACAAAAGCGCATTCTTTGTGATATCTCCTCTTGTAGCAAACACAGACAGCTCAAAATTTCACTGGATGTGTTGAAGACCAAGACCCACAAATGTGATGTGAAATGGTTTTTCTCCCATGTTGCGTTTAAGATAAAACAGCAATTGCTCTTTTTAGGCCAAAATGCATTGAAAGCAATGGAAACAACAAAAGCGCATACTTTGTGTTATCTCCTCTTGTAGCAAACACAGACAGCTCAAAATTTCACTGGATGTGTTGAAGACCAAGACCCACAAATGTGATGTTAAATGGTTTTTCTCCCATGTTGCGTTTAAGAGAAAACAGCAAATGCTTGTTTTAGGCCAAAATGCATTGAAAGCAAAGGAAACAACAAAAGCGCATTCATTGTGATATCTCCTCTTGTAGCAAACACAGACAGCTCAATATTTCACTGGATGTGTTGAAGACCAAGACCCACAAATATGATGTGAAATGGTTTTTCTCCCATGTTGCGTTTAAGAGAAAACAGCAATTGCTCGTTTTAGGCCAAAATGCATTGAATGCAATGGAAACAACAAAAGCGCATACTTTGTGATATCTCCTCTTGTAGCAAACACAGACAGCTCAAAAATTCACTGGATGTGTTGAAGACCAAGACCCACAAATATGATGTGAAATGGTTTTTCTCCCATGTTGCGTTTAAGAGAAAACAGCAAATGCTTGTTTTAGGCCAAAATGCATTGAAAGCAATGGAAACAACAAAAGCGCATACTTTGTGATATCTCCTCTTGTAGCAAACACAGACAGCTCAAAATTTCACGGGATGTGTTGAAGACCAAGACCCACAAATGTGATGTGAAATGGTTTTTCTCCCATGTTGCATTTAAGAAAAAACAGCAATTGCTCGTTTTAGGCCAAAATGCATTGAAAGCAATGGAAACAACAAAAGCGCATACTTTGTGATATCTCCTCTGGTAGCAAACACAGACAGCTCAAAAATTCACAGGATGTGTTGAAGACCGAGACCCACAAATATGATGTGAAATGGTTTTTCTCCCTTGTTGCGTTTAAGAGAAAACAGCAAATGCTTGTTTTAGGCCAAAATGTATTGAAAGCAAAGGAAACAACAAAAGCGCATACATTGTGATATCTCCTCTTGTAGCAAATACAGACAGCTCAAAATTTCACTGGATGTGTTGAAGACCAAGACCCACAAATATGATGTGAAATGATTTTTCTCCCATGTTGCGTTTAAGAGAAAACAGCAATTGCTCGTTTTAGGCCAAAATGCATTGAAAGCAATGGAAACAACAAAAGCGCATTCTTTGTGATATCTCCTCTTGTAGCACACACAGACAGCTCAAAATTTCACTGGATGTGTTGAAGACCAAGACCCACAAATGTGATGTGAAATGGTTTTTCTCCCATGTTGCGTTTAAGAGAAAACAGCAATTGCTCGTTTTAGGCCAAAATGCATTGAAAGCAATGGAAACAACAAAAGCGCATACTTTGTGATATCTCCTCTTGTAGCAAACACAGACAGCTCAAAAATTCACTGGATGTGTTGAAGACCAAGACCCACAAATATGATGTGAAATGGTTTTTCTCCCATGTTGCGTTTAAGAGAAAACAGCAAATGCTTGTTTTAGGCCAAAATGCATTGAAAGCAATGGAAACAACAAAAGCGCATACTTTGTGATATCTCCTCTTGTAGCAAACACAGACAGCTCAAAATTTCACTGGATGTGTTGAAGACCAAGACCCACAAATGTGATGTGAAATTGTTTTTCTCCCATGTTGCGTTTAAGAGAAAACAGCAATTGCTCGTTTTAGGCCAAAATGCATTGAAAGCAATGGAAACAACAAAAGCGCATACTTAGTGATATCTCCTCTTGTAGCAAAACAGACAGCTCAAAAATTCACTGGATGTGTTGAAGACCAAGACCCACAAATATGATGAGAAATGGTTTTTCTCCCATGTTGCGTTTAAGAGAAAACAGCAAATGCTTGTTTTAGGCCAAAATGCATTGAAAGCAAAGGAACCAACAAAAGCGCATACATTGTGATATCTCCTCTTGTAGCAAACACAGACAGCTCAAAATTTCACTGGATGTGTTGAAGATCAAGACCCACAAATAAGATGTGAAATGGTTTTTCTCCCATGTTGCGTTTAAGAGAAAACAGCAAATGCTTGTTTTAGGCCAAAATGCATTGAAAGCAATGGAAACAACAAAAGTGCATACTTTGTGATATCTCCTCTTGTAGCAAACACAGACAGCTCAAAATTTCACTGGATGTGTTGAAGACCAAGACCCACAATTGTAATGTGAAATGGTTTTTCTCCCATGTTGCATTTAAGAGAAAACAGCAATTGCTCGTTTTAGGCAAAAATGCATTGAAAGCAATAGAAACAACAAAAGCACATACTTTGTGATATCTCCTCTTGTAGCAAACACAGACAGCTCAAAATTTAACCGGATGTGTTGAAGACCAAGACCCACAAATGTGATGTGAAATGGTTTTTCTCCCATGTTGCATTTAAGAGAAAACAGCAATTGCTCGTTTTAGGCCAAAATGCATTGAAAGCAATGGAAACAACAAAAGCGCATACTTTGTGATATCTCCTCTTGTAGCAAACACAGACAGCTCAAAAATTCACGGGATGTGTTGAAGACCAAGACCCACAAATATGATGTGAAATGGTTTTTCTCCCATGTTGCGTTTAAGAGAAAACAGCAAATGCTTGTTTTAGGCCAAAATGCATTGAAAGCAAAGGAAACAACAAAAGCGCATACATTGTGATATCTCCTCTTGTAGCAAACACAGACAGCTCAAAATTTCACTGGATGTGTTGAAGACCAAGACCCACAAATATGATGTGAAATGATTTTTCTCCCATGTTGCGATTAAGAGAAAACAGCAATTGCTCGTTTTAGGCCGAAAAGCATTGAAAGCAATGGAAACAACAAAAGCGCATTCTTTGTGATATCTCCTCTTGTAGCAAACACAGACAGCTCAAAATTTCACTGGATGTGTTGAAGACCAAGACCCACAAATGTGATGTGAAATGGTTTTTCTCCCATGTTGCGTTTAAGAGAAAACAGCAATTGCTCGTTTTAGGCCAAAATGCATTGAAAGCAATGGAAACAACAAAAGCGCATACTTTGTGTTATCTCCTCTTGTAGCAAACACAGACAGCTCAAAATTTCACTGGATGTGTTGAAGTCCAAGACCCACAAATGTGATGTTAAATGGTTTTTCTCCCATGTTGCGTTTAAGAGAAAACAGCAAATGCTTGTTTTAGGCCAAAATGCATTGAAAGCAAAGGAAACAACAAAAGCGCATTCATTGTGATATCTCCTCTTGTAGCAAACACAGACAGCTCAAAATTTCACTGGATGTGTTGAAGACCAAGACCCACAAATATGATGTGAAATGGTTTTTCTCCCATGTTGCGTTTAAGAGAAAACAGCAATTGCTCGTTTTAGGCCGAAATGCATTGAAAGCAATGGAAACAACAAAAGCGCATACTTTGTGATATCTCCTCTTGTAGCAAACACAGACAGCTCAAAATTTCACTGGATGTGTTGAAGACCAAGACCCACAAATGTGATGTGAAATGGTTTTTCTCCCATGTTGCATTTAAGAGAAAACAGCAATTGCTCGATTTAGGCCAAAATGCATTGAAAGCAATGGAAACAACAAAAGCGCATACTTTGTGATATCTCCTCTTGTAGCAAACACAGACAGCTCAAAATTTCACTGGATGTGTTGAAGACCAAGACCCACAAATATGATGTGAAATGGTTTTTCTCCCATGTTGCGTTTAAGAGAAAACAGCAATTGCTCATTTTAGGCAAAAATGCATTGAATGCAATGGAAACAACAAAAGCGCATACTTTGTG
>JAUIMM010002522.1:0-31231 GCA_031769625.1 Taudactylus pleione | reverse complement strand
CTATACTATGTACCATTATAAAGCTCTACACCATATTCTATACTATGTACCACTATACAGCTCTACACCATATTCTATACTATGTACCACTATACACCATATTCTATACTAAGTACCACTATACAGCTCTACACCATATTCTATTCTATATACCACTATACACCATATTCTATACTATGTACCATTATACACCAAATTCTATACTATGTACCACTATACAGCTCTACACCATATTCTATACTATATACCTCTATACACCACATTCTATACTATGTACCACTATACAGCTCTACACCATATTTTTATACTTAGTACCACTTAACACCATATTCTATACTATGTACCACTATACACCATATTCTATACTATATACCACTATACACCATATTCTTTTACTATGTACCACTATACAGCTCTACACCATATTCTATACTATGTACCACTATACAGCTGTACACCATATTCTAGACTATGTACCACTATACAGCTCTATACCACATTCTATACTATATACCACTATACACCACATTCTATACTCTGTACCACTATACACCATATTCTATACTATATACCACTAGACACAATATTCTATACTATCTACCGCTATACACCATATTCTATACTATGTACCATTATACACCATATTCTATACTTTGTACCACTATACAGCTCTACAGCATAATCTCTACAATGTACCACTGTACAGCTGTACACAATATTCTTTACTATGTACCACTATACACCATATTCTATACTATGTACCATTATACACCATATTCTATACTATATACCACTATACAGCTCTACACCATATTCTATACTATATACCACAATACTCCATATTCTATACTATGTACCACTATACACCATAGTCTGTACTGTGTATCACTATACACCATATTCTATACTATGTACCATTATAAACCATATTCTAAACTATGTACCACTATATGCCATCTTCTGTACTATGTACCATTATACACCATATTCTACACTATGTACCACTATACACCATATTCTATACTATGTACCACTATACTCCATATTCTATACTATGTACGACTATACACCATATTCTATACTATGTACCGCTATACAGCTCTACACCATATACTATACTATGTACCACTATACAGCTCTACACCATATTCTATACTATGTACCACTATACACCATATTCTATACTAATTACCACTATACAGCTCTACACCATATTCTATTCTATATACCACTATACACCATATTCTATACTATGTACCATTATACACCACATTCTACACTATGTACTATACACCATATTCTATACTATGTACCACTATACACAATATTCTATACTATGTAACACTATACACCATATTCTATACTATGTACCACTATACAGCTCTACACCATATTCTTTACTATGTACCACTATACAGCTCTACACCATATTCTATACTATGTACCACTATAAACCACATTCTATACTATGTACCACTATACACCATATTCTATACTATGTACAATTATACACCATATTCTATACTATGTACCACTATACACCATATTCTATACTATATACCACTATACACCATATTCTATACTATACCGCTCTGCACCACATTCTGTACTATGTACCACTAGAAATCTCTACACCACATTCTATACTATGTAACACTATACAGCTCTACACCATATTCTATACTTTGTACCACTATACACCACATTCTATACTATGTACCACTATACAGCTCTACACCGTATTCTATAATATGTACCACTATACACCACATTCTATACTATGTACCACTATACACCATATTCTATACTATTATCCTCTATAAACCATATTCTATACTATGTACCACTATACACCATATTCTATACTATGTACCACTATACACCAAATTCTATACTTTGTACCATTATACAGCTCTACATCACATTCTATACTGTATACCAATATACACCATATTCTATACTATGTACCACTATACACCAAATCCTATACTATATACCACTATACAGATCTACCCCATATTCTATACTATGTACTATACACCATATTCTATACTATGTACCACTATACAGCTCTACACCATATTCTATACTATGTACCACTATACAGCTCTACACCATATTCTATACTATATACCACTGTACACCATATTCTATACTATGTAACACTATACTCCATTTTCTATACTATGTACCACTATACACCACATTCTATACTATGTACCACTATACACGTATTCTATACTATGTACAATTATACACCATATTCTATACTATGTACCACTATACACCATATTCTATACTATGTACCTCTGTACACCATATTCTATACTATGAAATACTATACAGCAATACACCATATTCTATTCTATATACCACTATACAACATATTTAATACTTTGTATCACTCTACACCATATTCTATACTATGTACCACTATACACCATATTCTATACTTTGTACCACTATACAGCTCTACACCATATTCAATACAATGTACCACTATACAGCGCTACACCATGTTCTATACTATATACCACTATACAACATATTCTAAACTATGTACCACTATACACCGCATTCTATACTATGTACCACTATACAGCTCTACACCATATTCTATACTATATACCTCTATACACCACATTCTATACTATGTACCACTATACAGCTCTACACCATATTTTATACTTAGTACCACTTAACACCATATTCTATACTATGTACCACTATACACCATATTCTATAGCTATATACCACTATACACCATATTCTTTACTATGTACCACTATACAGCTCTACACCATATTCTATACTATGTACCACTATAGCAGCTGTACACCATATTCTAGACTATGTACCACTATACAGCTCTATACCACATTCTATACTTTTATAACCACAATACACCACATTCTATACTCTGTACCACTATACACCATATTCTATACTATATACCACTAGACACAATATTCTATACTATCTACCGCTATACACCATATTCTATACTATGTACCATTATACACCATATTCTATACTTTTGTACCACTATACAGCTCTACAGCATAATCTCTACAATGTACCACTGTACAGCTCTACACAATAGTCTTTACTATGTACCACTATACACCATATTCTATACTATGTACCATTATACACCATATTCTATACTATATACCACTATACAGCTCTACACCATATTCTATACTATATACCACAATACTCCATATTCTATACTATGTACCACTATACACCATAGTCTGTACTGTGTATCACTATACACCATATTCTATACTATGTACCATTATAAACCATATTCTAAACTATGTACCACTATATGCCATCTTCTGTACTATGTACCATTATACACTATGTACCACTATACACCATATTCTATACTATGTTCCACTATACTCCATATTCTATACTAGGTACGACTATACACCATATTCTATACTATGTACCGCTATACAGCTCTACACCATATACTATACTATGTACCACTATACAGTACTAAACCATATTCTATTCTATATACCACTGTACACCATATTCTATACTATGTACCATTATGCACCATATTCTATACTATGTACCACTATACACCATATTCTATACTGTGTACCACTGTACAGCTCTACACCATATTCTATACTATGTACCACTATACACCCCCATTCTGTACTATGTACCACTATACACCACATTCTATAGAATGTACCACTATAAACCATATTCTATACTATGTACAATTATACACCATATTCTATACTATGTTCCACTATACATCATATTCTATACTATGTACCACTATACAGCTCTACACCATATTCTATACTATGTACCACTATACAGCTCTACATCATATACCACTATACACCAAATTCTATACTCTATACCACTATACACCACTTTCTTTACTGTGTACCTCTATACACCATATTCTAAACTATGTACCACTATACACCATATTCTATACTATGTACCACTATACAGCTCTACACCACATTCTATACTATATACCAATATACACCATATTCTATACTATGTACCACTATACACCATATTCTATACTATATACCACTATACAGATATACCCCATATTCTTTACTATGTACCACTATACACCACAATCTATACTATGTACTATACTCCATATTCTATACTATGTACCACTATACACCATAATCTATATTATGTACCATTATACACCATATTCTTTCCTATGTACCACTATACAGCTCTACACCATATTCTATACTTTGTACCGCTATACACCATATTCTATACTATATACCACTATACACCATATTCTATACTATGTACCACTATACACCATATTCTATGCTCTGTACCACTAAACAGCTCTACACCATATTCTATACTATGTACCACTATACAGATCTACACCATTATTCTATACTATGTACCACTATACACCATGTTCTATACTATGTACCATTATACACTATATTCTATACTATGTACCACTATACAGCTCTACACCATATTCTATACTATGTACCACTGTACAGCTACACACCATATTCTTTACTATGTGCCACTATACACCATATTCTATACTATGTACCATTATACACCATATTCTATACTATGTACCACTATACAGCTCTACACCATATTCTATACTATGTACCACTATACAGCTCTACACCATATTCTATACTATGTACCATTATACACCATATTCTATACTATGTACCACTATACAGCTCTACACCATATTCTATACTATGTACCATTATACACCATATTCTATACTATGTACCACTATACAGCTCTCCTCCATATTCTATACTATGTACCTCTATACACCATATTCTATACTATGTATCACTATACAGCACTACACCATATTCTATTCTATATACCACTATACTCAATATTCTATACTATGTACCATTATGCACCATATTCTATACTATGTACCACTATACACCGTATTCTATACTATGTACCACTATACACCATATTCTATACTATATACCACTATACACCATATTCTATACTGTACAGCTCTACACCACATTCTATACTATGTACCACTATACAGCAATACACCATATTCTATTCTATATACCACTATACACCATTTTCTATACTATGTATCACTCTACACCATATTCTATACTATGTACCACTATACACCATATTCTATACTTTGTACCACTATATAGCTCTACACCAAATTTAATACTATGTACCACTATACAGCTTTACACCATATTCTATACTATGAACCACTATACAAAATATTCTATACTATGTATCATTATACAGCTCTACACCATATTCTATACTATGTACCACTATACAGCTCTACATCATATTCTATACTATGTACCAATATACAACTCTACACCATATTCTATACTATGTACCACTTTACACCACATTCTATACTATGTAACACTATACACCACATTCTATACTATGTACCAATATACACCACATTCTATACTATGTACCACTATAAACCATATTCTATACTATGTACCTCTATACACCATTTTCTATACTATGTACCACTATACACCATATTCTATACTATGTACCACTGTACACCATATTCTATACTATGTACCTCTATACACCATATTCTTTACTATGTAGCACTATACACCATATTCTATACTATATAACAATATCCAGCTCTATCCCTTATTCTATACTATGTACACTATACACCACATTCTATACTATGTACTAAACACTATATTCTATACTATGTACCACTATACACCATATTCTATACTTTGTACTACTACATAGCTCTACACCATATTCTATGCTATGTACCACTATACACTACATTGTATACTATGTACCACTATACAGCTCTACACCATATACCACTATACACTATATTCTATTCTATGTACCACTATACAGCTCTACACCACATTCTATACTATGTACCACTATACACCACATTCTATACTATGCACCTCTATACACCATATTCTATACTATGTACCACTATACAGCTCTACACCATATACCACTATACACCACATTCTATACTATGTACCACTATGCAGCTCTACACCACATTCTATATTATGTACCTTTATACACCACATTCTATACTATGTACCACTGTACACCATATTCTATACTATGTACCACTATACAGCTCTACACCACATTCTATACTATATAGTATATACCAATATACACCATATATCTATACTATGTACCACTATACACCATTTTCTTTACTATATACCACTATACAGCTCTACCCCATATTCTATACTATGTACCACTATACACCACATTCTATACTATGTACTATACTCCATATTCTATACTATGTACCACTATACACTATATTCTATACTATGTAACACTATACAGCTCTACACCATATTCTATACTATGTACCACTACACAGCTCTACACCATATTATATACTATAAACAACTATACACCACATTCTATACTATGTACAATTATACACCTTATTCTGTACTATGTACCACTATACAGCATATTCTATACTATGTACCACTATACAGCTCTACAACATATTCTATACTATGTACCTCTATACACCATATTCTATACTATGTACCACTATACAGCATTACACAATATTCTATTCTATATACCACTATACACCACATTCTATACTATGTACCACTATACACCCATATTCTATACTATGTACCACTATACACCATATTCTATACTATGTACCACTATACACCACATTCTATACTATGTACCACTATACACCATATTCTATACTATGTACCTCTATATACCATATTCTATACTATGTACCACTATTCAGCTCTACACCACATTCTGTACTATGTACCACTATACAGCTCACTCCACATTCTATACTATGTACCACTATACACCATATTCTATACTATGTACCACTATACACCATATTCTATACTATATACCACTATACAGCTCTACATGACATTTTATACTATGTTCCTCTATACGCCACATTCTATACTATGTACCACTATACAACATTTTCTATACTATGTACTTCTATACACCATACTCTATACTATGTACCACTATACACCATATTCTATACTATGTACCACAAAACACCATATTCTATATTATGTACCACTATACAGCTCTACACCATATTCTATACTATGAACCACTATACAGCTCTACACTATTTTCTATACTATATACCACTATACACCATATTCTATACTATGTAGCACTATACACCACATTCTATACTATGTACCACTATAGAGCTCTACACCATATTCTATACTATATACCTCTATACACCACATTCTATAACCATGTACCACTATACACCATATTCTATACTATATACCACTATACACCATATTCTATATTATGTAACACTATACACCATTTTCTATACTATGTACCACTATACAGTTCTACACCATATTCTATACTATGTACCACTATACAGCTCTAAACCATATTCTATACTATGTACCACTATACACCATGTTCTATACTATGTACCATTATACACTATATTCTATACTATGTACCACTACACAGTTCTACACCATATTCTATACTATGTATCAGTGTTCAGCTCTACACCATATTCTATACTATGTACCACTATACACCATATTTTAAATATGTACCAGTATACACCATATTCTATACTATGTAACACTTTACAGCTGTACACCATATACTATACTATGTACCACTATACAGCTCTACACCATATTCTAATCTATGTACCACTATACACCATATTCTATACTATGTACCATTTTACACCATATTCTATACTTAGTACCACTATACAGCTCTACAACATATTCTATACTATGTACCACTATACATCTCTACACCATATTCTATACTATGTACCACTATACAACATATTCTATACTATGTACCACTATACAGCTCTACACCACATTCTATACTATATACCAATATACACCATATTCTTTACTATGTACCACTATACACCATATTCTATACTGTGTACCACTATACAGCTCTACACCATATTCTATACTGTGTACCACTATACAGCTCTACGCCATATTCTATACTATATACCACTGTACACCATATTCTTTACTATGTACCACTATACTCCACATTCTATTCTATGTAACACTATACAACACATTCTATACTATGTACCACTATACACCATATTCTATACTATGTACAATTATACACCATATTCTATACTATGTACCTCTATACACCATATTCTATACTATGTACCACTATACACCATATTCTATACTATACCACTATACACCATATTCTATACTATGTATCACTATACAACATATTCTATACTATGTACCACTATTCAGCTCTACACCATATTCTATACTATGTACCACTATACACCATATTCTATACTATACACCACTATACACCATATTCTATACTATGTACCACTATACACCATATTCTATACTATGTACCTCTATGCACCATATTCTATACTATGTACCATTATATACCATACTCTATACTATGTACCACTATACACCATATTCTATACTATGTACCATTTTACACCATATTCTATACTTAGTACCACTATACAGCTCTACACCATATTCTAATCTATGTACCACTATACACCATATTCTATACTATGTACCATTTTACACCATATTCTATACTTAGTACCACTATACAGCTCTACAACATATTCTATACTATGTACCACTATACATCTCTACACCATATTCTATACTATGTACCACTATACAACATATTCTATACTATGTACCACTATACAGCTCTACACCACATTCTATACTATATACCAATATACACCATATTCTTTACTATGTACCACTATACACCATATTCTATACTGTGTACCACTATACAGCTCTACACCATATTCTATACTGTGTACCACTATACAGCTCTACGACATATTCTATACTATATACCACTGTACACCATATTCTTTACTATGTACCACTATACTCACATTCTATTCTATGTACCACTATACAACACATTCTATACTATGTACCACTATACACCATATTCTATACTATGTACAATTATACACCATATTCTATACTATGTACCTCTATACACCATATTCTATACTATGTACCACTATACACCATATTCTATACTATACCACTAAACACCATATTCTATACTATGTATCACTATACAACATATTCTATACTATGTACCACTATTCAGCTCTACACCATATTCTATACTATGTACCACTATACACCATATTCTATACTATACACCACTATACACCATATTCTATACTATGTACCACTATACACCATATTCTATACTATGTACCTCTATGCACCATATTCTATACTATGTACCATTATATACCATACTCTATACTATGTACCACTATACACCATATTCTATACTATGTACCATTGTACACCATATTCTATACTATGTACCACTACACAGCTCTACAACATATTATATACTATGTACCACTATACAGCTCTACACCAAATTCTATACTATGTACTATTATACAACATATTCTATACCATGTACCACTATACATCTCTACACCATATTCTATACTATGTACCACTATACAACTCTACACCATATTCTATACCACGTACCACTATACACCATATTCCATACTATGCAACACTATACACATATTCTATACTATGTACCACTATACACCATATTCTATACTATGTACCATTATACACCATATTCTATACTATGTACCATTGTACACCATATTCTTTACTATGTACCACTATACCGCTCTACACCACATTCTATACTATGTACCACTATTCAGCTCTACACCATATTCTATACTATATACCACTGTACAGCTCTATACCATATCTATACTATGTACCACTATACACCATATTCTATACTATGTACCACTATACAGCACATTCTATACTATGTACCACTATACACCATATTCTATGCTATGTACCACTATACACATTATTCTATACTATACCGCTCTACACCACATTCTATACTATGCAACACTATTATGCTCTACACACATTCTATACTATGTAGCACTATACAGCTCTGCACCATATTCTATATTATGTACCACTATACAGCTCTAAACCATATTCTCTACTATATACCACTATACACCAAATTCTATACTATGTACCACTATACACCATATTCTATACTATATACCACTATACACCATATTCTGTACTATGTACCAATATTCTCCACTACAACATATTCTATACTATATAACACTATACTCCACATTCTATACTATGTACCACTGTACACCACATTCTATACTATGTACAACTTTAACGCTCTACACCATATTCTATACTATGTACCATTATACAGCTCTACACCATATTCTATACTATGTACCACTATATAGCTCTACACCATATTCTATACTATGTACCACTATACACCATATTCTATACTATGTAACACTATACACCATATTCTATACTATGTACCACTATACACCATATTCTATACTCTGTACCACTATACAGCTCTACATCATATTCTATACAATATACCACTATACACCATATTCTATACTATGTACCACTATACACCATATTCTATACTATGTACCACTATACACCATATTTTATATTATGAACTTGTGCTCTACACCACTTTCTATACTTATACCACTATACACCAAATTCTAAACTATGTTGCACTATTCACCATATTCTATACTATATACCACTATACAGCTCTACACCATATTCTATACAATATACCACTATACACCATATTCTATTCTATGTACCACTATACACCTCTACACCATATTCTATACTATGTACCACTATACAGCTCTACACCATATTCTATACTATATACTACTATACACCACATTCTAAACTTAGTACCACAATGCACAATATTCTATACTATGTAACACTATACACCACATTCTATACTATGTACCACTATACAGCACTACACCACATTCTATAATTTGTACCACTATACACCACATTCTATACTATGTACCACTATACAGCTCTACACCATATTCTATACTATGTACCACTATACAGCTCTACATCATATTCTTTTCTGTATACCAATATACACCATATTCTATACTATGTACCCACTATACACCAAATTATATACTATATACCACTATACAGCTCTACCACATATTCTATACTATGTACTATACACCATATTCTATACTATGTACCCACTATACAGCCATAAACCATATTCTATAATATGTACCACTATACAGCTCTACACCATATTCTATACTATATACCACTATACACCATATTCTATACTATGTACCACTATACACCACATTCTATACTATGTACCACTATACACCATATTCTAGACTATGTACCACTACACACCATATTCTATACTATGTACCTCTATACACCATATTCTATACTATATACCTCTATACACCATATTCTATACAATGTACCACTGTACACCATATTCTATACTATATACCACTATATAGCTCTACCACATATTCTATACTCTGTACCACTATACACCATTTTCTATACTATGTACCACTATACAGCTCTATACCACAATCTATACTAAGTTTTACTACATAGCTCTACACCATATTCTATACTATATGCTACTATACACCACATTCTATACTATGTACCACTATACTTCTCTACACCACATTCTATACTATGTACCATTATACAACTCTACACCACATTCTATATTATGTACCACTATACACCACATTCTAGACTATGTACCATTATACAGCTATACACCACATTCTATATTATGTACCACTATACACCACATTCTATACTATGTACCACAATACAGCTCTATACCACATTCTTTACTATGTACCATTATACAGCTTTATACAACATTCTATAATATGTACCACTATACACCACATTCTATACTATGTACGACTATACAGCTCTACACCAAATTCTATACTATGTACCACTATACACCATATTCTATACTATGTACCACTATTAAGCTCTACACAACATTCTATACTATGTACCACTATACACCATATTCTATACTATGTACCACTATCCAGCTCTACACCACATTCTATACTATGTACCACTATACAGCTCTACACTATACAGCTCTAGACCACATTCTATATTATGTACCACTATACACCATATTCTGTACTATGTACCACTTTTCAGCTCTACACCACATTCTACACTATGTACCACTATACATCATATTCTATGTACCACTATACACCATATTCTAGACTATGTACCACTATACACCATATTCTATACTATGTACCTCTATACACCACATTCTATACTATGTACCACTATACACCACATTCTATACTATGTACCACTATACACCATTTTCTATACTATGTGCCTCTATACACTATATTCTATACTATATACCACCATACACCACATTCTATACTATGTACCACAGTGGTATATAGTATAGAATGTGGTGTAGAGCTGTATAGTGGTTCATAGTATAGAATATGGTGTATAGAGGTACATAGTATAGAATATGGTGTATATTGGTACATAGTATTGAATGTGGTGTATAGTGGTACATAGTGGTACATTGTATAGAATATGGTGTATAGTGGTACATAGTATAGAATATGGTGTACAGAGGTACATAGTATAGAATATGGTGTATATTGGTACATTTTATATAATTTGGTGTATATAGTGGTATATTGTATAGAATATGATGTAGAGCTGTATAGTGGTAAATAGTATAGAATGTGGTGTATAGTGGTACATAGAATATGGTGTATAGTGGTACATAGTATAGAATATGCTGTATAGTGGTATATAGTATAGAATATGGTGTAGAGCTTTATAGTGGTACATAGTATATAATATTGTGTATAGTGATACATAGCATAGAATATGGTGTAGAGCTGTATAGTGGTACATAGTATAGAATATGGTATATAGTGCCACATAGTATAGAATATGGTGTATAGTGGTATATAGTATAGAATGTGGTGTAGAGCTGTATAGTGGTACATAGTGTAGAATAAGGTGTATAGTGGTACATAGTATAGAATATGGTGTATAGATGTACATAGTATAGAATATGGTGTATAGTGGTACATAGTGTAGAATATGGTGTATAGTGGTACATAATCTAGAATGCGGTATAGAGGTGTATAGTGGTACATAGTATAGAATGTGGTGTATAGTGGTACATAGAATATGGTGTATAGTGGTACATAGTATAGAATTTGGTGTAGAGCCGTATAGTGGCACATAGTATAGAATGTGGTGTAGAGCTGTATAGTGGTACATAGTATAGAATATGGTGTATAGTGGTATACAGTATAGAATATGGTGTATAGTGGTATATAGTATAGAATGTGGTGTAGAGCTGTATAGTGGTACATAGTATAGAATATGGTGTATAGTGGTATACAGTATAGAATATGGTGTATAGTGGTATATAGTATAGAATGTGATGTAGAGCTGTATAGTGGTACATAGTATAGAATATGGTGTATAGTAGTATATAGTATAGAATGTGGTATAGAGCTGTATAGTGGTACATAGTATAGAATATGGGGAATATTGGTACATAGTATAGAATGTGGTGTATAGTGGTACATAGTATAGAATATGGTGTTTAGAGGTACATAGTATAGAATCTGGTGAATATTGGTACATAGTTTATAATGTGGTGTATAGTGGTATATGGTGTAGAACTGTATAGTGGTACATAGTATAGAATGTAGTGTAAAGTAGTACATAGTATAGAATGCGGTGCACAGCTGGATAGTGGTACATAGTATAGAAAATGGTGTATAGTGGTACATAGTATTGAATGTTGTGTAGAGCTGTATAGTGGTACATAGTATAGAATATGGTGTGTATTGGTATATAGAATAGAATATGGTGTAGACCTGTATAGTGATACATAGTATAGAATATGGTTTAGAGCTGTATTGTGGTACATAGTATAGAATATGGTGTATAGAGGTACACAGTATTGAATATGGTGTAGAGCTGTATAGTGGTACATAGTATAGAATTTTTTGTAGAGCTGTATAGTGGTACATAATATAGAATATGGCGTATAGAGGAACATAGTATAGAATGTCGTGTAGAGCTGTATAGTGGTATATAGTATAGAATGTGGTGTATAGTGGTACATAGTATAGAATATGATGTATAGTGCTTCATAGTATAGAATATGGTGTATAGTGGAATATAGTATAGAATGCAGGGTAGAGCTGTATAGTGGTTCATAGCATAGAATATGGTGTAAAGAGGTACATAGTATAGAATATGGTGTATATTGGTACATAGTATAGAATGTGGTGTATAGTGGTACAAATTATAGAATGTGGTGTAGTGCTGTATAGTGGTAGATAGTATAGAATGTGGTGTATAGTGTTACATTGTATAGAATATTGTGTATTGTGGTACTAAGTTTAGAATGTGGTGTATAGTAGTATAAAGTAGAGAATATGGTGTAGAGCTGTATGGTGGTGCATAGTATAGAATATGGTGTAGAGGTGTATAGTGGTACATAGAATAGAATATGGTGTATAGTGGTATACAGTATAGAATATGGTGTAAAGCTGTATAGTGGTATATAGTATAGAATATGGTGAATAGTGCAACACAGTTTAGAATTTGGTGTATAGTGGTATATTGTGTAGAGCTGTATAGTGGTAGATAGTATAGAATGTGGTGTAGAGCTGGATAGTGGTACATAGTATAGAATATTGTGTATAGTGGTACATAGTATAGAATGTTGTGTAGAGCTTAATAGTGGTACATAGTATAGAATATGGTGTATATTGGTACATAGTATAGAATTTGGTGTAGAGCTGTATAGTCGTACATAGTATAGAATATGGTGTATAGAGGAACATAGTATAGAATATCGTGTAGAGCTGTATAGTGGTATATAGTATAGAATGTGGTGTATAGTGGTACATATTATAGAATGTTGTATAAAGCTGTATAATGGTACATAGTAAAGAATGTGGTATGGAGCTGTATTGTGGTACATAGTTTAGAATGTTGTGTATAGTGGTACATAGTATAGAATATGGTGTATATTGGTATACAGAATAGAATGTGATGTAGAGCTGTATAATGGTACATAGTATAGAATATGGTGTAGAGCTGTATAGTGGTACATAGTATAGAATGTGGTGTATAGTGGTACAAATTATAGAATGTGGTGTAGTGCTGTATAGTGGTAGATAGTATAGAATGTGGTGTATAGTGTTACATTGTATAGAATATTGTGTATTGTGGTACTAAGTTTAGAATGTGGTGTATAGTAGTATATAGTAGAGAATATGGTGTAGAGCTGTATGGTGGTGCATAGTATAGAATATGGTGTAGAGGTGTATAGTGGTACATAGAATAGAATATGGTGTATAGTGGTATACAGTATAGAATATGGTGTAGAGCTGTATAGTGGTATATAGTATAGAATATGGTGAATAGTGCAACATATTTTAGAATTTGGTGTATAGTGGTATAAAGTATAGAATGTGGTGTAGAGCACAAGTTCATAGTATAGAATATGGTGTATAGTGGTACATAGTATAGAATATGGTGTAAAGTGGTACATAGTATAGAATATGGTGTATAGTGGTATATTGTATAGAATATGATGTAGAGCTGTATAGTGGATTATAGAATAGAATATGGTGTATAGTGGTACATAGTATAGAATATGGTGTATAGTGGTACATAGTATAGAATATGGTGTATAGTGTTATATTGTATAGAATATGATGTAGAGCTGTATAGTGGTAAATAGTATAGAATGTGGTGTATAGTGGTACATAGAATATGGTGTATAGTGGTACATAGTATATAATATTGTGTATAGTGGCACATAGTATAGAATGTGGTGTAGAGCTGTATAGTGGTACATAGTATAGAATATGCTGTATAGTGGTATATTATATAGAATATGGTGTAGAGCTTTATAGTGGTACATAGTATATAATATTGTGTATAGTGATACATAGCATAGAATATGGTGTAGAGCTGTATAGTGGTACATAGTATAGAATATGGTGTATAGTGCCACATAGTATAGAATATGGTGTATAGTAGTATATAGTATAGAATGTGGTGTAGAGCTGTATAGTGGTACATAGTATAGAATAAGGTGTATAGTGGTACATAGTATAGAATATGGTGTATAGAGGTACATAGTATAGAATATGGTGTATAGTGGTACATAGTGTAGAATATGGTGTATAGTGGTACTTAATCTAGAATGCGGTAAAGAGGTGTATAGTGGTACATAGTATAGAATGTGGTGTATAGTGGTACATAGAATATGGTGTATAGTGGTACATAATATAGAATTTGGTGTAGAGCTGTATAGTGGCACATAGTATAGAATGTGGTGTACAGCTGTATAGCGGTACATAGTATAGAATATGGTGTATAGTGCTACATAGTATAGAATATGGTGTATAGTGGTATATAGTATAGAATGTGGTGTAGAGCTGTATAGTGGTACATAGTATAGAATATGGTGTATAGTGGTTTAAAGTATAGAATATGGTGTACAGTGGTATATAGTATAGAATGTGGTGTGGAGCTGTACAGTGGTACATAGTATAGAATATGGTGTATAGTAGTATATAGTATAGAATGTGGTATAGAGCTGTATAGTGGTACATAGTATAGAATATGGGGAATATTGGTACATAGTATAGAATGTGGTGTATAGTGGTACATAGTATAGAATATGGTGTATAGAGATACATAGTATAGAATCTGGTGTATATTGGTACATAGTATATAATGTGGATTATAGTGGTATATGGTGTAGAACTGTATAGTGGTACATAGTATAGAATGTAGTGTAAAGTAGTACATATTATAGAATATGGTGAAGAGCTGTATAGTGGTACATAGTATAGAATGCGGTGTACAGCTGGATAGTGGTACATAGTATAGAAAATCGTGTATAGTGGTACATAGTATTGAATGTTGTGTAGAGCTGTATAGTGGTACATAGTATAGAATATGGTGTGTAGTGGTACATAGTGTAGAATATGGTGTAGACCTGTATAGTGGTACATAGTATAGAATATGGTGTAGTGCTGTATAGTGATACATAGTATAGAATATGGTTTAGAGCTGTATTGTTGTACATAGTATAGAATATGGTGTATAGAGGTACACAGTATTGAATATGGTGTATAGTGGTACATAGTATAGAATGTCGTGTAGAGCTGTATAGTGGTATATAGAATAGAATGTGGTGTACAGTGGAACATATTATAGAATGTGGTATAAAGCTGTATAATGGTACATAGTATAGAATGTGGTGTATAGTGGTACATAGTATAGAATATGATGTATAGTGCTTCATAGTATAGAATATGGTGTATAGTGGTATATAGTATAGAATGTGGTGTAGAGCTGTATAGTGGTTCATAGTATAGAATATGGTGTATAGAGGTACATAGTATAGAATATGGTGTATATTGGTACATAGTATAGAATGTGGTGTATAGTGGTACATAGTGGTACATTGTATAGAATATGGTGTATAGTGGTACATAGTATAGAATATGGTGTATATTGGTACATAGTATATAATTTGGTGTAGAGCTGTATAGTGGTACATAGTATAGAATGTGGTGTAGAGCTGGATAGTGGTACATAGTATAGAATATGGTGTATAGTGGTACATAGTATAGAATGTTGTGTAGAGCTTAATAGTGGTACATAGTATAGAATATGGTGTATATTGGTACATAGTATAGAATTTGGTGTAGAGCTGTATAGTCGTACATAGTATAGAATATGGTGTATAGAGGAACATAGTATAGAATGTCGTGTAGAGCTGTATAGTGGTATATAGTATAGAATGTGGTGTATAGTGGTACATATTATAGAATGTTGTATAAAGCTGTATAATGGTACATAGTAAAGAATGTGGTATAGAGCTGTATAGTGGTACATAGTATAGAATGTGGTGTATAGTGGTACAAATTATAGAATGTGGTGTAGTGCTGTATAGTGGTACATAGTATAGAATGTGGTGTATAGTGTTACATAGTATAGAATATTGTGTGTTGCGGTACTAAGTTTAGAATGTGGTGTATAGTAGTATATAGTATAGAATATGGTGTAGAGCTGTATAGTGGTACATAGTATAGAATATGGTGTAGAGGTGTATAGTGGTACATAGAATAGAATATGGTGTATAGTGGTATACAGTATAGAATATGGTGTAGAGCTGTATAGTGGTATATAGTATAGAATATGGTGAATAGTGCAACATAATTAAAAATTTGGTGTATAGTGGTATAAAGTATAGAAAGTGGTGTAGAGCACAAGTTCATAGTATAGAATATGGTGTATAGTGGTACATAGTATAGAATATGGTGTATAGTGGTACATAGTATAGAATATGGTGTATAGTGGTATATTGTATAGAATATTATGTAGAGCTGTATAGTGGTACATCGTATAGAATATGGTGTATAGTGGTACATAGTATAGAATATGGTGTATAGTGGTACATAGTATAGAATATGGTGTATAGTGGTACATAGTATAGAACATGGTGTAGTGCTGTATAGTGGTACATAGTATAGAATATGGTGTAGAGCTGTATAATGGTACATAGTATAGAATATGGTGTACAGTGGTACATAGTATAGAATGTGGAGTATAGTGTTATATAGTATAGAATATGTTGTAGTGGATAATATTGGTACATAGTACAGAATATGGTGTATAGTGGTATATAGTATAGAATATGGTGTAGAGCTGTATAGTTGTACATATAATAGAATATGGTGTATAGTGGTATATAGTATAGAATATGTGTATAGTGGTACATAGCATAGAATATGGTGTATAGTGGTACATAGTATAGAATGTGCTGTATAGTGGTACATAGTATAGAAGTTGGTGTATAGTGGTACATAGTATAGAATATGGTATAGAGCTGTACAGTGGTATATAGTATAGAATATGGTGTAGAGCTGAATAGTGGTACATAGTATAGAATGTGGTGTAGAGCGGTATAGTGGTACATAGTATAGAATATGGTGTATAGTGGTACATAGTATAGAATATGTTGTATAATGGTACATAGTATAGAATATGGTGTATAGTGGTACATAGTATAGAATATGGTGTATAGTGTTGCATAGTATAGAATATGGTGTATAGTGTTGCATAGTATAGAATATGGTGTATAGTGTTACATGGTATAGAATATGGTGTAGAGTTGTATAGTGGTACATAGTATAGAATATGGTGTAGAGATGTATAGTGGTACATAGTATAGAATATGTTGTAGAGCTGTATAGTGGTACATAATATAGAATATGGTGAACAATGGTACATAGTATAGAATATGGTGTATAGTGGTACATAGTAAAGAATATGGTGTATAAGGGTACATAGTATAGAATATGGTGTATAGTGGTATAAAGTATAGAATGTGGTGTAGAGCACAAGTTCATAGTATAGAATATGGTGTATAGTGGTACATAGTATAGAATATGGTGTATAGTGGTACATAGTATAGAATATGGTGTATAGTGGTATATTGTATAGAATATTATGTAGAGCTGTATAGTGGTACATCGTATAGAATATGGTGTATAGTGGTACATAGTATAGAATATGGTGTATAGTGGTACATAGTATAGAATATGGTGTATAGTGGTACATAGTATAGAACATGGTGTAGTGCTGTATAGTGGTACATAGTATAGAATATGGTGTAGAGCTGTATAATGGTACATAGTATAGAATATGGTGTACAGTGGTACATAGTATAGAATGTGGAGTATAGTGTTATATAGTATAGAATATGTTGTAGTGGATAATATTGGTACATAGTACAGAATATGGTGTATAGTGGTATATAGTATAGAATATGGTGTAGAGCTGTATAGTTGTACATATAATAGAATATGGTGTATAGTGGTATATAGTATAGAATATGTGTATAGTGGTACATAGCATAGAATATGGTGTATAGTGGTACATAGTATAGAATGTGCTGTATAGTGGTACATAGTATAGAAGTTGGTGTATAGTGGTACATAGTATAGAATATGGTATAGAGCTGTACAGTGGTATATAGTATAGAATATGGTGTAGAGCTGAATAGTGGTACATAGTATAGAATGTGGTGTAGAGCGGTATATTGGTACATAGTATAGAATATGGTGTACAATGGTACATAGTATAGAATATGTTGTATAATGGTACATAGTATAGAATATGGTGTATAGTGGTACATAGTATAGAATATGGTGTATAGTGTTGCATAGTATAGAATATGGTGTATAGTGTTGCATAGTATAGAATATGGTGTATAGTGTTACATGGTATAGAATATGGTGTAGAGTTGTATAGTGGTACATAGTATAGAATATGGTGTAGAGATGTATAGTGGTACATAGTATAGAATATGTTGTAGAGCTGTATAGTGGTACATAATATAGAATATGGTGAACAATGGTACATAGTATAGAATATGGTGTATAGTGGTACATAGTAAAGAATATGGTGTAGAGCTGTATAGTGGTACATAGTTTAGAATATGGTGTATAGAGGTACATAGTATAGAATATGGTGTATAAGGGTACATAGTATAGAATATGGTGTATAGTGGTATAAAGTATAGAATGTGGTGTAGAGCACAAGTTCATAGTATAGAATATGGTGTATAGTGGTACATAGTATAGAATATGGTGTATAGTGGTATATTGTATAGAATATGATGTAGAGCTGTATAGTGGATTATAGTATAGAATATGGTGTATAGTGGTACATAGTATAGAATATGGTGTATAGTGTTACATAGTATAGAATATTGTGTATTGTGGTACTAAGTTTAGAATATGGCGTATAGAGGAACATAGTATAGAATGTCGTGTAGAGCTGTATAGTGGTATATAGTATAGAATGTGGTGTATAGTGGATCATATTATAAAATGTGGTATAAAGCTGTATAATGGTACATAGTATAGAATGTGGTGTATAGTGTTACATAGTATAGAATATTGTGTATTGTGGTACTAAGTTTAGAATGTGGTGTATAGTAGTATATAGTATAGAATATGGTGTAGAGCTGTATGGTGGTGCATAGTATAGAATATGGTGTAGAGGTGTATAGTGGTACATAGTATAGAATATGGTGAATAGTGCAACATAGTTTAGAATATGGTGTATAGTGGTACATAGTATAGAATGTGGTGTATAGTGGTACATAATATAGAATGTGGTGTAGAGCTGTATAATGGTACATAGTCTAGAATGTGGTGTATAGTGGTACATAGTATAGAATATGGTGTACAGTTGTACATAGTATAGAATGTGGTGTAGAGAAGTATAGTGGTACATAGTATAGAATGTGGTGTATAGTAGCATATAGTATAGAATATGGTGTAGAGCTACATAGTAGAACTTAGTATAGAATGTGGTATAGAGCTGTATAGTGGTACATAGTATAGAAAATGGTGTATAGTGGTACATAGTATAGAACATGTGGTAGAGCTATATATTGGTATATAGTATAGAATATGGTGTACAGTGGTACATAGTCTAGAATATGGTGTATAGTGGTACATAGTATAGAATGTGGTGTAGAGCTGTACAGTGGTACATAGTATAGAATATGGTGTTTATTGGTACATAGTATAGAATGTGGTTTACAGCTGTATAATGGTACATACTATAGAATGTGGTATAGAGCTGTATAGTGGTACATAGTATAGAATATGGTGTATAGTAGTATATAGTATAGAAAATGGTATAGAGCTGTATTGTGGTATATAGAATAGAATATGGTGTAGAGCTGTATAGTGGTACATAGTATAGAATATGGTGTAGAGCTGTATAGTGTTACATAATATACAATATGGTGTATAGTGGTAAATAGCATAGAATATGGTGTAGAGCTGTATAGTGGTACGTAGTATAGAATATGGTGTACAGTGGTACATAGTATAGAATATGGTGTATAGTGGTATATAGTATAGAATGTGGTGTATAGTGGTACATAGTATAGAATGTGGTGTAGAGATGTATAGTGGTACATAGTATAGGATATGGTGTGGAGCTGTATAGTAGTACATAGTATAGAATGTGGTATATAGTGGTACATTTTATAGAATATGGTGTATAGTGGTACATAGTATAGAATGTGGTGTATAGTAGTATATAGTATAGAATATGGTGTAGAGCTATATAGTATACTTAGTATAGAATGTGGTATAGAGCTGTATAGTGGTACATAATATAGAGTACGGTGTAGAGGTGTATAGTGGTACATAGTATAGAATATGGTGTATAGTGGTATATGGTATAGAATATGGTGTAGAGTTGTATAGTGGTTCATAGTATAGAAAATGGTGTATAGTGGTACATCGTATAGAATATGGGGCAGAGCTATATAGTGGTATATAGTATAGAATATGGTGTACAGTGGTACATAGTATAGAATATGGTGTATAGTGGTATATAGTAAAGAATATGGTGTATAGAGGTACATAGTATAGAATATGGTGTATAGTCGTACATAGTATAGAATATGGTGTAAAGTGGTATATAGTCTAGAATATGGTGTATAGTGGTACATAGTATAGAATGTGGTGTAGAGCTGTATAGTGGTACATAGTGTAGAATATGGTGTATAGTGGTACATAGTATAGAATGTGGTGTAGAGCTGTATAGTGGTACATAGTTTAGAATATGGTGTATAGTGGTACATAGTATAGAATGTGGTGTAGAGCTGTATAGTGGTACATAGTATAGAATATGGTGTATAATGGAACTTACTATAGAATGTGGTTTAAAGCTGTATAGTGGTACATAGCATAGAATATGGTGTATAGTAGTATATAGTATAGAATATGGTATAGAGCTGTAATGTGGTATATAGTACAGAATATGGTGTAGAGCTGTATAGTGGTACATAGTATAGAATATGGTGTAATGCTGTATAGTGGTACATAGTATACAATATGGTGTATAGTGGTATATAGTATAGAATACGGTGTAGAGCTGTAAAGTGGTGCATAGTATAGAGTATTGTGTATAGTGATACATAGCATAGAATATGGTGTAGAGCTGTATAGTGGTACGTAGTATAGAATATGGTGTATAGTGCTACTTAGTATAGAATATGGAGTATAGTGGTATATAGTATAGAATGTGGTGTATAGTGGTACATAGTGTAGAATATGGTGTACAGTGGTACATAGTATAGACTGTGGTGTAGAGCTGTATAGTGGTAAATAGTATAGAATATGGTGTATAGTGGTACATAGTATAGAATGTGGTGTAGCGCTGTATAATGATACATAGTATAGGATGTGGTGTATAGTGGTACATAGTATAGAATGTGGTGTATAGTGGTACATAGTGTAGAATATGGTGTATAGTGGTACATAGTATAGAATGTGGTGTAGCACTGTATAATGGTACATAGTATAGGATGTGGTGTATAGTGGTATATAGTATAGAATATGGTGTATAGAGGTACTATGTACCACTATACAGCTCTACACCATATTCTATACTATGTACCAGTAAACACCATATTTCATACTATGTACCACTATACACCATATTCTATACTATGTACCACTATACACCATATTCTATACTATGTACCTCTATACACCATATTCTATACTATGTACCACTAAACACCATATTCTGTTCTATGTACCACTGTTTACCATATTCAATACTTTGAACCACTATACACCATATTCTATACTATGTACCACTATACAGCTCTACACCATATTCTATACTATATACCACTATACACCATATTCTTTACTATGTACCACTATACACCTCATTCTATACTATGTTCCACAATACACCATAATCTTCAATATGTACCACTATACAGCTCTACATAACATTCTATACTATGTACCACTTTACACCATATTCTATACTATGTACCTTTATACACCATTTTCTATACTATGTTCCACTATACAGCTCTACACCATATACCACTATACACCACATTCTATACTATGTACCACTATACAGCTCTAAACCACATACCATGTACCACTATACACCACATTCTATACTATGTACCACTATACACCATATTCTATTCTATGTACCTCTATACACCATTTTCTATACTATGTACCACTATACACCATATTCTATAACATGTACCACTATACAGCTCTACACCACATTATATGCTATGTACCACTATACAGCTCTACACCATATTCTATACTATGTACCACTATACACCACATTCTATACTATGTACCACTTTACACCATATTCTATACTAGGTACCTCTGTACACCATTTTCTATACTATGTACCACTATACACCATATTCTATACTATGTACCACTATACAGCTCTAAACCACATTCTATACTATTTACCACTATACAACACATTCTATACTATGTACCACTATACACCATATTCTATACTATGTACCTCTATACACCATTTTCTATTCTATGTACCACTATACACCATATTCTATACTATGTACCACTATGCGCTACACCACATTCTATGCTACCTACCACTATATAACATATTCTATACAATGTACCACTATACACCATAGTCTATTCTATATACCACTATACAGCTCTACCCCATATTCTATACTATGTGCCACTATACAGCACATTCTATACTATGTACTATACACCATATTCTATACTATGTACAACTATACACCATATTCTATTCTATGTACCACTATACACCATATTCTATACTATGTACCACTATACACCATATTCTATACTTTGTACCTCTATACACCATATTCTATACTATGTACCACTACACACCATATTCTATACTATGTACCACAATACAGCTCTACACCATATTCTATACTATGTACCACTATACACCATATTCTATACTATGTACCACAATATAGCTCTACACAACATTCTATACTATGTACCACTATACTGCTCTACACCATATACCACTATACACCACATTATATACTATGTACCAATATTTACCATATTCTATACTATGTACCTCTATACACCATATTCTATAATATGTACCACTATACACCATATTCTATGCTATGTACCACTATGTACCACTATAAACCACATTCTATACTATGTACCAATATACACCATATTCTATACTATGTACTTCTATACACCATATTTTATTGTATATGGTGTATAGTGGTACATAGTATAGAATATGTTGTATAGTCATACATAGTATAGAATGTGGTGTAGAGTTGTATAGTGGTACATAGTATAGCTTGTGGTGTAGAGCTGTAAAGTGGTACATAGTATAGAAAATTATGTATAGAGGTACATAGTATAGAATATGGTGTATAGTGGTACATAGTATAGAATGTGGTGTATGGTGGTATATAGTATAGGATATAGTTTATAGAGGCACATAGTATAGAATATGGTGTATAGTGGTACATAGTATAGTATATGGTGTATAGTGGTACATAGTCTAGAATATGGTGTATAGTGGTACATAGAATATGATGTATAGTGGTACATAGTATAGAATGTGGTGTAGAGCTGAATAGTGGTACATAGTATAGAATATGGTGTATAGTGGTACATAATATAGAATGTGGTGTAGAGCTGTATAGTGTTACATAGTATAGAATGTGGTGTATAGTGCTACATAGTATAGAATATGGTGTATAGTGGTACTTATTATAGAATGTACAGCATATTCTATACTCTGTACCACTATAAAGCTCTATACCATATACTATCCACCGCATTTTATAGTATGTACCACAATACAGCTCTATACCACATTCTATACTATGTACCACTATACAGCTCTACACCATATTCTATACTATGTACCACTATACAGATCTTCAACATATTCTATACTATGTACCACTATACACCATATTCTATACTATGTACCACTGTACACCATATTCTTTACTATGTACCACTATATGCCATATTCAATACTATGTACCACTATATGCCATATTCTATACTGTGTACTACTATACAGCTCTACACCACATTCTATACTATGTAGTAATACCACTACACACCACATTCTATATTATGTACCACTGCACCGCTCTACACCATAATCTATACTATGTACCACTATACATCTCTACACCATATTCTATCCTTTGTACCACTATACAGATCTTCAACATATTCTATACTATGTACCACTATACACTATGTAACACTACACACCACATTCTATACTATGTACAATTATACAGCTCTGTACCGCTACACAGCTCTACACCACATTCTATACTATATACCAATTTACACCATATTCAATACTATGAACCACTATACACCATATTCTATACTTTATACCACTATACAGCTCTACCCCATATTCTATACTATGTACCACTATACACCACATTCTATACTTTGTACCACTATACAGCTCTATACCACATTCTATACTATGTACAACTGTACAGCTCTACACCATATTCTATACTCCTATAGACCACATTCTATAATAAATACAACTGTACACCATATTCTATATTATGTAGCACTATACACCACATTCTATATGATGTAACACTATACAGCTCTAGACCACATTCTATATTATGTACCACTATACACCATATTCTATACTATGTACCACTATTCAGCTCTACACCACATTCTATACTATGTACCACTATACATCATATTCTATGTACCACTATACACCATATTCTAGACTATGTACCACTATACACCATATTCTATACTATGTACCTCTATACACCACATTCTATACTATGTACCACTATAGACCACATTCTATACTATGTACCACTATACACCATATTCTATACTATGTGCCTCTATACACTATATTCTATACTATATACCACCATACACCACATTCTATACTATGTGCCACTATACAGCTCTACACCACATTCTATACTATGTACCACTAAACACCATATTCTATACTACGTAAAATTATACAGCTTTACACCATTCTATACTAAGTACCACTATACAACACATTCTATACTATGTACCACTATACAGCTCTACACCACATTCTATACTATGTACCTCTATACACCATATTCTATACTATGTACCACTATACACCTCTACACCAAATTCTATAATATGTACCACTATACACCACATTCTATACTATGTACCACTATACACCATATTCTATACTAAGTACCTCTATACACCATATTCTATACAATTTACCACTATACACCATATTCTATACTATGTACCACAATACACCATTTTCTTTACTATGTACCACTATACACTGTATTCCATACTAAGTACCACTATACACCATATTCTATACTATGTACCTCTATACAACATATTCTATACTATGTACCACTATACACCATATTCTATATTATGTACCACAATACAGCTCTACACCATATTCTATACTATGTACCACTATACACCATATTCTATACTATGTACCACTATACAGCTCTACAACACATTCTTTACTTTGTACCACTATACACCATATTCTATACTATGTACCACTATACAGCTCTACACTACATTCTATACTATGTACCACTGCACAGCTCTACACCACATTCTATACTATGTACTACTATACACCACATTCTAAACTATGTACCACTATACAGCTCTACACCATATACCACTATACACCACATTCTATACTATGTACCACTACACCACACTCTATACTATGTACCACTATACACAACATTCTATACTATGTACCACTATACACCATATTCTATACTATGTGCCTCTATACACTATATTCTATACTATATACCACCATACACCACATTCTATACTATGTACCACTATACAGCTCTACACCACATTCTATACTATGTACCACTAAACACCACATTCAATACTAGGTACCACTATACATCATATTCTATACTATGTAACACTATACACCACATTCTATACTATGTACCATTATACACCTCTACACCATACTCTATACTATGTACCACTATACAGCTCTATACCACATTCTATACTAAGTTCTACTATATAGCTCTACACCATATTCTATACTATAAACTACTCTACACCACATTCTATACTATGTACCACTATACACCATACTCTATACTATGTACCACTATACAGCTCTACACCATATTCTATACTATGTACCACTATACATCTCTACACCACATTATATACTATGTACCACTGTACACCATATTCTATACTATGTACCACTATACACCACATTCTAGACTATGTACCATTATACAGCTCTACTCCACATTCTATATTATGTACCACTATACACCACATTCTATACTTTGTACCACTATACAGCTCTATACCACATTCTATACTATGTACCACAATACACCATATTCTTTACTGTGTACCAATATACAGCTCTACACCACATTCTATACAATGTACCAGTATACAGCTCTACCCCATATTCTATACTATGTACCACTATACAGCTCTACACCATATTCTATACTATGAACCACTATACAGCTCTACACCATATTCTTTACTATTTACCACTATACACCATATTCTATACTATGTACCACTATACACCTCTACACCATGTTCTATGCTATGAACCACTATACAGCTCTATACCACATTCTATACTATGTACAACTGTACAGCTCTACACCATATTCTATACTCTATACTACTATAGACCACATTCTATAATAAATACCACTGTACACCATATTCTATAAAATGTACCACTATATACCACATTCTATACTATGTACCACTATACACCATACTCTATACTATGTACCACTATACAGCTCTACACCATATTCTATACTATGTACCACTATACATCTCTACACCACATTATATACTATGTACCACTGTACACCATATTCTATACTATGTACCACTATACACCACATTCTAGACTATGTACCATTATACAGCTCTACTCCACATTCTATATTATGTACCACTATACACCATATTCTGTATTATGTAGCACTATACACCACATTCTATACTATGTAACACTATACAGCTCTAGACCACATTCTATATTATGTACCACTATACACCATATTCTGTACTATGTACCACTATTCAGCTCTACACCTCATTCTATACTATGTACCACTATACATCATATTCTATGTACCACTATACACCATATTCTAGACTATGTACCACTATACACCATATTCTATACTATGTACCTCTATACACCACATTCTATACTATGTACCACTATACACCACATTCTATACTATGTACCACTATACACCATTTTCTATACTATGTGCCTCTATACACTATATTCTATACTATATACCACCATACACCATATTCTATACTATGTACCACTATACAGCTCTACACCACATTCTATACTATGTACCACTAAACACCATATTCTATACTATGTACCTCTATACATCATTTTCTATACTATGTACCACTTTACAGCTCTACACCACAATCTATACTATGTACCACTATACAGCTCTACACCACATTCTATACTATGTACCACTATACACCATATTCTATACTATGTACAATTATACAGCTTTACACCACATTCTATACTAAGTACCACTATACAACACATTCTATACTATGTACCACTATAGAGCTCTACACCACATTCTATACTATGTACCTCTATACACCATAATCTATACTATGTACCACTATACACCTCTACACCAAATTCTATAATATGTACCACTATACACCACATTCTATACTATGTACCACTATACACCATATTCTATACTATGTACCTCAATACACCATATTCTATACAATGTACCACTATACACCATATTCTATACTATGTACCACAATACACCATTTTCTATACTATGTACCACTATACACTGTATTCCATACTAAGTACCACTATACACCATATTCTATACTATGTACCACTATACATCATATTCTATACTATGTACCTCTATACACCACATTCTATACTATGTGCCACTATACACCACATTCTATACTATGTACCACTATACACCATTTTCTATACTATGTGCCTCTATACACTATATTCTATACTATATACCACCATACACCATATTCTATACTATGTACCACTATACAGCTCTACACCACATTCTATACTATGTACCACTAAACACCATATTCTATACTATGTACCTCTATACATCATTTTCTATACTATGTACCACTTTACAGCTCTACACCACAATCTATACTATGTACCACTATACAGCTCTACACCACATTCTATACTATGTACCACTATACACCATATTCTATACTATGTAGAATTATACAGCTTTACACCACATTCTATACTAAGTACCACTATACAACACATTCTATACTATGTACCACTATAGAGCTCTACACCATATTCTATACTATGTACCTCTATACACCATAATCTATACTATGTACCACTATACACCTCTACACCAAATTCTATAATATGTACCACTATACACCACATTCTATACTATGTACCACTATACACCATATTCTATACTAAGTACCACTATACACCATATTCTATACTATGTACCACTATACACCATATTCTATACTATGTACCACTATACACCATATTCTATATTATGTACCACAATACAGCTCTACACCATATTCTATACTATGTACCACTATACACCATATTCTATACTACGTACCACTATACAGCTCTACACCATATTCTATGCTATGGATCACTATACACAATACTCTATTCTATGCACCACTTTACAGCTCTACACCATATTCTATACTATATACCACTATACACCATATTGTATACTATGTACCACTATACAGCTCTACACTATATTCTATACTATGTACCACTATATAGCTCTACACCATATTCTATACTATATACCACAATACAGCTCTATACCATATTCTAAACTATATACTACTATACACCATATTCTATACTATGTACCACTATACAGCTTTAAACCACATTCTATAGTATGTACCATTATACAGCTGTAAACCACATTCTATACTTTGTACCAGTATACACCATATTCTATACTATGTACCACTATACAGCTCTACACCACATTCTATACTATGTACCACTATACACCATATTGTATACTATGTACCTCTATACACCATATTGTATACAATGTACCACTATTCACCATATTCTATACTATGTACCACAATACACCATATTCTATACTATGTACCACTATACACCATATTCTATACTATGTA
>JAUIMM010002521.1:0-229015 GCA_031769625.1 Taudactylus pleione | reverse complement strand
CTGCCCTTCCTCCTCCCATCTCTCTCTTCCCTGCCTGCCCCTCCTCACATCTCTCTCTCTTCCCTGCCTGCCCCTCCTCCTCCCATCTCTCTCTCTTCCCTGCCTGCCCCTCCTCCTCCCATCTCTATCTCTTCCCTGCCTGCCCCTCCTCCTCCCATCTCTATCTCTTCCCTGCCTGCCCTTCCTCCTCCCATCTCTCTCTCTTCCCTGACTGCCCCTCCTCCCATCTCTATCTCTTCCCTGCCTGCCCCTCCTCCCATCTATATCTCTTCCCTGCCTGCCCCTCATCCTCCCATCTCTAGCTCTTCTCTGCCTGTCCCTCCTCCTCCCATCTCTTTCTCTTCCATTCCTGCCCCTCCTCCTCCCATCTCTTTCTTTTCCCTGCCTGCCCCTCCTCCTCCCATCTCTCTCTTCCCTGCCTGCCCCCTCCTCCTCCCATCTCTCTCTCTTCCCTGCCTGTCCCTCCTCCTTCCATCTCTCTTCCCTTCCTGCTCCTCCTCCCATCTCTCTCTCTTCCCCTGCCTGCCCTTCCTCCTCCCATCTCTCTCTTCCCTGCCTGCCCCTCCTCCTCCCATCTCTCTCTCTTCCCTGCCTGCCTCTCCTTCTCCCATCTCTACCTCTTCCCTGCCTGCCCTTCCTCCTCCCATCTCTATCTATTCCCTGCCTGCCCTTCCTCCTCCCATCTCTCTCTCTCTTCCCTGCCTTCCCCTCCTCCCATCTCTATCTCTTCCCTGCCTGGCCCTCCTTCTCCCATCTATATCTCTTCCCTGCCTGCCCCTCCTCCTCCCATCTCTAGCTCTTCCCTGCCTGTCCCTCCTCCTCCCATCTCTTTCTCTTCCCTGCCTGCCCCTCCTACTCCCATCTCTATCTCTTCCCTGAATGCCCCTCCTCCTCCCATCTCTATCTCTTCCATGAATGCCCCTCCTCCTCCCATCGCTATCTCTTCCCTGAATGCCCCTCCTCCCATCTCTATCTCTTCCCTGAATGCCCCTCCTCCTCCCATCTCTTTCTTTTCCCTGCCTGCCCCTCCTCCTCCCATCTCTATCTCTTCTCTGCCTGCCCTCCTCCTCCCATATCTATCTCTTCCCTGCCTGCCCCTCCTCCTCTCTTCTCTCTCTTCCCTGCCTGCCCCTCCTCCTCCCATCTCTATCTCTTCTCTGCCTACCCTCCTCCTCCCATATCTATCTCTTCCCTGCCTGCCCCTCCTCCTCCCATCTCTCTCTTCCCTGCCTGCCCCTCCTTCTCCCATCTCTACCTCTCCCCTGCCTGCCCTTCATCCTCCCATCTCTCTCTTCCCTGCCTGCCCCTCCTCCCATCTCTCTCTCTTCCCTGCCTGCCCCTCCTCCTCCCATCTCTATCTCTTCCCAGCCTGCCCCTCTTCCTCCCATCTCTATCTCTTCCCTGCCTGCCCTTCCTCCTCTCATCTCTCTCTCTTCCCTGCCTGCCCCTCCTCCCATCTCTATCTCTTCCCTGCCTGCTCCTCCTTCTCCCATCTATATCTCTTCCCTGCCTGCCCCCTCCTCCTCCCATCTCTAGCTCTTCCCTGCCTGTCCCTGCTCCTCCCATCTCTTTCTCTTCCCTGCCTGCCCCTCCTCCTTCCATCTCTTTCTCTTCCCTTCCTGCCCCCTCCTCCTCCCATCTCTTTCTTTTCCCTACCTGCCCCTCCTCCTCCCATCTCTTTCTTCCCTGCCTGCCCTTCCTCCTCCCATCTCTCTCTCTTCCCTGCCTGTCCCTCCTCCTTCCATCTCTCTTCCCTTCCTGCTCCTCCTCCCATCTCTCTCTCTTCCCTGCCTGCCCTTCCTCCTCCCATCTCTCTCTTCCCTGCCTGCGCCTCCTCCTCCCATCGCTATCTCTTCCCTGAATGCCCCTCCTCCCATCTCTATCTCTTCCCTGCCTGCCCCTCCTTCTCCCATCTATATCTCTTCCCTGCCTGCCCTTCCTCCTCTTATCTCTATATCTTCCCTGCCTGCCCCTCCTCCTCCCATCTCTCTCTCTTCCCTGCCTGCCCCTCCTCCTCCCATCTCTAGCTCTTCCCTGCCTGCCCTTCCTCCTCCCATCTCTCTCTCTTCTCTGCCTGCCCCTCCTCCTCCTATCTCTCTTCCCTGCCTGCCCCTCCTCCTCCGATCTCTCTCTCTTCCCTGCCTGCCCCTCCTCCACCTCCCATCTCTATCTCTTCCCTGCCTGCCCTTCCTCCTCCCATCTCTTTCTCTTCCATGCCTGCCCCTTCTCCTTCCATCTCTTTCTCTTCCCTGCCTGCCCCTCCTCCTCCCATCTCTATCTCTTCCCTGCCTGACCTTCCTCCTCCCATCCCTTTCTCTTCGCTGCCTGCCCCTCCTCCTCCTATCTCTCTTCCCTGCCTGCCCCTCCTCCTCCGATCTCTCTCTCCTCCCTGCCTGCCCCTCCTCCTCCTCCCATCTCTATCTCTTCCCTGCCTGCCCTTCCTCCTCCCATCTCTTTCTCTTCCCTGCCTTCCCCTTCTCCTTCCATCTCTTTCTCTTCCCTGCCTGCCCCTCCTCCTCCCATCTCTATCTCTTCCCTACCTGCCCTTCCTCCTCCCATCTCTTTCTCTTCCCTGCCTGCCCCTTCTCCTTCCATCTCTTTCTCTTCCCTGCCGGCCCCTCCTCCTCCCATCTCTCTCTCTTCCCTGCCTGTCCCTCCTCCTCCCATCTCTCTCTCTTCCCTGCCTGCCCCTCCTCCCATCTCTCTCTCTTCCAATCCTGCTCCTCCTCCTCACATCTCTCTCTCTTCCCTGCCTGTCCCTCCTCCTCCCATCTCTCTCTCTTCCCTGCCTGCCCCTCCTCCCATTTCTCTCTTCCCTGCCTGTCCCTCCTCCTCCCATCTCTCTCTCTTCCTTGCCTGCTCCTCCTCCTCCCATCTCTATCTCTTCCCTGCCTGCCCTTCCTCCTCGCATCTCTTTCTCTTCCCTGCCTGCCCCTTCTCCTTCCATCTCTTTCTCTTCCCTGCCTGCCCCTCCTCCTCCCATCTCTCTCTCTTCCCTGCCTGTCCCTCCTCCCATTTCTCTCTTCCCTGCCTGTCCCTCCTCCTCCCATCTCTCTCTCTTACCTGCCTACCCCTCCTCCCATCTCTCTCTCTTCCCTTCCTTCTCCTCCTCCTCCCATCTCTCTCTCTTCCCTGCCTGTCCCTCCTCCTCCCATCTCTCTCTCTTCCCTTCCTGCTCCTCCCCCCTCCCATCTCTCTCTTCCCTTCCTCCTCCCATCTCTCTCTCTTCCCTTCCTCCTCCTTTCTCTCTCTTCCCTTCCTCCTCCCATCTCTCTCTCTTCCCTTCCTCCTCCCATCTCTCTCTCTTCCCTCCATCCTCCCATCTCTCTCTTCCCTGCTTGCCCCTCCTCCTATCTCTCTCTTCGCTTCCTGCTCCTCCTCCTCCCATCTCTCTCTCTCTTCTCTGCCTGCCCCTCCTCCTCCTCCCATCTCTATCTCTTCCCTGCCTGCCCTCCTCCTCCCATCTCTAGCTCTTCCCTGTCTGCCCCTCCTCCTCCCATCTCTATCTCTTCCCTGCCTGCCCCTCCTCCTCCCATCTCTATCTCTTCCCTGCCTGCCCCTCCTCCTCCCATCTCTATCTCTTCCCTGCCTGCCCCTCCTCCTCCCATCTCTATCTCTTCCCTGCCTGCCCCTCCTCCTCCCATCTCTTTCTCTTCCCTGCCTGCCCCTCCTCCTTCCATCTCTTTCTCTTCCCTGCCTGCCCCTCCTCCTCCCATCTCTCTCTCTTCCCTGCCTGTCCCTCCTCCTCCCATCTCTCTCTCTTCCCTGCCTGCCCTTCCTCCCATCTCTCTCTCTTCCCTTCCTGCTCCTCCTCCTCCCATCTCTCTCTCTTCCCTGCCTGTCCCTCCTCCTCCCATCTGTCTCTCTTCCCTGCCTGCCCCTCCTCCCATCTCTCTCTCTTCCCCTCCTCCTCCCATCTTTCTCTTGCCTTCCTCCTCCCATCTCTCTCTCTTCCCTGCCTGCCCCTCCTCCCATCTCTCTCTCTTCCCTTCCTGCTCCTCCTCCTCCCATCTCTCTCTCTTCCCTGCCTGTCCCTCCTGCTCCCATCTCTCTCTCTTCCCTGCCTGCCCCTCCTCCCATCTCTCTCTCTTCCCCTCCTCCTCCCATCTTTCTCTTGCCTTCCTCCTCCCATCTCTCTCTCTTCCCTGCCTGCCCCTCCTCCCATCTCTCTCTCTTCCCTTCCTGCTCCTCATCCTCCCATCTCTCTCTCTTCCCCTCCTCCTCCCATCTCTCTCTCTTCCCTTCCTCCTCCCATCTCTCTCTCTTCCCTTCATCCTCCCATCTCTCTCTTCCCTGCTTGCCCCTCCTCCCATCTCTCTCTCTTCCCTTCCTGCTCCTCCTCCTCCCCATCTCTCTCTCTTCTCTGCCTGCCCCTCCTCCTCCTCCCATCTCTATCTCTTCCCTGCCTGCCCTCCTCCTCCCATCTCTAGCTCTTCCCTGCCTGCCCCTCCTCCTCCTCCCATCTCTATCTCTTCCCTGCCTGCCCCTCCTCCTCCTCCCATCTCTATCTCTTCCCTGCCTGCCCCTCCTCCTCCCATCTCTATCTCTTCCCTGCCTGCCCCTCCTCCTCCCATCTCTATCTCTTCCCTGCCTGCCCCTCCTCCTCCCATCTCTTTCTCTTCCCTGCCTGCCCCTCCTCCTTCCATCTCTTTCTCTTCCCTGCCTGCCCCTCCTCCTCCCATCTCTCTCTCTTCCCTGCCTGTCCCTCCTCCTCCCATCTCTCTCTCTTCCCTGCCTGCCCCTCCTCCCATCTCTCTCTCTTCCCTTCCTGCTCCTCCTCCTCCCATCTCTCTCTCTTCCCTGCCTGTCCCTCCCTCCTCCCATCTCACTCTCTTCCCTGCCTGCCCCTCCTCCCATCTCTCTCTCTTCCCTGCCTGTCCCTCCTCCTCCCATCTCTCTCTCCCCTGCCTGCCCCTCCTCCCATCTCTCTCTTCCCTTCCTGCTCCTCCTCCTCCCATCTCTCTCTCTTCCCTGCCTGTCCCTCCTCCTCCCATCTCTCTCTCTTCCCTGCCTGCCCCTCCTCCCATCTCTCTCTCTTCCCCTCCTCCTCCCATCTTTCTCTTGCCTTCCTCCTCCCATCTCTCTCTCTTCCCTGCCTTCCCCTCCTCCCATCTCTCTCGCTTCCCTTCCTGCTCCTCCTCCTCCCATCTCTCTCTCTTCCCCTCCTCCTCCCATCTCTCTCTCTTCCCTTCCTCCTCCCATCTCTCTCTCTTCCCTGCCTGCCCCTCCTCCCATCTCTCTCTCTTCCCTGCCTGTCCCTCCTCCTCCCATCTCTCTCTCTTCCCTGCCTGCCCCTCCTCCTCCCATCTCTATCTCTTCCCTGCCTGCCCCTCCTCCTCCCATCTCTATCTCTTCCCTGCCTGCCCCTTCTCCTTCTATCTCTTTCTCTTCCCTGCCTGCCCTTCCTCCTCCCATCTCTCTCTTCCATGCCTGCCCTTTCTCCTCCAATCTCTCTCTTCCCTGCCTGCCCCTCCTCCCATCTCTATCTCTTCCCTGCCTGCGCCTCCTTCTCCCATCTATATCTCTTCCCTGCCTGCCCCTCCTCCTCCCTTCTCTAGCTCTTCCCTGCCTGTCCCTCCTCCTCCCATCTCTTTCTCTTCCCTTCCTGCCCCTCCTCCTCCCATCTCTTTCTTTTCCCTGCCTGCCCCTCCTCCTCCCATCTCTCTCTTCCCTGCCTGCCCCTCCTCCTTCCATCTCTCTCTCTTCCCTGCCTGTCCCTCCTCCTTCCATCTCTCTTCCCTTCCTGCTCCTCCTCCCATCTCTACCTCTTCCCTGCCTGCCCTTCCTCCTCCCATCTCTCTCTTCCCTGCCTGCCCCTCCTCCCATCTCTCTCTCTTCCCTGCCTGCCCCTCCTCTTCCCATCTCTATCTCTTCCCTGCCTGCCCCTCCTCCTCCCATCTCTATCTCTTCCCTGCCTGCCCTTCCTCCTCCCATCTCTCTCTTCCCTGCCTGCCCCTCCTCCCATCTCTCTCTCTTCCCTGCCTGCCCCTCCTCTTCCCATCTCTATCTCTTCCCTGCCTGCCCCTCCTCCTCCCATCTCTATCTCTTCCCTGCCTGCCCTTCCTCCTCCCATCTCTCTCTCTCTTCCCTGCCTTCCCCTCCTCCCATCTCTATCTCTTCCCTGCCTGCCCCTCCTTCTCCCATCTATATCTCTTCCCTGCCTGCCCCCTCCTCCTCCCATCTCTAGCTCTTCCCTGCCTGTCCCTCCTCCTCCCATCTCTTTCTCTTCCCTGCCTGCCCCTCCTCCTCCCATCTCTATCTCTTCCCTGAATGCCCCTCCTCCTACCATCTCTATCTCTTCCCTGAATGCCCCTCCTCCTCCTATCGCTATCTCTTCCCTGAATGCCCCTCCTCCCATCTCTATCTCTTCCCTGAATGCCCCTTCTCCTCCCATCTCTTTCTTTTCCCTGCCTGCCCCTCCTCCTCCCATCTCTATCTCTTCTCTGCCTGACCTCCTCCTCCCATATCTATCTCTTCCCTGCCTGCCCCCTCCTCCCATCTCTCTCTCTTCCCTTCCTTCTCCTCCTCCTCCCATCTCTCTCTCTTCCCTGCCTGTCCCTCCTCCTCCCATCTCTCTCTCTTCCCTTCCTGCTCCTCCCCCTCCCATCTCTCTCTTCCCTTCCTCCTCCCATCTCTCTCTCTTCCCTTCCTCCTCCTTTCTCTCTCTTCCCTTCCTCCTCCCATCTCTCTCTCTTCCCTTCCTCCTCCCATCTCTCTCTCTTCCCTTCATCCTCCCATCTCTCTCTTCCCTGCTTGCCCCTCCTCCTATCTCTCTCTCTCTTCCCTTCCTGCTCCTCCTCCTCCCATCTCTCTCTCTTCTCTGCCTGCCCCTCCTCCTCCTCCCATCTCTATCTCTTCCCTGCCTGCCCTCCTCCTCCCATCTCTAGCTCTTCCCTGTCTGGCCCTCCTCCTCCCATCTCTATCTCTTCCCTGCCTGCCCCTCCTCCTCCTCCCATCTCTATCTCTTCCCTGCCTGCCCCTCCTCCTCCCATCTCTATCTCTTCCCTGCCTGCCCCTCCTCCTCCCATCTCTATCTCTTCCCTGCCTGCCCCTCCTCCTCCCATCTCTTTCTCTTCCCTGACTGCCCCTCCTCCTTCCATCTCTTTCTCTTCCCTGCCTGCCCCTCCTCCTCCCATCTCTCTCTCTTCCCTGCCTGTCCCTCCACCTCCCATCTCTCTCTTCCCTGCCTGCCCCTCCTCCCATCTCTCTCTCTTCCCTTCCTGCTCCTCCTCCTCCCATCTCTCTCTCTTCCCTGCCTGTCCTTCCTCCTCCCATCTCTCTCTCTTCCCTGCCTGCCCATCCTCCCAACTCTCTCTCTTCCCCTCCTCCTCCCATCTTTCTCTTGCCTTCCTCCTCCCATCTCTCTCTCTTCCCTGCCTGCCCCTCCTCCCATCTCTCTCTCTTCCCTGCCTGCCCCTCCTCTTCCCATCTCTATCTCTTCCCTGCCTGCCCCTCCTCCTCCCATCTCTATCTCTTCCCTGCCTGCCCTTCCTCCTCCCATCTCTAGCTCTTCCCTGCCTGTCCCTCCTCCTGCCATCTCTTTCTCTTCCCTGCCTGCCCCTCCTCCTCCCATCTCTATCTCTTCCCTGAATGCCCCTCCTCCTCCCATCTCTATCTCTTCCCTGAATGCCCCTCCTCCTCCTATCGCTATCTCTTCCCTGAATGCCCCTCCTCCCATCTCTATCTCTTCTCTGCCTGACCTCCTCCTCCCATATCTATCTCTTCTCTGCCTGCCCTCCTCCTCCCATCTCTCTCTCTTCCCTGAATGCCCTTCCTCCTTCCATCACTCTCTCTTCCCTGCCTGCCCCTCCTCCCATCTCTCTCTTCCCTGCCTGCCCCTCCTCCTCCCATCTCTATCTCTTCCCTGCCTGCCCCTCCTCCTCCCATCTCTATCTCTTCCCTGCTTGCCCTTCCTCCTCCCATCTCTCTCTCTTCCCTGCCTGCCCCTCCTCCCATCTCTATCTCTTCCCTGCCTGCCCCTCATTCTCCCATCTATATCTCTTCCCTGCCTGCCCCTCCTCCTCCCATCTCTAGCTCTTCCCTGCCTGTCCCTCCTCCTCCCATCTCTATCTCTTCCCTGCCTGCCCCTCCTTCTCCCATCTATATCTCTTCCCTGCCTGCCCCTCCTCCTTCCATCTCTAGCTCTTCCCTGCCTGTCCCTCCTCCTCCCATCTCCTTCTCTTCCCTGCCTGCCCCTCCTCCTCCCATCTCTATCTCTTCCCTGAATGCCCCTCCTCCCATCTCTATCTCTTCCCTGAATGCCCCTCCTCCTCCCATCGCTATCTCTTCCCTGAATGCCCCTCCTCCCATCTCTATCTCTTCCGTGAATGCCCCTTCTCCTCCCATCTCTTTCTTTTCCCTGCCTGCCCCTCCTCCTCCCATCTCTATCTCTTCTCTGCCTGCCCTCCTCCTCCCATCTCTCTCTCTTCCCTGAATGCCCTTCCTTCTTCCATCACTCTCTCTTCCCTGCCTGCCCCTCCTCCCATCTCTCTCTCTTCCCTGCCTGCCCCTCCTCCTCCCATCCCTCTCTCTTCCCTGCCTGCCTCTCCTTCTCCCATCTCTACCTCTTCCCTGCCTGCCCTTCCTCCTCCCATCTCTCTCTTCCCTGCCTGCCCCTCCTCCCATCTCTCTCTCTTCCCTGCCTGCCCCTCCTCTTCCCATCTCTATCTCTTCCCTGCCTGCCCCTCCTCCTCCCATCTCTATCTCTTCCCTGCCTGCCCTTCCTCCTCCCATCTCTCTCTCTCTTCCCTGCCTTCCCCTCCTCCCATCTCTATCTGTTCCCTGCCTGCCCCTCCTTCTCCCATCTATATCTCTTCCCTGCCTGCCCCTCCTCCTCCCATCTCTAGCTCTTCCCTGCCTGTCCCTCCTCCTCCCATCTCTTTCTCTTCCCTGCCTGCCCCTCCTCCTCCCATCTCTATCTCTTCCCTGAATGCCCCTCCTCCTCCCATCTCTATCTCTTCCCTGAATGCCCCTCCTCCTCCCATCACTATCTCTTCCCAGAATGCCCCTCCTCCCATCTCTATCTCTTCCCTGAATGCCACTCCTCCTCCCATCTCTTTCTTTTCCCTGCCTGCCCCTCCTCCTCCCATCTCTATCTCTTCTCTGCCTGCCCTCCTCCTCCCATATCTATCTCTTCCCTGCCTGCCCCTCCTCCTCTCATCTCTCTCTTCCCTGCCTGCCCCTCCTTCTCCCATCTATATCTCTTCCCTGCCTGCCCCTCCTCCTCCCATCTCTATCTCTTCCCTGAATGCCCCTCCTCCTCCCATCTCTATCTCTTCCCTGAATGCCCCTCCTCCTCCCATCACTATCTCTTCCCAGAATGCCCCTCCTCCCATCTCTACCTCTTCCCTGCCTGCCCCTCCTCCTCCCATCTCTAGCTCTTCCCTGCCTGTCCCTGCTCCTCCCATCTCTTTCTCTTCCCTGCCTGCCCCTCCTCCTTCCATCTCTTTCTCTTCCCTTCCTGCCCCTCCTCCTCCCATCTCTTTCTTCCCTGCCTGCCCATCCTCCTCCCATCTCTCTCTCTTCCCTGCCTGTCCCTCCTCCTTCCATCTCTCTTCCCTTCCTGCTCCTCCTCCCATCTCTCTCTCTTCCCTGCCTGCCCTTCCTCCTCCCATCTCTCTCTTCCCTGCCTGCCCCTCCTCCTCCCATCGCTATCTCTTCCCTGAATGCCCCTCCTCCCATCTCTATCTCTTCCCTGCCTGCCCCTCCTTCTCCCATCTATATCTCTTCCCTGCCTGCCCTTCCTCCTCTTATCTCTATCTCTTCCCTGCCGGCCCCTCCTCCTCCCATCACTCTCTCTTCCCTGCCTGCCCCTCCTCCTCCCATCTCTAGCTCTTCCCTGCCTGCCCTTCCTCCTCCCATCTCTCTTCCCTGCCTGCCCCTCCTCCTCTGATCTCTCTCTCTTCCCTGCCTGCCCCTCCTCCTCCTCCCATCTCTATCTCTTCCCTGCCTGCCCTTCCTCCTCCCATCTGTTTCTCTTCCATGCCTGCCCCTTCTCCTTCCATCTCTTTCTCTTCCCTGCCTGCCCCTCCTCCTCCCATCTCTAGCTCTTCCCTGCCTTTCCCTGCTCCTCCCATCTCTTTCTCTTCCCTGCCTGCCCCTCCTACTCCCATCTCTATCTCTTCCCTGAATGCCCCTCCTCCTCCCATCTCTATCTCTTCATGAATGCCCCTCCTCCTCCCATCGCTATCTCTTCCCTGAATGCCCCTCCTCCCATCTCTCTCTCTTCCCTGAATGCCCCTCCTCCTCCCATCTCTTTCTTTTCCCTGCCTGCCCCTCCTCCTCCCATCTCTATCTCTTCTCTGCCTGCCCTCCTCCTCCCATATCTATCTCTTCCCTGCCTGCCCCTCCTCCTCTCTTCTCTCTCTTCCCTGCCTGCCCCTCCTCCTCCCATCTCTATCTCTTCTCTGCCTACCCTCCTCCTCCCATATCTATCTCTTCCCTGCCTGCCCCTCCTCCTCCCATCTCTCTCTTCCCTGCCTGCCCCTCCTTCTCCCATCTCTACCTCTCCCCTGCCTGCCCTTCCTCCTCCCATCTCTCTCTTCCCTGCCTGCCCCTCCTCCCATCTCTCTCTCTTCCCTGCCTGCCCCTCCTCCTCCCATCTCTATCTCTTCCCTGCCTGCCCCCTCTTCCTCCCATCTCCTATCTCTTCCATGAATGCCCCTCCTCCTCCCATCGCTATCTCTTCCATGAATGCCCCTCCTCCCATCTCTCTCTCTTCCCTGAATGCCCCTCCTCCTCTCATCTCTCTCTCTTCCCTGCCTGCCCCTCCTCCCATCTCTATCTCTTCCCTGCCTGCTCCTCCTTCTCCCATCTATATCTCTTCCTGCCTGCCCCTCCTCCTCCCATCTCTAGCTCTTCCCTGCCTGTCCCTGCTCCTCCCATCTCTTTCTCTTCCCTGCCTGCCCCTCCTCCTTCCATCTCTTTCTCTTCCCTTCCTGCCCCCTCCTCCTCCATCTCTTTCTTTTCCCTACCTGCCCCTCCTCCTCCCATCTCTTTCTTCCCTGCCTGCCCTTCCTCCTCCCATCTCTCTCTCTTCCCTGCCTGTCCCTCCTCCTTCCATCTCTCTTCCCTTCCTGCTCCTCCTCCCATCTCTCTCTTCCCTGCCTGCCCTTCCTCCATCTCTCTCTTCCCTGCCTTCGCCTCCTCCTCCCATCGCTATCTCTTCCCTGAATGCCCCTCCTCCCATCTCTATCTCTTCCCTGCCTGCCCCTCCTTCTCCCATCTATATCTCTTCCCTGCCTGCCCTTCCTCCTCTTATCTCTATATCTTCCCTGCCTGCCCCTCCTCCTCCCATCTCTCTCTCTTCCCTGCCTGCCCCTCCTCCTCCCATCTCTAGCTCTTCCCTGCCTGCCCTTCCTCCTCCCATCTCTCTCTCTTCTCTGCCTGCCCCTCCTCCTCCTATCTCTCTTCCCTGCCTGCCCCTCCTCCTCCGATCTCTCTCTCTTCCCTGCCTGCCCCTCCTCCACCTCCCATCTCTATCTCTTCCCTGCCTGCCCTTCCTCCTCCCATCACTTTCTCTTCCATGCCTGCCCCTTCTCTTTCCATCTCTTTCTCTTCCCTGCCTGCCCCTCCTCCTCCCATCTCTATCTCTTCCCTGCCTGACCTTCCTCCTCCCATCTCTTTCTCTTCCCTGCCTGCCCCTCCTCCTCCTATCTCTCTTCCCTGCCTGCCCCTCCTCCTCCGATCTCTCTCTCCTCCCTGCCTGCCCCTCCTCCTCCTCCCATCTCTATCTCTTCCCTGCCTGCCCTTCCTCCTCCCATCTCTTTCTCTTCCCTGCCTTCCCCTTCTCCTTCCATCTCTTTCTCTTCCCTGCCTGCCCCTCCTCCTCCATCTCTATCTCTTCCCTACCTGCCCTTCCTCCTCCCATCTCTTTCTCTTCCCTGCCTGCCCCTTCTCCTTCCATCTCTTTCTCTTCCCTGCCGGCCCCTCCTCCTCCCATCTCTCTCTCTTCCCTGCCTGTCCCTCCTCCTCCCATCTCTCTCTCTTCCCTGCCTGCCCCTCCTCCCATCTCTCTCTCTTCCAATCCTGCTCCTCCTCCTCCCATCTCTCTCTCTTCCCTGCCTGTCCCTCCTCCTCCCATCTCTCTCTCTTCCCTGCCTGCCCCTCCTCCCATTTCTCTCTTCCCTGCCTGTCCCTCCTCCTCCCATCTCTCTCTCTTCCTTGCCTGCTCCTCCTCCTCCCATCTCTATCTCTTCCCTGCCTGCCCTTCCTCCTCGCATCTCTTTCTCTTCCCTGCCTGCCCCTTCTCCTTCCATCTCTTTCTCTTCCCTGCCTGCCCCTCCTCCTCCCATCTCTCTCTCTTCCCTGCCTGTCCCTCCTCCCATTTCTCTCTTCCCTGCCTGTCCCTCCTCCTCCCATCTCTCTCTCTTACCTGCCTGCCCCTCCTCCCATCTCTCTCTCTTCCCTTCCTTCTCCTCCTCCTCCCATCTCTCTCTCTTCCTGCCTGTCCCTCCTCCTCCCATCTCTCTCTCTTCCCTTCCTGCTCCTCCCCCTCCCATCTCTCTCTTCCCTTCCTCCTCCCATCTCTCTCTCTTCCCTTCCTCCTCCTTTCTCTCTCTTCCTCTCTCCTCCTCCATCTCTCTCTCTTCCCTTCCTCCTCCCATCTCTCTCTCTTCCCTCCATCCTCCCATCTCTCTCTTCCCTGCTTGCCCCTCCTCCTATCTCTCTCTTCGCTTCCTGCTCCTCCTCCTCCCATCTCTCTCTCTTCTCTGCCTGCCCCTCCTCCTCCTCCCATCTCTATCTCTTCCCTGCCTGCCCTCCTCCTCCCATCTCTAGCTCTTCCCTGTCTGCCCCTCCTCTTCCCATCTCTATCTCTTCCCTGCCTGCCCTCCTCCTCCTCCCATCTCTATCTCTTCCCTGCCTTTCCCTCCTCCTCCCATCTCTATCTCTTCCCTGCCTGCCCCTCCTCCTCCCATCTCTATCTCTTCCCTGCCTGCCCCTCCTCCTTCCATCTCTTTCTCTTCCCTGCCTGCCCCTCCTCCTCCCATCTCTCTCTCTTCCCTGCCTGTCCCTCCTCCTCCCATCTCTCTCTCTTCCCTGCCTGCCCCTCCTCCCATCTCTCTCTCTTCCCTTCCTGCTCCTCCTCCTCCCATCTCTCTCTCTTCCCTGCCTATCCCTCCTCCTCCCATCTCTCTCTCTTCCCTGCCTGCCCCTCCTCCCATCTCTCTCTCTTCCCCTCCTCCTCCCATCTTTCTCTTGCCTTCCTCCTCCCATCTCTCTCTCTTCCCTGCCTGCCCCTCCTCCCATCTCTCTCTCTTCCCTTCCTGCTCCTCATCCTCCATCTCTCTCTCTTCCCCTCCTCCCATCTCTCTCTCTTCCCTTCCTCCTCCCATCTCTCTCTCTTCCCTTCCTCCTCCCATCTCTCTCTTCCCTGCTTGCCCCTCCTCCCATCTCTCTCTCTCTTCCCTTCCTGCTCCTCCTCCTCCCATCTCTCTCTCTTCTCTGCCTGCCCCTCCTCCTCCTCCCATCTCTATCTCTTCCCTGCCTGCCCTCCTCCTCCCATCTCTAGCTCTTCCCTGCCTGCCCCTCCTCCTCCTCCATCTCTATCTCTTCCCTGCCTGCCCCTCCTCCTCCTCCCATCTCTATCTCTTCCCTGCCTGCCCCTCCTCCTCCCATCTCTATCTCTTCCCTGCCTGCCCCTCCTCCTCCCATCTCTATCTCTTCCCTGCCTGCCCCTCCTCCTCCCATCTCTTTCTCTTCCCTGCCTGCCCCTCCTCCTTCCATCTCTTTCTCTTCCCTGCCTGCCCCTCCTCCTCCCATCTCTCTCTCTTCCCTGCCTGTCCCTCCTCCTCCCATCTCTCTCTCTCTTCCCTGCCTGCCCCTCCTCCCATCTCTCTCTCTTCCCTTCCTGCTCCTCCTCCTCCCATCTCTCTCTCTTCCCTGCCTGTCCCTCCTCCTCCCATCTCACTCTCTTCCCTGCCTGCCCCTCCTCCCATCTCTCTCTCTTCCCTGCCTGTCCCTCCTCCTCCCATCTCTCTCTCCCCTGCCTGTCCCTCCTCCCATCTCTCTCTTCCCTTCCTGCTCCTCCTCCTCCCATCTCTCTCTCTTCCCTGCCTGTCCCTCCTCCTCCCATCTCTCTCTCTTCCCTGCCTGCCCCTCCTCCCATCTCTCTCTCTTCCCCCTCCTCTCCTCCCATCTTTCTCTTGCCTTCCTCCTCCCATCTCTCTCTCTTCCCTGCCTTCCCCTCCTCCCATCTCTCTCTCTTCCCTTCCTGCTCCTCCTCCTCCCATCTCTCTCTCTTCCCCTCCTCCTCCCATCTCTCTCTCTTCCCTTCCTCCTCCCATCTCTCTCTCTTCCCTGCCTGCCCCTCCTCCCATCTCCTCTCTCTTCCCTCCTCCTCCCATCTCTCTCTCTTCCCTTCCTCCTCCCATCTCTCTCTCTTCCCTGCCTGCCCCTCCTCCCATCTCTCTCTCTTCCCTGCCTGTCCCTCCTCCTCCCATCTCTCTCTCTTCCCTGCCTGCCCCTCCTCCTCCCATCTCTATCTCTTCCCTGCCTGCCCCTCCTCCTCCCATCTCTATCTCTTCCCTGCCTGCACCTTCTCCTCCTCCCATCTCTATCTCTTCCCTGCCTGCCCCTTCTCCTTCTATCTCTTTCTCTTCCCTGCCTGCCCTTCCTCCTCCCATCTCTCTCTTCCATGCCTGCCCTTTCTCCTCCCATCTCTCTCTCTTCCCTGCCTGCCCCTCCTCCCATCTCTATCTCTTCCCTGCCTGCCCCTCCTTCTCCCATCTATATCTCTTCCCTGCCTGCCCCTCCTCCTCCCTTCTCTAGCTCTTCCCTGCCTGTCCCTCTCCTCCCATCTCTTTCTCTTCCCTTCCTGCCCCTCCTCCTCCCATCTCTTTCTTTTCCCTGCCTGCCCCTTCTCCTCCCATCTCTCTCTTCCCTGCCTGCCCCTCCTCCTCCCATCTCTCTCTCTTCCCTGCCTGTCCCTCCTCCTTCCATCTCTCTTCCCTTCCTGCTCCTCCTCCCATCTCTACCTCTTCCCTGCCTGCCCTTCCTCCTCCCATCTCTCTCTTCCCTGCCTGCCCCTCCTCCCATCTCTCTCTCTTCCCTGCCTGCCCCTCCTCTTCCCATCTCTATCTCTTCCCTGCCTGCCCCTCCTCCTCCCATCTCTATCTCTTCCCTGCCTGCCCTTCCTCCTCCCATCTCTCTCTCTCTTCCCTGCCTTCCCCTCCTCCCATCTCTATCTCTTCCCTGCCTGCCCCTCCTTCTCCCATCTATATCTCTTCCCTGCCTGCCCCTCCTCCTCCCATCTCTAGCTCTTCCCTGCCTGTCCCTCCTCCTCCCATCTCTTTCTCTTCCCTGCCTGCCCCTCCTCCCATCTCTATCTCTTCCCTGAATGCCCCTCCTCCTCCCATCTCTATCTCTTCCCTGAATGCCCCTCCTCCTCCTATCGCTATCTCTTCCCTGAATGCCCCTCCTCCCATCTCTATCTCTTCCCTGAATGCCCCTTCTCCTCCCATATCTTTCTTTTCCCTGCCTGCCCCTCCTCCTCCCATCTCTATCTCTTCTCTGCCTGACCTCCTCCTCCCATATCTATCTCTTCCCTGCCTGCCCCTCCTCCCATCTCTCTCTCTTCCCTTCCTTCTCCTCCTCCTCCCATCTCTCTCTCTTCCCTGCCTGTACCTCCTCCTCCGATCTCTCTCTCTTCCCTGCCTGCCCCTCCTCCTCCTCCCATCTCTATCTCTTCCCTGCCTGCCCTTCCTCCTCCCATCTGTTTCTCTTCCATGCCTGCCCCTTCTCCTTCCATCTCTTTCTCTTCCCTGCCTGCCCCTCCTCCTCCCATCTCTATCTCTTCCCTGCCTGACCTTCCTCCTCCCATCTCTTTCTCTTCCCTGCCTGCCCCTCCTCCTCCTATCTCTCTTCCCTGCCTGCCCCTCCTCCTCCGATCTCTCTCTCTTCCCTGCCTGCCCCTCCTCCTCCTCCCATCTCTATCTCTTCCCTGCCTGCCCTTCCTCCTCCCATCTCTTTCTCTTCCCTGCCTGCCCCTTCTCCTTCCATCTCTTTCTCTTCCCTGCCTGCCCCTCCTCCTCCCATCTCTTTCTCTTCCCTGCCTGTCCCTCCTCCTCCCATCTCTCTCTCTTCCCTGCCTGCCCCTCCTCCCATCTCTCTCTCTTCCATTCCTGCTCCTCCTCCTCCCATCTCTCTCTCTTCCCTGCCTGTACCTCCTCCTCCCATCTCTCTCTCTTCCCTGCCTGCCCCTCCTCCCATTTCTCTCTTCCCTGCCTGTCCCTCCTCCTCCCATCTCTCTCTCTTCCCTGCCTGCTCCTCCTCCCATCTCTATCTCTTCCCTGCCTGCCCTTCCTCCTCGCATCTCTTTCTCTTCCCTGCCTGCCCCTTCTCCTTCCATCTCTTTCTCTTCCCTGCCTGCCCCTCCTCCTCCCATCTCTCTCTTTTCCCTGCCTGTCCCTCCTCCCATTTCTCTCTTCCCTGCCTGTCCCTCCTCCTCCCATCTCTCTCTCTTCCCTGCCTGCCCCTCCTCCCATCTCTCTCTCTTCCCTTCCTGCTCCTCCCCCTCCCATCTCTCTCTTCCCTTCCTCCTCCCATCTCTCTCTTTTCCCTTCTTCCTCCTTTCTCTCTCTTCCCTTCCTCCTCCCATCTCTCTCTCTTCCCTTCCTCCTCCCATCTCTCTCTCTTCCCTTCATCCTCCCATCTCTCTCATCCCTGCTTGCCCCTCCTCCCATCTCTCTTTCTCTTCCCTTCCTGCTCCTCCTCCTCCCATCTCTCTCTCTTCTCTGCCTGCCCCTCCTCCTCCTCCCATCTCTATCTCTTCCCTGCCTGCCCTCCTCCTCCCATCTCTAGCTCTTCCCTGTCTGCCCCTCCTCCTCCCATCTCTATCTCTTCCCTGCCTGCCCCTCCTCCTCCTCCCATCTCTATCTCTTCCCTGTCTGCCCCTCCTCCTCCCATCTCTATCTCTTCCCTGCCTGCCCCTCCTCCTCCTTCCATCTCTTTCTCTTCCCTGCCTGCCCCTCTTCCTCCCATCTCTCTCTCTTCCCTGCCTGTCCCTCCTCCTCCCATCTCTCTCTCTTCCCTGCCTGCCCCTCCTCCCATCTCTCTCTCTTCCCTTCCTGCTCCTCCTCCTCCCATCTCTCTCTCTTCTCTGCCTGTCCCTCCTCCTCCCATCTCTCTCTCTTCCCTGCCTACCCCTCCTCCCATCTCTCTCTCTTCCCCTCCTCCTCCCATCTTTCTCTTGCCTTCCTCCTCCCATCTCTCTCTCTTCCCTGCCTACCCCTCCTCCTCCCATCTCTTTCTCTTCCCTGCCTGCCCCTCCTCCTTCCATCTCTTTCTCTTCCCTGCCTGCCCCTCCTCCTCCCATCTCTCTCTCTTCCCCTCCTCCTCCCATCTTTCTCTTGCCTTCCTCCTCCCATCTCCCTCTCTTCCCTGCATGCCCCTCCTCCTCCCATCTCTTTCTCTTCCCTGCCTGCCCCTCCTCCTTCCATCTCTTTCTCTTCCCTGCCTGCCCCTCCTCCTCCCATCTCTCTCTCTTCCCTGCCTGTCCCTCCTCCTCCCATCTCTCTCTCTTCCCTGCCTGCCCCTCCTCCCATCTCTCTCTCTTCCCTTCCTTCTCCTCCTCCTCCCATCTCTCTCTCTTCCCTGCCTGTCCATCCTCCTCCCATCTCTCTCTCTTCCCTTCCTGCTCCTCCCCCTCCCATCTCTCTCTTCCCTTCCTCCTCCCATCTCTCTCTTTTCCCTTCATCCTCCCATCTCTCTCTTCCCTGCTTGCCCCTCCTCCCATCTCTCTCTCTCTTCCCTTGCTGCTCCTCCTCCTCCCATCTCTCTCTCTTCTCTGCCTGCCCCTCCTCCTCCTCCCATCTCCATCTCTTCCCTGCCTGCCCTCCTCCTCTCATCTCTAGCTCTTCCCTGTCTGCCCCTCCTCCTCCCATCTCTATCTCTTCCCTGCCTGCCCCTCCTCCTCCTCCCATCTCTTCCCTGCCTGCCCCTCCTCCTCCCATCTCTATCTCTTCCCTGCCTGCCCCTCCTCCTCCCATCTCTATCTCTTCCCTGCCTGCCCCTCCTCCTCCCATCTCTTTCTCTTCCCTGCCTGCCCCTCCTCCTTCCATCTCTTTCTCTTCCCTGCCTGCCCCTCCTCCTCCCATCTCTCTCTCTTCCCTGCCTGTCCCTCCTCCTCCCATCTCTCTCTCTTCCCTGCCTGCCCCTCCTCCCATCTCTCTCTCTTCCCTTCCTGCTCCTCCTCCTCCCATCTCTCTCTCTTCCCTGCCTGTCCCTCCTCCTCCCATCTCTCTCTCTTCCCTGCCTGCCCCTCCTCCCATCTCTCTCTCTTCCCCTCCTCCTCCCATCTTTCTCTTGCCTTCCTCCTCCCATCTCTCTCTCTTCCCTGCCTGCCCCTCCTCCTCCCATCTCTTTCTCTTCCCTGCCTGCCCCTCCTCCTTCCATCTCTTTCTCTTCCCTGCCTGCCCCTCCTCCTCCCATCTCTCTCTCTTCCCTGCCTGTCCCTCCTCCTCCCATCTCTCTCTCTTCCCTGCCTGCCCCTCCTCCCATCTCTCTCTCTTCCCTTCCTTCTCCTCCTCCTCCCATCTCTCTCTCTTCCCTGCCTGTCCCTCCTCCTCCCATCTCTCTCTCTTCCTTTCCTGCTCCTCCCCCTCCCATCTGTCTCTTCCCTTCCTCCTCCCATCTCTCTTTTCCCTTCTTCCTCCTTTCTCTCTCTTCCCTTCCTCCTCCCATCTCTCTCTCTTCCCTTCCTCCTCCCATCTCTCTCTCTTCCCTTCATCCTCCCATCTCTCTCTTCCCTGGTTGCCCCTCCTCCCATCTCTCTCTCTCTCTTCCCTTCCTGCTCCTCCTCCTCCCATCTCTCTCTCTTCTCTGCCTGCCCCTCCTCCTCCTCCCATCTCTATCTCTTCCCTGCCTGCCCTCCTCCTCCCATCTCTAGCTCTTCCCTGTCTGCCCCTCCTCCTCCCATCTCTATCTCTTCCCTGCCTGCCCCTCCTCCCATCTCTCTCTTCCATGCCTGCCCTTTCTCCTCCCATCTCTCTCTCTTCCCTGCCTGCCCCTCCTCCCATCTCTATCTCTTCCCTGCCTGCCCCTCCTTCTCCCATCTATATCTCTTCCCTGCCTGCCCCTCCTCCTCCCTTCTCTAGCTCTTCCCTGCCTGTCCCTCCTCCTCCCATCTCTTTCTCTTCCCTTCCTGCCCCTCCTCCTCCCATCTCTTTCTTTTCCCTGCCTGCCCCTTCTCCTCCCATCTCTCTCTTCCCTGCCTGCCCCTCCTCCTCCCATCTCTCTCTCTTCCCTGCCTGTCCCTCCTCCTTCCATCTCTCTTCCCTTCCTGCTCCTCCTCCCATCTCTACCTCTTCCCTGCCTGCCCTTCCTCCTCCCATCTCTCTCTTCCCTGCCTGCCCCTCCTCCCATCTCTCTCTCTTCCCTGCCTGCCCCTCCTCTTCCCATCTCTATCTCTTCCCTGCCTGCCCCTCCTCCTCCCATCTCTATCTCTTCCCTGCCTGCCCTTCCTCCTCCCATCTCTCTCTCTCTTCCCTGCCTTCCCCTCCTCCCATCTCTATCTCTTCCCTGCCTGCCCCTCCTTCTCCCATCTATATCTCTTCCCTGCCTGCCCCTCCTCCTCCCATCTCTAGCTCTTCCCTGCCTGTCCCTCCTCCTCCCATCTCTTTCTCTTCCCTGCCTGCCCCTCCTCCTCCCATCTCTATCTCTTCCCTGAATGCCCCTCCTCCTCCCATCTCTATCTCTTCCCTGAATGCCCCTCCTCCTCCTATCGCTATCTCTTCCCTGAATGCCCCTCCTCCCATCTCTATCTCTTCCCTGAATGCCCCTTCTCCTCCCATCTCTTTCTTTTCCCTGCCTGCCCCTCCTCCTCCCATCTCTATCTCTTCTCTGCCTGACCTCCTCCTCCCATATCTATCTCTTCCCTGCCTGCCCCTCCTCCCATCTCTCTCTCTTCCCTTCCTTCTCCTCCTCCTCCCATCTCTCTCTCTTCCCTGCCTGTACCTCCTCCTCCGATCTCTCTCTCTTCCCTGCCTGCCCCTCCTCCTCCTCCCATCTCTATCTCTTCCCTGCCTGCCCTTCCTCCTCCCATCTGTTTCTCTTCCATGCCTGCCCCTTCTCCTTCCATCTCTTTCTCTTCCCTGCCTGCCCCTCCTCCTCCCATCTCTATCTCTTCCCTGCCTGACCTTCCTCCTCCCATCTCTTTCTCTTCCCTGCCTGCCCCTCCTCCTCCTATCTCTCTTCCCTGCCTGCCCCTCCTCCTCCGATCTCTCTCTCTTCCCTGCCTGCCCCTCCTCCTCCTCCCATCTCTATCTCTTCCCTGCCTGCCCTTCCTCCTCCCATCTCTTTCTCTTCCCTGCCTGCCCCTTCTCCTTCCATCTCTTTCTCTTCCCTGCCTGCCCCTCCTCCTCCCATCTCTTTCTCTTCCCTGCCTGTCCCTCCTCCTCCCATCTCTCTCTCTTCCCTGCCTGCCCCTCCTCCCATCTCTCTCTCTTCCATTCCTGCTCCTCCTCCTCCCATCTCTCTCTCTTCCCTGCCTGTACCTCCTCCTCCCATCTCTCTCTCTTCCCTGCCTGCCCCTCCTCCCATTTCTCTCTTCCCTGCCTGTCCCTCCTCCTCCCATCTCTCTCTCTTCCCTGCCTGCTCCTCCTCCTCCCATCTCTATCTCTTCCCTGCCTGCCCTTCCTCCTCGCATCTCTTTCTCTTCCCTGCCTGCCCCTTCTCCTTCCATCTCTTTATCTTCCCTGCCTGCCCCTCCTCCTCCCATCTCTCTCTTTTCCCTGCCTGTCCCTCCTCCCATTTCTCTCTTCCCTGCCTGTCCCTCCTCCTCCCATCTCTCTCTCTTCCCTGCCTGCCCCTCCTCCCATCTCTCTCTCTTCCCTTCCTGCTCCTCCCCCTCCCATCTCTCTCTTCCCTTCCTCCTCCCATCTCTCTCTTTTCCCTTCTTCCTCCTTTCTCTCTCTTCCCTTCCTCCTCCCATCTCTCTCTCTTCCCTTCCTCCTCCCATCTCTCTCTCTTCCCTTCATCCTCCCATCTCTCTCATCCCTGCTTGCCCCTCCTCCCATCTCTCTTTCTCTTCCCTTCCTGCTCCTCCTCCTCCCATCTCTCTCTCTTCTCTGCCTGCCCCTCCTCCTCCTCCCATCTCTATCTCTTCCCTGCCTGCCCTCCTCCTCCCATCTCTAGCTCTTCCCTGTCTGCCCCTCTCCTCCCATCTCTCTCTTCCCTGCCTGCCCCTCCTCCTCCTCCCATCTCTATCTCTTCCCTGTCTGCCCCTCCTCCTCCCATCTCTATCTCTTCCCTGCCTGCCCCTCCTCCTCCTTCCATCTCTTTCTCTTCCCTGCCTGCCCCTCTTCCTCCCATCTCTCTCTCTTCCCTGCCTGTCCCTCCTCCTCCCATCTCTCTCTCTTCCCTGCCTGCCCCTCCTCCCATCTCTCTCTCTTCCCTTCCTGCTCCTCCTCCTCCCATCTCTCTCTCTTCTCTGCCTGTCCCTCCTCCTCCCATCTCTCTCTCTTCCCTGCCTACCCCTCCTCCCATCTCTCTCTCTTCCCCTCCTCCTCCCATCTTTCTCTTGCCTTCCTCCTCCCATCTCTCTCTCTTCCCTGCCTACCCCTCCTCCTCCCATCTCTTTCTCTTCCCTGCCTGCCCCTCCTCCTTCCATCTCTTTCTCTTCCCTGCCTGCCCCTCCTCCTCCCATCTCTCTCTCTTCCCCTCCTCCTCCCATCTTTCTCTTGCCTTCCTCCTCCCATCTCCCTCTCTTCCCTGCATGCCCCTCCTCCTCCCATCTCTTTCTCTTCCCTGCCTGCCCCTCCTCCTTCCATCTCTTTCTCTTCCCTGCCTGCCCCTCCTCCTCCCATCTCTCTCTCTTCCCTGCCTGTCCCTCCTCCTCCCATCTCTCTCTCTTCCCTGCCTGCCCCTCCTCCCATCTCTCTCTCTTCCCTTCCTTCTCCTCCTCCTCCCATCTCTCTCTCTTCCCTGCCTGTCCATCCTCCTCCCATCTCTCTCTCTTCCCTTCCTGCTCCTCCCCCTCCCATCTCTCTCTTCCCTTCCTCCTCCCATCTCTCTCTTTTCCCTTCATCCTCCCATCTCTCTCTTCCCTGCTTGCCCCTCCTCCCATCTCTCTCTCTCTTCCCTTGCTGCTCCTCCTCCTCCCATCTCTCTCTCTTCTCTGCCTGCCCCTCCTCCTCCTCCCATCTCCATCTCTTCCCTGCCTGCCCTCCTCCTCTCATCTCTAGCTCTTCCCTGTCTGCCCCTCCTCCTCCCATCTCTATCTCTTCCCTGCCTGCCCCTCCTCCTCCTCCCATCTCTTCCCTGCCTGCCCCTCCTCCTCCCATCTCTATCTCTTCCCTGCCTGCCCCTCCTCCTCCCATCTCTATCTCTTCCCTGCCTGCCCCTCCTCCTCCCATCTCTTTCTCTTCCCTGCCTGCCCCTCCTCCTTCCATCTCTTTCTCTTCCCTGCCTGCCCCTCCTCCTCCCATCTCTCTCTCTTCCCTGCCTGTCCCTCCTCCTCCCATCTCTCTCTCTTCCCTGCCTGCCCCTCCTCCCATCTCTCTCTCTTCCCTTCCTGCTCCTCCTCCTCCCATCTCTCTCTCTTCCCTGCCTGTCCCTCCTCCTCCCATCTCTCTCTCTTCCCTGCCTGCCCCTCCTCCCATCTCTCTCTCTTCCCCTCCTCCTCCCATCTTTCTCTTGCCTTCCTCCTCCCATCTCTCTCTCTTCCCTGCCTGCCCCTCCTCCTCCCATCTCTTTCTCTTCCCTGCCTGCCCCTCCTCCTTCCATCTCTTTCTCTTCCCTGCCTGCCCCTCCTCCTCCCATCTCTCTCTCTTCCCTGCCTGTCCCTCCTCCTCCCATCTCTCTCTCTTCCCTGCCTGCCCCTCCTCCCATCTCTCTCTCTTCCCTTCCTTCTCCTCCTCCTCGCATCTCTCTCTCTTCCCTGCCTGTCCCTCCTCCTCCCATCTCTCTCTCTTCCTTTCCTGCTCCTCCCCCTCCCATCTGTCTCTTCCCTTCCTCCTCCCATCTCTCTTTTCCCTTCTTCCTCCTTTCTCTCTCTTCCCTTCCTCCTCCCATCTCTCTCTCTTCCCTTCCTCCTCCCATCTCTCTCTCTTCCCTTCATCCTCCCATCTCTCTCTTCCCTGCTTGCCCCTCCTCCCATCTCTCTCTCTCTCTTCCCTTCCTGCTCCTCCTCCTCCCATCTCTCTCTCTTCTCTGCCTGCCCCTCCTCCTCCTCCCATCTCTATCTCTTCCCTGCCTGCCCTCCTCCTCCCATCTCTAGCTCTTCCCTGTCTGCCCCTCCTCCTCCCATCTCTATCTCTTCCCTGCCTGCCCCTCCTCCTCCTCCCATCTCTATCTCTTCCCTGCCTGCCCCTCCTCCTCCCATCTCTATCTCTTCCCTGCCTGCCCCTCCTCCTCCCATCTCTATCTCTTCCCTGCCTGCCCCTCCTCCTCCCATCTCTTTCTCTTCCCTGCCTGCCCCTCCTCCTTCCATCTCTTTCTCTTCCCTGCCTGCCCCTCCTCCTCCCATCTCTCTCTCTTCCCTGCCTGTCCCTCCTCCTCCCATCTCTCTCTCTTCCCTGCCTGCCCCTCCTCCCATCTCTCTCTCTTCCCTTCCTGCTCCTCCTCCTCCCATCTCTCTCTCTTCCCTGCCTGTCCCTCCTCCTCCCATCTCTCTCTCTTCCCTGCCTGCCCCTCCTCCCATCTCTCTCTCTTCCCCTCCTCCCATCTTTCTCTTGCCTTCCTCCTCCCATCTCTCTCTCTTCCCTGCCTGCCCCTCCTCCTCCCATCTCTTTCTCTTCCCTGCCTGCCCCTCCTCCTTCCATCTCTTTCTCTTCCCTGCCTGCCCCTCCTCCTCCCATCTCTCTCTCTTCCCTGCCTGTCCCTCCACCTCCCATCTCTCTCTCTTCCCTGCCTGCCCCTCCTCCCATCTCTCTCTCTTCCCTTCCTTCTCCTCCTCCTCCCATCTCTCTCTCTTCCCTGCCTGTCCATCCTCCTCCCATCTCTCTCTCTTCCCTTCCTGCTCCTCCCCCTCCCATCTCTCTCTTCCCTTCCTCCTCCCATCTCTCTCTTTTCCCTTCATCCTCCCATCTCTCTCTTCCCTGCTTGCCCCTCCTCCCATCTCTCTCTCTCTTCCCTTCCTGCTCCTCCTCCTCCCATCTCTCTCTCTTCTCTGCCTGCCCCTCCTCCTCCTCCCATCTCTATCTCTACCCTGCCTGCCCTCTTCCTCCCATCTCTAGCTCTTCCCTGTCTGCCCCTCCTCCTCCCATCTCTATCTCTTCCCTGCCTGCCCCTCCTCCTCCTCCCATCTCTATCTCTTCCCTGCCTGCCCCTCCTCCTCCCATCTCTATCTCTTCCCTGCCTGCCCCTCCTCCTGCCATCTCTATCTCTTCCCTGCCTGCCCCTCCTCCTCCCATCTCTTTCTCTTCCCTGCCTGCCCCTCCTCCTTCCATCTCTTTCTCTTCACTGCCTGCCCCTCCTCCTCCCATCTCTCTCTCTTCCCTGCCTGTCCCTCCTCCTCCCATCTCTCTCTCTTCCCTGCCTGCCCCTCCTCCCATCTCTCTCTCTTCCCTTCCTGCTCCTCCTCCTCCTCCCATCTCTCTCTCTTCCCTGCCTGTCCCTCCTCCTCCCATCTCTCTCTCTTCCCTGCCTGCCCCTCCTCCCATCTCTCTCTCTTCCCCTCCTCCTCCCATCTTTCTCTTGCCTTCCTCCTCCCATCTCTCTCTCTTCCCTGCATGCCCCTCCTCCTCCCATCTCTTTCTCTTCCCTGCCTGCCCCTCCTCCTTCCATCTTTCTCTTCCCTGCCTGCCCCTCCTCCTCCCATCTCTCTCTCTTCCCTGCCTGTCCCTCCTCCTCCCATCTCTCTCTCTTCCCTGCCTGCCCCTCCTCCCATCTCTCTCTCTTCCCTTCCTTCTCCTCCTCCTCCCATCTCTCTCTCTTCCCTGCCTGTCCCTCCTCCTCCCATCTCTCTCTCTTCCCTTCCTGCTCCTCCCCCTCCCATCTCTCTCTTCCCTTCCTCCTCCCATCTCTCTTTTCCCTTCTTCCTCCTTTCTCTCTCTTCCCTTCCTCCTCCCATCTCTCTCTCTTCCCTTCCTCCTCCCATCTCTCTCTCTTCCCTTCATCCTCCCATCTCTCTCTTCCCTGCTTGCCCCTCCTCCCATCTCTCTCTCTCTTCCCTTCCTGCTCCTCCTCCCATCTCTCTCTCTTCCCTGCCAGTCCCTCCTCCTCCCATCTCTCTTCCCTGCTTGCCCCTCCTCCTCCTCCCATCTCTATCTCTTCCCTGCCTGCCCTTCCTCCTCCCATCTCTTTCTCTTCCCTGCCTGCCCCTTCTCCTTCCATCTCTTTCTCTTCCCTGCCTGCCCCTCCTCCTCCCATCTCTATCTATTCCCTGCCTGCCCTTCCTCCTCCCATCTCTTTCTCTTCCCTGCCTGCCCCTTCTCCTTCCATCTCTTTCTCTTCCTTGCCTGCCCCTCCTCCTCCCATCTCTCTCTCTTCCCTGCCTGTCCCTCCTCCTCCCATCTCTCTCTCTTCCCTGCCTGCCCCTCCTCCCATCTCTCTCTCTTCCATTCCTGCTCCTCCTCCTCCCATCTCTCTCTTCCCTGCCTGTCCCTCCTCCTCCCATCTCTCTCTCTTCCCTGCCTGCCCCTCCTCCCATTTCTCTCTTCCCTGCCTGTCCCTCCTCCTCCCATCTCTCTCTCTTCCCTGCCTGCTCCTCCTCCTCCCATCTCTATCTCTTCCCTGCCTGCCCTTCCTCCTCGCATCTCTTTCTCTTCCCTGCCTGCCCCTTCTCCTTCCATCTCTTTCTCTTCCCTGCCTGCCCCTCCTCCTCCCATCTCTCTCTCTTGCCTGCCTGTCCCTCCTCCCATTTCTCTCTTCCCTGCCTGTCCCTCCTCCTCCCATCTCTCTCTCTTCCCTGCCTGCCCCTCCTCCCATCTCTCTCTCTTCCCTTCCTTCTCCTCCTCCTCCCATTTCTCTCTTCCCTGCCTGTCCCTCCTCCTCCCATCTCTCTCTCTTCCCTGCCTGCTCCTCCTCCTCCCATCTCTATCTCTTCCCTGCCTGCCCTTCCTCCTCGCATCTCTTTCTCTTACCTGCCTGCCCCTTCTCCTTCCATCTCATTCTCTTCCCTGCCTGCCCCTCCTCCCATCTCTCTCTCTTCCCTGCCTGTCCCTCCTCCCATTTCTCTCTTCCCTGCCTGTCCCTCCTCCTCCCATCTCTCTCTCTTCCCTGCCTGCCCCTCCTCCCATCTCTCTCTCTTCCCTTCCTTCTCCTCCTCCTCCCATCTCTCTCTCTTCCCTGCCTGTCCCTCCTCCTCCCATCTCTCTCTCTTCCCTTCCTGCTCCTCCCCCTCCCATCTCTCTCTTCCCTTCCTCCTCCCATCTCTCTCTTTTCCCTTCTTCCTCCTTTCTCTCTCTTCCCTTCCTGCTCCCATCTCTCTCTCTTCCCTTCCTCCTCCCATCTCTCTCTCTTCCCTTCATCCTCCCATCTCTCTCTTCCCTGCTTGCCCCTCCTCCCATCTCTCTCTCTCTTCCCTTCCTGCTCCTCCTCCTCCCATCTCTCTCTCTTCTCTGCCTGCCCCTCCTCCTCCTCCCATCTCTATCTCTTCCCTGCCTGCCCTCCTCCTCCCATCTCTAGCTCTTCCCTGTCTGCCCCTCCTCCTCCCATCTCTATCTCTTCCCTGCCTGCCCCTCCTCCTCCCATCTCTATCTCTTCCCTGCCTGCCCCTCCTCCTCCCATCTCTATCTCTTCCCTGCCTGCCCCTCCTCCTCCCATCTCTTTCTCTTCCCTGCCTGCCCCTCCTCCTTCCATCTCTTTCTCTTCCCTGCCTGCCCCTCCTCCTCCCATCTCTCTCTCTTCCCTGCCTGTCCCTCCTCCTCCCATCTCTCTCTCTTCCCTGCCTGCCCCTCCTCCTCCCATCTCTATCTCTTCCCTGCCTGCCCCTCCTCCTCCCATCTCTATCTCTTCCCTGCCTGTCCTTCCTCCTCCCATCTCTCTCTCTTCCCTTCCTGCTCCTCCTCCTCCCATCTCTCTCTCTTCCCTGCCTGTCCCTCCTCCTCCCATCTCTCTCTCTTCCCTGCCTGCCCCTCCTCCCATCTCTCTCTCTTCCCCTCCTCCTCCCATCTTTCTCTTGCCTTCCTCCTCCCATCTCTCTCTTCCCTGCCTGCCCCTCCTCCAATCTCTCTCTCTTCCCTTCCTGCTCCTCATTCTCCCATCTCTCTCTCTTCCCCTCCTCCTCCCATCTCTCTCTCTTCCCTTCCTCCTCCCATCTCTCTCTCTTCCCTTCATCCTCCCATCTCTCTCTTCCCTGCTTGCCCCTCCTCCCATCTCTCTCTCTCTTCCCTTCCTGCTCCTCCTCCTCCCATCTCTCTCTCTTCTCTGCCTGCCCCTCCTCCTCCTCCCATCTCTATCTCTTCCCTGCCTGCCCTCCTCCTCCCATCTCTAGCTCTTCCCTGTCTGCCCCTCCTCCTCCCATCTCTATCTCTTCCCTGCCTGCCCCTCCTCCTCCTCCCATCTCTATCTCTTCCCTGCCTGCCCCTCCTCCTCCCATCTCTATCTCTTCCCTGCCTGCCCCTCCTCCTCCCATCTCTATCTCTTCCCTGCCTGCCCCTCCTCCTCCCATCTCTTTCTCTTCCCTGCCTGCCCCTACTCCTCCCATCTCTTTCTCTTCCCTGCCTGCCCCTCCTCCTTCCATCTCTTTCTCTTCCCTGCCTGCCCCTCCTCCTCCCATCTCTCTCTCTTCCCTGCCTGTCCCTCCTCCTCCCATCTCTCTCTCTTCCCTGCCTGCCCCTCGTCCCATCTCTCTCTCTTCCCTTCCTGCTCCTCCTCCTCCCCCCATCTCTCTCTCTTCCCTGCCTGTCCCTCCTCCTCCCATCTCTCTCTCTTCCCTGCCTGCCCCTCCTCCCATCTCTCTCTCTTCCCTGCCTGTCCCTCCTCCTCCCATCTCTCTCTCCCCTGCCTGCCCCTCCTCCCATCTCTCTCTTCCCTTCCTGCTCCTCCTCCTCCCATCTCTCTCTCTTCCCTGCCTGTCCCTCCTCCTCCCATCTCTCTCTCTTCCCTGCCTGCCCCTCCTCCCATCTCTCTCTCTTCGCTTCCTGCTCCTCCTCCTCCCATCTCTCTCTCTTCCCCTCCTCCTCCCATCTCTCTCTCTTCCCTTCCTCCTCCCATCTCTCTCTCTTCCCTGCCTGCCCCTCCTCCCATCTCTCTCTCTTCCCTGTCTGTCCCTCCTCCTCCCATCTCTCTCTCTTCCCTGCCTGCCCCTCCTCCTCCCATCTCTATCTCTTCCGTGCCTGCCCCTCCTCCTCCCATCTCTATCTCTTCCCTGCCTGCCCCTTCTCCTTCTATCTCTTTCTCTTCCCTGCCTGCCCTTCCTCCTCCCATCTCTCTCTTTTCCCTGCCTGTCCCTCCTCCTCCCATCTCTCTCTCTTCCCTGCCTGCCCCTTCTCCCATCTCTCTCTTCCCTTCCTGCTCCTCCTCCTCCCATCTCTCTCTCTTCCCTGCCTGTCCCTCCTCCTCCCATCTCTCTCTTCCCTGCCTGCACCTCCTCCCATTTCTCTCTTCCCTGCCTGTCCCTCCTCCTCCCATCTCTCTCTCTTCCCTGCCTGCCCCTCCTCCCATCTCTCTCTCTCTTCCCTTCCTGCTCCTCCTCCTCCCATCTCTCTCTCTTCCCTGCCTGTCCCTCCTCCTCCCATCTCTCTCTCTTCCCTTCCTTCTCCCATCTCTCTCTTCCCTGCTTGCCCCTCCTCCCATCTCTCTCTCTCTTCCCTTCCTGCTCCTCCCATCTCTCTCTCTTCTCTGCCTGCCCCTCCTCCTCCTATCTCTCTTCCCTGCCTGCCCTCCTCCTCCCATCTCTCTCTCTTCCCTGCCTGTCCCTCCTCCTCCCATCTCTCTCTCTTCCCTGCCTGCCCGTCCTCCCATCTCTCTCTCTTCCCTTCCTGCTCCTCCTCCTCCCATCTCTCTCTCTTCCCTGCCTGTCCCTCCTCCTCCCATCTCTCTCTTCCCTGCCTGCCCCTCCTCCCATTTCTCTCTTCCCTGCCTGTCCCTCTTCCTCCCATCTCTCTCTTCCCTGCCTGCCCCTCCTCCCATCTCTCTCTCTTCCCTTCCTGCTCCTCCTCCTCCCATCTCTCTCTCTTCCCTGCCTGTCCCTCCTCCTCCCATCTCTCTCTCTTCCCTTCCTCCTCCCATATCTCTCTTCCCTGCTTGCCCCTCCTCCCATCTCTCTCTCTCTCTTCCCTTCCTGCTCCTCCTCCTCCCATCTCTCTCTCTTCTCTGCCTGCCCCTCCTCCTCCTCCCATCTCTATCTCTTCCCTGCCTGCCCTCCTCCTCCCATCTCTTTCTCTTCTCTGCCTGCCCCTCCTCCTCCCATCTCTCTCTCTTCCCTGCCTGTCCCTCCACCTCCCATCTCTCTCTCTTCCCTGCCTGCCCCTCCTCCCATCTCTCTCTCTTCCCTTCCTTCTCCTCCTCCTCCCATCTCTCTCTCTTCCCTGCCTGTCCATCCTCCTCCCATCTCTCTCTCTTCCCTTCCTGCTCCTCCCCCTCCCATCTCTCTCTTCCCTTCCTCCTCCCATCTCTCTCTTTTCCCTTCATCCTCCCATCTCTCTCTTCCCTGCTTGCCCCTCCTCCCATCTCTCTCTCTCTTCCCTTCCTGCTCCTCCTCCTCCCATCTCTCTCTCTTCTCTGCCTGCCCCTCCTCCTCCTCCCATCTCTATCTCTACCCTGCCTGCCCTCTTCCTCCCATCTCTAGCTCTTCCCTGTCTGCCCCTCCTCCTCCCATCTCTATCTCTTCCCTGCCTGCCCCTCCTCCTCCTCCCATCTCTATCTCTTCCCTGCCTGCCCCTCCTCCTCCCATCTCTATCTCTTCCCTGCCTGCCCCTCCTCCTGCCATCTCTATCTCTTCCCTGCCTGCCCCTCCTCCTCCCATCTCTTTCTCTTCCCTGCCTGCCCCTCCTCCTTCCATCTTTCTCTTCACTGCCTGCCCCTCCTCCTCCCATCTCTCTCTCTTCCCTGCCTGTCCCTCCTCCTCCCATCTCTCTCTCTTCCCTGCCTGCCCCTCCTCCCATCTCTCTCTCTTCCCTTCCTGCTCCTCCTCCTCCTCCCATCTCTCTCTCTTCCCTGCCTGTCCCTCCTCCTCCCATCTCTCTCTCTTCCCTGCCTGCCCCTCCTCCCATCTCTCTCTCTTCCCCTCCTCCTCCCATCTTTCTCTTGCCTTCCTCCTCCCATCTCTCTCTCTTCCCTGCATGCCCCTCCTCCTCCCATCTCTTTCTCTTCCCTGCCTGCCCCTCCTCCTTCCATCTCTTTCTCTTCCCTGCCTGCCCCTCCTCCTCCCATCTCTCTCTCTTCCCTGCCTGTCCCTCCTCCTCCCATCTCTCTCTCTTCCCTGCCTGCCCCTCCTCCCATCTCTCTCTCTTCCCTTCCTTCTCCTCCTCCTCCCATCTCTCTCTCTTCCCTGCCTGTCCCTCCTCCTCCCATCTCTCTCTCTTCCCTTCCTGCTCCTCCCCCTCCCATCTCTCTCTTCCCTTCCTCCTCCCATCTCTCTTTTCCCTTCTTCCTCCTTTCTCTCTCTTCCCTTCCTCCTCCCATCTCTCTCTCTTCCCTTCCTCCTCCCATCTCTCTCTCTTCCCTTCATCCTCCCATCTCTCTCTTCCCTGCTTGCCCCTCCTCCCATCTCTCTCTCTCTTCCCTTCCTGCTCCTCCTCCCATCTCTCTCTCTTCCCTGCCAGTCCCTCCTCCTCCCATCTCTCTTCCCTGCCTGCCCCTCCTCCTCCTCCCATCTCTATCTCTTCCCTGCCTGCCCTTCCTCCTCCCATCTCTTTCTCTTCCCTGCCTGCCCCTTCTCCTTCCATCTCTTTCTCTTCCCTGCCTGCCCCTCCTCCTCCCATCTCTATCTATTCCCTGCCTGCCCTTCCTCCTCCCATCTCTTTCTCTTCCCTGCCTGCCCCTTCTCCTTCCATCTCTTTCTCTTCCTTGCCTGCCCCTCCTCCTCCCATCTCTCTCTCTTCCCTGCCTGTCCCTCCTCCTCCCATCTCTCTCTCTTCCCTGCCTGCCCCTCCTCCCATCTCTCTCTCTTCCATTCCTGCTCCTCCTCCTCCCATCTCTCTCTTCCCTGCCTGTCCCTCCTCCTCCCATCTCTCTCTCTTCCCTGCCTGCCCCTCCTCCCATTTCTCTCTTCCCTGCCTGTCCCTCCTCCTCCCATCTCTCTCTCTTCCCTGCCTGCTCCTCCTCCTCCCATCTCTATCTCTTCCCTGCCTGCCCTTCCTCCTCGCATCTCTTTCTCTTCCCTGCCTGCCCCTTCTCCTTCCATCTCTTTCTCTTCCCTGCCTGCCCCTCCTCCTCCCATCTCTCTCTCTTGCCTGCCTGTCCCTCCTCCCATTTCTCTCTTCCCTGCCTGTCCCTCCTCCTCCCATCTCTCTCTCTTCCCTGCCTGCCCCTCCTCCCATCTCTCTCTCTTCCCTTCCTTCTCCTCCTCCTCCCATTTCTCTCTTCCCTGCCTGTCCCTCCTCCTCCCATCTCTCTCTCTTCCCTGCCTGCTCCTCCTCCTCCCATCTCTATCTCTTCCCTGCCTGCCCTTCCTCCTCGCATCTCTTTCTCTTACCTGCCTGCCCCTTCTCCTTCCATCTCATTCTCTTCCCTGCCTGCCCCTCCTCCCATCTCTCTCTCTTCCCTGCCTGTCCCTCCTCCCATTTCTCTCTTCCCTGCCTGTCCCTCCTCCTCCCATCTCTCTCTCTTCCCTGCCTGCCCCTCCTCCCATCTCTCTCTCTTCCCTTCCTTCTCCTCCTCCTCCCATCTCTCTCTCTTCCCTGCCTGTCCCTCCTCCTCCCATCTCTCTCTCTTCCCTTCCTGCTCCTCCCCCTCCCATCTCTCTCTTCCCTTCCTCCTCCCATCTCTCTCTTTTCCCTTCTTCCTCCTTTCTCTCTCTTCCCTTCCTCCTCCCATCTCTCTCTCTTCCCTTCCTCCTCCCATCTCTCTCTCTTCCCTTCATCCTCCCATCTCTCTCTTCCCTGCTTGCCCCTCCTCCCATCTCTCTCTCTTCCCTTCCTGCTCCTCCTCCTCCCATCTCTCTCTCTTCTCTGCCTGCCCCTCCTCCTCCTCCCATCTCTATCTCTTCCCTGCCTGCCCTCCTCCTCCCATCTCTAGCTCTTCCCTGTCTGCCCCTCCTCCTCCCATCTCTATCTCTTCCCTGCCTGCCCCTCCTCCTCCCATCTCTATCTCTTCCCTGCCTGCCCCTCCTCCTCCCATCTCTATCTCTTCCCTGCCTGCCCCTCCTCCTCCCATCTCTTTCTCTTCCCTGCCTGCCCCTCCTCCTTCCATCTCTTTCTCTTCCCTGCCTGCCCCTCCTCCTCCCATCTCTCTCTCTTCCCTGCCTGTCCCTCCTCCTCCCATCTCTCTCTCTTCCCTGCCTGCCCCTCCTCCTCCCATCTCTATCTCTTCCCTGCCTGCCCCTCCTCCTCCCATCTCTATCTCTTCCCTGCCTGTCCTTCCTCCTCCCATCTCTCTCTCTTCCCTTCCTGCTCCTCCTCCTCCCATCTCTCTCTCTTCCCTGCCTGTCCCTCCTCCTCCCATCTCTCTCTCTTCCCTGCCTGCCCCTCCTCCCATCTCTCTCTCTTCCCCTCCTCCTCCCATCTTTCTCTTGCCTTCCTCCTCCCATCTCTCTCTTCCCTGCCTGCCCCTCCTCCAATCTCTCTCTCTTCCCTTCCTGCTCCTCATCCTCCCATCTCTCTCTCTTCCCCTCCTCCTCCCATCTCTCTCTCTTCCCTTCCTCCTCCCATCTCTCTCTCTTCCCTTCATCCTCCCATCTCTCTCTTCCCTGCTTGCCCCTCCTCCCATCTCTCTCTCTCTTCCCTTCCTGCTCCTCCTCCTCCCATCTCTCTCTCTTCTCTGCCTGCCCCTCCTCCTCCTCCCATCTCTATCTCTTCCCTGCCTGCCCTCCTCCTCCCATCTCTAGCTCTTCCCTGTCTGCCCCTCCTCCTCCCATCTCTATCTCTTCCCTGCCTGCCCCTCCTCCTCCTCCCATCTCTATCTCTTCCCTGCCTGCCCCTCCTCCTCCCATCTCTATCTCTTCCCTGCCTGCCCCTCCTCCTCCCATCTCTATCTCTTCCCTGCCTGCCCCTCCTCCTCCCATCTCTATCTCTTCCCTGCCTGCCCCTCCTCCTCCCATCTCTTTCTCTTCCCTGCCTGCCCCTACTCCTCCCATCTCTTTCTCTTCCCTGCCTGCCCCTCCTCCTTCCATCTCTTTCTCTTCCCTGCCTGCCCCTCCTCCTCCCATCTCTCTCTCTTCCCTGCCTGTCCCTCCTCCTCCCATCTCTCTCTTCCCTGCCTGCCCCTCGTCCCATCTCTCTCTCTTCCCTTCCTGCTCCTCCTCCTCCCCCCATCTCTCTCTCTTCCCTGCCTGTCCCTCCTCCTCCCATCTCTCTCTCTTCCCTGCCTGCCCCTCCTCCCATCTCTCTCTCTTCCCTGCCTGTCCCTCCTCCTCCCATCTCTCTCTCCCCTGCCTGCCCCTCCTCCCATCTCTCTCTTCCCTTCCTGCTCCTCCTCCTCCCATCTCTCTCTCTTCCCTGCCTGTCCCTCCTCCTCCCATCTCTCTCTCTTCCCTGCCTGCCCCTCCTCCCATCTCTCTCTCTTCGCTTCCTGCTCCTCCTCCTCCCATCTCTCTCTCTTCCCCTCCTCCTCCCATCTCTCTCTCTTCCCTTCCTCCTCCCATCTCTCTCTCTTCCCTGCCTGCCCCTCCTCCCATCTCTCTCTCTTCCCTGCCTGTCCCTCCTCCTCCCATCTCTCTCTCTTCCCTGCCTGCCCCTCCTCCTCCCATCTCTATCTCTTCCGTGCCTGCCCCTCCTCCTCCCATCTCTATCTCTTCCCTGCCTGCCCCTTCTCCTTCTATCTCTTTCTCTTCCCTGCCTGCCCTTCCTCCTCCCATCTCTCTCTTTTCCCTGCCTGTCCCTCCTCCTCCCATCTCTCTCTCTTCCCTGCCTGCCCCTTCTCCCATCTCTCTCTTCCCTTCCTGCTCCTCCTCCTCCCATCTCTCTCTCTTCCCTGCCTGTCCCTCCTCCTCCCATCTCTCTCTTCCCTGCCTGCACCTCCTCCCATTTCTCTCTTCCCTGCCTGTCCCTCCTCCTCCCATCTCTCTCTCTTCCCTGCCTGCCCCTCCTCCCATCTCTCTCTCTCTTCCCTTCCTGCTCCTCCTCCTCCCATCTCTCTCTCTTCCCTGCCTGTCCCTCCTCCTCCCATCTCTCTCTCTTCCCTTCCTTCTCCCATCTCTCTCTTCCCTGCTTGCCCCTCCTCCCATCTCTCTCTCTCTTCCCTTCCTGCTCCTCCCATCTCTCTCTCTTCTCTGCCTGCCCCTCCTCCTCCTATCTCTCTTCCCTGCCTGCCCTCCTCCTCCCATCTCTCTCTCTTCCCTGCCTGTCCCTCCTCCTCCCATCTCTCTCTCTTCCCTGCCTGCCCCTCCTCCCATCTCTCTCTCTTCCCTTCCTGCTCCTCCTCCTCCCATCTCTCTCTCTTCCCTGCCTGTCCCTCCTCCTCCCATCTCTCTCTTCCCTGCCTGCCCCTCCTCCCATTTCTCTCTTCCCTGCCTGTCCCTCTTCCTCCCATCTCTCTCTTCCCTGCCTGCCCCTCCTCCCATCTCTCTCTCTTCCCTTCCTGCTCCTCCTCCTCCCATCTCTCTCTCTTCCCTGCCTGTCCCTCCTCCTCCCATCTCTCTCTCTTCCCTTCCTCCTCCCATATCTCTCTTCCCTGCTTGCCCCTCCTCCCATCTCTCTCTCTCTCTTCCCTTCCTGCTCCTCCTCCTCCCATCTCTCTCTCTTCTCTGCCTGCCCCTCCTCCTCCTCCCATCTCTATCTCTTCCCTGCCTGCCCTCCTCCTCCCATCTCTAGCTCTTCCCTGTCTGCCCCTCCTCCTCCCATCTCTATCTCTTCCCTGCCTGCCCCTCCTCCTCCTCCCATCTCTATCTCTTCCCTGCCTGCCCCTCCTCCTCCCATCTCTATCTCTTCCCTGCCTGCCCCTCCTCCTCCCATCTCTTTCTCTTCCCTGCCTGCCCCTCCTCCTTCCATCTCTTTCTCTTCCCTGCCTGCCCCTCCTCCTCCCATCTCTCTCTCTTCCCTGCCTGTCCCTCCTCCTCCCATCTCTCTCTCTTCCCTGCCTGCCCCTCCTCCCATCTCTCTCTCTTCCCTTCCTGCTCCTCCTCCTCCTCCCATCTCTCTCTCTTCCCTGCCTGTCCCTCCTCCTCCCATCTCTCTCTCTTCCCTGCCTGCCCCTCCTCCCATCTCTCTCTCTTCCCCTCCTCCTCCCATCTTTCTCTTGCCTTCCTCCTCCCATCTCTCTCTCTTCCCTGCATGCCCCTCCTCCTCCCATCTCTTTCTCTTCCCTGCCTGCCCCTCCTCCTTCCATCTCTTTCTCTTCCCTGCCTGCCCCTCCTCCTCCCATCTCTCTCTCTTCCCTGCCTGTCCCTCCTCCTCCCATCTCTCTCTCTTCCCTGCCTGCCCCTCCTCCCATCTCTCTCTCTTCCCTTCCTTCTCCTCCTCCTCCCATCTCTCTCTCTTCCCTGCCTGTCCCTCCTCCTCCCATCTCTCTCTCTTCCCTTCCTGCTCCTCCCCCTCCCATCTCTCTCTTCCCTTCCTCCTCCCATCTCTCTTTTCCCTTCTTCCTCCTTTCTCTCTCTTCCCTTCCTCCTCCCATCTCTCTCTCTTCCCTTCCTCCTCCCATCTCTCTCTCTTCCCTTCATCCTCCCATCTCTCTCTTCCCTGCTTGCCCCTCCTCCCATCTCTCTCTCTCTTCCCTTCCTGCTCCTCCTCCCATCTCTCTCTCTTCCCTGCCAGTCCCTCCTCCTCCCATCTCTCTCTTCCCTGCCTGCCCCTCCTCCTCCTCCCATCTCTATCTCTTCCCTGCCTGCCCTTCCTCCTCCCATCTCTTTCTCTTCCCTGCCTGCCCCTTCTCCTTCCATCTCTTTCTCTTCCCTGCCTGCCCCTCCTCTCCCATCTCTATCTATTCCCTGCCTGCCCTTCCTCCTCCCATCTCTTTCTCTTCCCTGCCTGCCCCTTCTCCTTCCATCTCTTTCTCTTCCTTGCCTGCCCCTCCTCCTCCCATCTCTCTCTTCCCTGCCTGTCCCTCCTCCTCCCATCTCTCTCTCTTCCCTGCCTGCCCCTCCTCCCATCTCTCTCTCTTCCATTCCTGCTCCTCCTCCTCCCATCTCTCTCTTCCCTGCCTGTCCCTCCTCCTCCCATCTCTCTCTCTTCCCTGCCTGCCCCTCCTCCCATTTCTCTCTTCCCTGCCTGTCCCTCCTCCTCCCATCTCTCTCTCTTCCCTGCCTGCTCCTCCTCCTCCCATCTCTATCTCTTCCTGCCTGCCCTTCCTCCTCGCATCTCTTTCTCTTCCCTGCCTGCCCCTTCTCCTTCCATCTCTTTCTCTTCCCTGCCTGCCCCTCCTCCTCCCATCTCTCTCTCTTCCCTGCCTGTCCCTCCTCCCATTTCTCTCTTCCCTGCCTGTCCCTCCTCCTCCCATCTCTCTCTCTTCCCTGCCTGCCCCTCCTCCCATCTCTCTCTCTTCCCCTTCCTTCTCCTCCTCCTCCCATTTCTCTCTTCCCTGCCTGTCCCTCCTCCTCCCATCTCTCTCTCTTCCCTGCCTGCTCCTCCTCCTCCCATCTCTCTCTCTTCCCTGCCTGCTCCTCCTCCTCCCATCTCTATCTCTTCCGTGCCTGCCCTTCCTCCTCGCATCTCTTTCTCTTACCTGCCTGCCCCTTCTCCTTCCATCTCTTTCTCTTCCCTGCCTGCCCCTCCTCCTCCCATCTCTCTCTCTTCCCTGCCTGTCCCTCCTCCCATTTCTCTCTTCCCTGCCTGTCCTCCTCCTCCCATCTCTCTCTCTTCCCTGCCTGCCCCTCCTCCCATCTCTCTCTCTTCCCTTCCTTCTCCTCCCATCTCTCTCTCTTCCCTGCCTGTCCTCCTCCTCCCATCTCTCTCTTCCCTTCCTGCTCCTCCCCCTCCCATCTCTCTCTTCCCCTTCCTCCTCCCATCTCTCTCTTTTCCCTTCTTCCTCCTTTCTCTCTCTTCCCTTCCTCCTCCCATCTCTCTCTCTTCCTTCCTCCTCCCATCTCTCTCTCTTCCCTTCATCCTCCCATCTCTCTCTTCCCTGCTTGCCCCTCCTCCCATCTCTCTCTCTCTTCCCTTCCTGCTCCTCCTCCTCCCATCTCTCTCTCTTCTCTGCCTGCCCCTCCTCCTCCTCCCATCTCTATCTCTTCCCTGCCTGCCCTCCTCCTCCCATCTCTAGCTCTTCCCTGTCTGCCCCTCCTCCTCCCATCTCTATCTCTTCCCTGCCTGCCCCTCCTCCTCCTCCCATCTCCAATCTCTTCCCTGCCTGCCCCTCCTCCTCCCATCTCTATCTCTTCCCTGCCTGCCCCTCCTCCTCCCATCTCTATCTCTTCCCTGCCTGCCCCTCCTCCTCCCATCTCTTTCTCTTCCCTGCCTGCCCCTCCTCCTTCCATCTCTTTCTCTTCCCTGGCTGCCCCTCCTCCTCCCATCTCTCTCTCTTCCCTGCCTGTCCCTCCTCCTCCCATCTCTCTCTCTTCCCTGCCTGCCCCTCCTCCTCCCATCTCTCTCTCTTCCCTGCCTGCCCCTCCTCCTCCCATCTCTATCTCTTCCCTGCCTGCCCCTCCTCCTCCCATCTCTATCTCTTCCCTGCCTGTCCCTCCTCCTCCCATCTCTCTCTCTTCCCTTCCTGCTCCTCCTCCTCCCATCTCTCTCTCTTCCCTGCCTGTCCCTCCTCCTCCCATCTCTCTCTCTTCACTGCCTGCCCCTCCTCCCATCTCTCTCTCTTCCCCTCCTCCTCCCATCTTTCTCTTGCCTTCCTCCTCCCATCTCTCTCTTCCCTGCCTGCCCCTCCTCCAATCTCTCTCTCTTCCCTTCCTGCTCCTCATCCTCCCATCTCTCTCTCTTCCCTCCTCCTCCCATCTCTCTCTCTTCCCTTCCTCCTCCCATCTCTCTCTCTTCCCTTCATCCTCCCATCTCTCTCTTCCCTGCTTGCCCCTCCTCCCATCTCTCTCTCTCTTCCCTTCCTGCTCCTCCTCCTCCCATCTCTCTCTCTTCTCTGCCTGCCCCTCCTCCTCCTCCCATCTCTATCTCTTCCCTGCCTGCCCTCCTCCTCCCATCTCTAGCTCTTCCCTGTCTGCCCCTCCTCCTCCCATCTCTATCTCTTCCCTGCCTGCCCCTCCTCCTCCTCCCATCTCTCTCTCTTCCCTGCCTGCTCCTCCTCCTCCCATCTCTATCTCTTCCATGCCTGCCCTTCCTCCTCGCATCTCTTTCTCTTACCTGCCTGCCCCTTCTCCTTCCATCTCTTTCTCTTCCCTGCCTGCCCCTCCTCCTCCCATCTCTCTCTCTTCCCTGCCTGTCCCTCCTCCCATTTCTCTCTTCCCTGCCTGTCCCTCCTCCTCCCATCTCTCTCTCTTCCCTGCCTGCCCCTCCTCCCATCTCTCTCTCTTCCCTTCCTTCTCCTCCTCCTCCCATCTCTCTCTCTTCCCTGCCTGTCCCTCCTCCTCCCATCTCTCTCTCTTCCCTTCCTGCTCCTCCCCCTCCCATCTCTCTCTTCCCTTCCTCCTCCCATCTCTCTCTTTTCCCTTCTTCCTCCTTTCTCTCTCTTCCCTTCCTCCTCCCATCTCTCTCTCTTCCCTTCCTCCTCCCATCTCTCTCTTCCCTGCTTGCCCCTCCTCCCATCTCTCTCTCTCTTCCCTTCCTGCTCCTCCTCCTCCCATCTCTCTCTCTTCTCTGCCTGCCCCTCCTCCTCCTCCCATCTCTATCTCTTCCCTGCCTGCCCTCCTCCTCCCATCTCTAGCTCTTCCCTGTCTGCCCCTCCTCCTCCCATCTCTATCTCTTCCCTGCCTGCCCCTCCTCCTCCTCCCATCTCCAATCTCTTCCCTGCCTGCCCCTCCTCCTCCCATCTCTATCTCTTCCCTGCCTGCCCCTCCTCCTCCCATCTCTATCTCTTCCCTGCCTGCCCCTCCTCCTCCCATCTCTTTCTCTTCCCTGCCTGCCCCTCCTCCTTCCATCTCTTTCTCTTCCCTGCCTGCCCCTCCTCCTCCCATCTCTCTCTCTTCCCTGCCTGTCCCTCCTCCTCCCATCTCTCTCTCTTCCCTGCCTGCCCCTCCTCCTCCCATCTCTCTCTCTTCCCTGCCTGCCCCTCCTCCTCCCATCTCTCTCTCTTCCCTGCCTGCCCCTCCTCCTCCCATCTCTATCTCTTCCCTGCCTGCCCCTCCTCCTCCCATCTCTATCTCTTCCCTGCCTGTCCCTCCTCCTCCCATCTCTCTCTCTTCCCTTCCTGCTCCTCCTCCTTCCATCTCTCTCTCTTCCCTGCCTGTCCCTCCTCCTCCCATCTCTCTCTCTTCCCTGCCTGCCCCTCCTCCCATCTCTCTCTCTTCCCCTCCTCCTCCCATCTTTCTCTTGCCTTCCTCCTCCCATCTCTCTCTTCCCTGCCTGCCCCTCCTCCAATCTCTCTCTCTTCCCTTCCTGCTCCTCATCCTCCCATCTCTCTCTCTTCCCCTCCTCCTCCCATCTCTCTCTCTTCCCTTCCTCCTCCCATCTCTCTCTCTTCCCTTCATCCTCCCATCTCTCTCTTCCCTGCTTGCCCCTCCTCCCATCTCTCTCTCTCTTCCCTTCCTGCTCCTCCTCCTCCCATCTCTCTCTCTTCTCTGCCTGCCCCTCCTCCTCCTCCCATCTCTATCTCTTCCCTGCCTGCCCTCCTCCTCCCATCTCTAGCTCTTCCCTGTCTGCCCCTCCTCCTCCCATCTCTATCTCTTCCCTGCCTGCCCCTCCTCCTCCTCCCATCTCTATCTCTTCCCTGCCTGCCCCTCCTCCTCCCATCTCTATCTCTTCCCTGCCTGCCCCTCCTCCTCCCATCTCTATCTCTTCCCTGCCTGCCCCTCCTCCTCCCATCTCTTTCTCTTCCCTGCCTGCCCCTTCTCCTCCCATCTCTTTCTCTTCCCTGCCTGCCCCTCCTCCTTCCATCTCTTTCTCTTCCCTGCCTGCCCCTCCTCCTCCCATCTCTCTCTCTTCCCTGCCTGTCCCTCCTCCTCCCATCTCTCTCTCTTCCCTGCCTGCCCCTCGTCCCATCTCTCTCTCTTCCCTTCCTGCTCCTCCTCCTCCCATCTCTCTCTCTTCCATGCCTGTCCCTCCTCCTCCCATCTCTCTCTCTTCCCTGCCTGCCCCTTCTCCCATCTCTCTCTCTTCCCTGCCTGTCCCTCCTCCTCCCATCTCTCTCTCCCCTGCCTGCCCCTCCTCCCATCTCTCTCTTCCCTTCCTGCTCCTCCTCCTCCCATCTCTCTCTCTTCCCTGCCTGTCCCTCCTCCTCCCATCTCTCTCTCTTCCCTGCCTGCCCCTCCTCCCATCTCTCTCTCTTCGCTTCCTGCTCCTCCCATCTCTCTCTCTTCCCCTCCTCCTCCCATCTCTCTCTCTTCCCTTCCTCCTCCCATCTCTCTCTCTTCCCTGCCTGCCCCTCCTCCCATCTCTCTCTCTTCCCTGCCTGTCCCTCCTCCTCCCATCTCTCTCTCTTCCCTGCCTGCCCCTCCTCCTCCCATCTCTATCTCTTCCGTGCCTGCCCCTCCTCCTCCCATCTCTATCTCTTCCCTGCCTGCCCCTTCTCCTTCTATCTCTTTCTCTTCCCTGCCTGCCCTTCCTCCTCCCATCTCTCTCTTTTCCCTGCCTGTCCCTCCTCCTCCCATCTCTCTCTCTTCCCTGCCTGCCCCTTCTCCCATCTCTCTCTTCCCTTCCTGCTCCTCCTCCTCCCATCTCTCTCTCTTCCCTGCCTGTCCCTCCTCCTCCCATCTCTCTCTTCCCTGCCTGCACCTCCTCCCATTTCTCTCTTCCCTGCCTGTCCCTCCTCCTCCCATCTCTCTCTCTTCCCTGCCTGCCCCTCCTCCCATCTCTCTCTCTCTTCCCTTCCTGCTCCTCCTCCTCCCATCTCTCTCTCTTCCCTGCCTGTCCCTCCTCCTCCCATCTCTCTCTCTTCCCTTCCTCCTCCCATCTCTCTCTTCCCTGCTTGCCCCTCCTCCCATCTCTCTCTCTCTCTTCCCTTCCTGCTCCTCCTCCTCCCATCTCTCTCTCTTCTCTGCCTGCCCCTCCTCCTCCTATCTCTCTTCCCTGCCTGCCCTCCTCCTCCCATCTCTCTCTCTTCCCTGCCTGTCCCTCCTCCTCCCATCTCTCTCTCTTCCCTGCCTGCCCCTCCTCCCATCTCTCTCTCTTCCCTTCCTGCTCCTCCTCCTCCCATCTCTCTCTCTTCCCTGCCTGTCCCTCCTTCTCCCATCTCTCTCTTCCCTGCCTGCCCCTCCTCCCATTTCTCTCTTCCCTGCCTGTCCCTCTTCCTCCCATCTCTCTCTTCCCTGCCTGCCCCTCCTCCCATCTCTCTCTCTTCCCTTCCTGCTCCTCCTCCTCCCATCTCTCTCTCTTCCCTGCCTGTCCCTCCTCCTCCCATCTCTCTCTCTTCCCTTCCTCCTCCCATATCTCTCTTCCCTGCTTGCCCCTCCTCCCATCTCTCTCTCTTCCCTTCCTGCTCCTCCTCCTCCCATCTCTCTCTCTTATCTGCCTGCCCCTCCTCCTCCTATCTCTCTTCCCTGCCTGCCCTCCTCCTCCCATCTCTCTCTTCCCTGTCTGCCCCTCCTCCTCCCATCTCTATCTCTTCCCTGCCTGCCCCTCCTCCTCCTCCCATCTCTATCTCTTCCCTGCCTGCCCCTCCTCCATCTCTATCTCTTCCCTGCCTGCCCCTCCTCCTCCCATCTTTTTCTCTTCCCTGCCTGCCCCTCCTCCTTCCATCTCTTTCTTTTCCCTGCCTGCCCCTCCTCCCATCTCTCTCTCTTCCCTGCCTGTCCCTCCTCCTCCCATCTCTCTCTCTTCCCTGCCTGCCCCTCCTCCCATCTCTCTCTCTTCCCTTCCTGCTCCTCCTCCTCCCATCTCTCTCTCTTCCCTGCCTGTCCTTCCTCCTCCCATCTCTCTCTCTTCCCTGCCTGCCCCTCCTCCCATCTCTCTCTCTTCCCTGCCTGTCCCTCCTCCTCCCATCTCTCTCTCTTCCCTGCCTGCTCCTCCTCCTCCCATCTCTATCTCTTCCCTGCCTGCCCTTCCTCCTCGCATCTCTTTCTCTTCCCTGCCTGCCCCTCCTCCCATCTCTCTCTCTTCCCTTCCTTCTCCTCCTCCTCCCATCTCTCTCTCTTCCCTGCCTGTCCCTCCTCCTCCCATCTCTCTCTCTTCCCTTCCTGCTCCTCCCCCTCCCATCTCTCTCTTCCCTTCCTCCTCCCATCTCTCTCTCTTCCCTTCCTCCTCCTTTCTCTCTCTTCCCTTCCTCCTCCCATCTCTCTCTCTTCCCTTCCTCCTCCCATCTCTCTCTCTTCCCTTCATCCTCCCATCTCTCTCTTTCCTGCTTGCCCCTCCTCCCATCTCTCTCTCTTCCCTTCCTGCTCCTCCTCCTCCCATCTCTCTCTCTTCTCTGCCTGCCCCTCCTCCTCCTCCCATCTCTATCTCTTCCCTGCCTGCCCTCCTCCTCCCATCTCTAGCTCTTCCCTGTCTGCCCCTCTTCCTCCCATCTCTATCTCTTCCCTGCCTGCCCCTCCTCCTCCTCCCATCTCTATCTCTTCCCTGCCTGCCCCTCCTCCTCCCATCTCTATCTCTTCCCTGCCTGCCCCTCCTCCTCCCATCTCTTTCTCTTCCCTGCCTGCCCCTCCTCCTTCCATCTCTTTCTCTTCCCTGCCTGCCCCTCCTCCTCCCATCTCTCTCTCTTCCCTGCCTGCCCTTCCTCCTCTCATCTCTCTGCATTTAAAAACTGGAGAAAATATGTATGAAACAAAAAATCAAGAAGACAGTTTGTGTGCATTCATCACAGGATAACATTATGGCCCTCATTCAGAGCCGTTCACTATTTGCGTTCGTTCATTCAAAAACAAGGGGTGGCTATGCAAATGATCCGTTCGCACATTGCAGTCTGTTCACACCTCTAAGTCTGAACGAGCGAGCAAAACATACGCTCGTTTATTTGATAAAAACGCCCCCTGGCCGCTCGCACCATACGTCATGTCCGCTATTTATTAGATTAATCGAGTACATCGAACAGGATAAGAACTGCTCGCTATTCTTGTGGTTGGTTTTTTCAACCGCTATTTTGAGTTAAAAAAAACCAAGTGACGTGGTCATTGACGCTGCTGTATTAATTATGCACACCCATAAAACGCCCGTTTTGACCTTTAAGCACGCCTGTGAATGGATCTCCACTCCCCGTTTTCAAGCACCTTCCCGTTACCACCCACATATGCCTCATTCTGTCACTCAAAATAGCAGGCACTCGCTATATTGCGTACAAATGATTTTCTGCCGCACTGACCGGTTCACGCATGCGTACTAAAAACCGTACGCATGCGCAGATTTGCGAACATCGCTCGGAACGAGCGTACTGCCGCTAGCGAGTGGCTCTGAATGAGGGCCTATGTGTTTTTTGGTACTTACATTACATTTAAACATTGAATATCTCACTGATCACTGAAAGCTCCCAAGTATTTAATATGGCTTTAGAACAGGGGCCACAAAGTATGGCCGGTGTACCAAAAGCTTCCCATCGTCGGCTGAAATCTGGCTCCCCGTCTGGGATTCGTGAAATGTTCTTAGCACGCCATAGCGTGGCTGTACAGAGAGAGACGGCCTTCTCTACAGCTCCCTCTCCAATCCACCCCACCCCTGCTCTGAGCAATCCACAGACATCAGGGTATGGTACTTCAAATACATTTATAGATATTACAATTAATGGATAAGACACGTCTGAGGTTAACTTGGTTGCACCCGGATTGATCTCATGCTCTTGTACCGATCTTCAGCAGTGTTCTCACTTCTCTTCTTCACACCACAACAGAGAGGCACAGACATCCACCCCCAGTCACAGTACATTCACAACTGTAATGTAACAGTAAAACTCAAAAAAACTTCACTAAGTAGTAATAATGTTTTTGGTTGCAGGGCTATATAACAATTTGTCACGTTCATTCTGGCATGTGACACAATATCGACTCAGCAGCTAGCAATATATAGATTGAATAACTGGTTTATATGACTTAAAACCATATATTAGGTCTATTAACAGTGTACACAGGGCCTGATTCAGAACCGGTCACTCTGACAGAGCGCTCGCTAAGAATCAGGGCCGGGCATTTATTTTTTTTGGATAGGCCTCTTGGCCGCTCGCATAGCTGTGGGTGACCACCCACAGCTATTGTGAGTGGCCATGATGACCCTTGTGGTAGGGTCTCGTGGCCACAAACCCCAGAGAGATTTCGGCTCTAACAGAGCCGGAATCTCTCCACTGACATCACTCGTGATGTCAGTGGGTCCGCCCCGAAACGGCAGGCGTTCTCATGGGAACGCCTCCGTTTGGACAGCCACTCCCCCGGCCCGCCCACCAAAGGGGGCGAGATGTCACTCAACATCGACAGCTCGCCCCCTTTGGTGCGAGACCAGGAGCGACGGATTGCCCGTCGCTAGCCGGGTCTCGCGCATGCGCACGACAGAGCCGGCTCCGTCGTGCGCATGTGCTGTGGGCCACCATCGACCCGGTTGTGAGCGCTCAGCGCTTGCGACAGGGTCTGAATCAGGCCCACTGTGTGCTCTTAAACTCACGGTGGCACTGCACAGCAAGTCCCAGCGATACCTTCTGGAATGCAACTTCTCTCTGGCCTTCTCCTGTGAACTCCAATAATGTGAGCTCTAAACTCCCTGCACAACTTTGTCAACCCAGCTTTACGCAGCAGTCTCCTTCTGCCCACATAAATCATCTTCCCAACATTTGGCACACTGCTTCCTCCTCCTTTTAGTGTTTCTCTTAGAAACATCTCTCTATGGGGTCTATTCAGGATTAGTACATAGGCTTTATATTAATCTGTATACATTTATATTTAAGTGCTTTTAGATTTAAAATTTATATATAAATGTTATATCTTAAGCACATAAATATAAATGCATACAGACTAATATAAAGCCTATATACACATTTTAATCAATTTAGACAGTTTTGGGCGGCTGGAGCTGGACTTGCCAGTCGCCGCACTGCAGGCAAAGAGACTGGGGCAGAGTTTCAAGATCCTGCAGGGACTGATGGGAATATGGGTCTCATTCAGACCCGGTCGCAAGCGCCGATGCGCTATCAAAACCGGGTCGATGGTTAGACCTGCTCACGTGCAGCGGCCGCACTGCGCGTGCTCCGGAGCGAGAGAGAAACTTTCTCGGTGCGGAGCGCTCTACAAAAGGGGCTGATCGACAGCTCGCCTCATTTTGTAGGCGGGCCAGGGGGTGGTTTCAAAACCGAAGGCGTTCCTTAAGGAATGCCTACCGTTTTGTGGGCGGCCGCACTGACATCATCAGTGATGTCAGTGGGGAGCTTCCTGCTCGATCAGAGCAGGAAGCTCCCTGGGGCTTGCGGTTGCCAAGACCCAACCTTAGGGTCTCGTCGCAAGCCCTGATGGTCGCGATGGTGTACACCATCGCGACCATCAACCTGCTCGGTCGCTAAGCCGTGGGTGGTAACCCACAGCTTAGCTAGTGACCAGGAGGCCACACTAAAAAAAAGGAAGTGGCCGCCTTCATTCAGAGAGAGCGATCGCTTCTTGCGACCGCCTCTGAATGAGGGCCTATATCCTTATGTCCCTGTAGTTAATAATTAAAGGTTTTCTTCATATAACGCTATTCTGAGATGTCGTTATACAAAGTAAAGTTCTATCAAGTATTTTAATGTTTTGTAGCTTGCTGAATAGCATAAAAGAGTTAAAGCACTGTATAGACCAATGGCTTGCTCCCTACAATGCGATAATCTGCGAGATGGGCACTGACGGAGAAGATAATTGCGCTGAATAGTGAAAATACTTAAATAATGCAAAAACAATTGTTTCCTCATTTTTTAAGTAGATATCACATGACTGAATAGAGCCCTAGAGCTACTCCCGTGAGTACTAACTCGCTTCTTAACACAGCCACTTGCTTTTCTACAATGGTGCCACATCTCTCGCATTCTCATCACCCTCCATCTTCAACGGCTTCTTGGCATCTCCTCTGCTTTAACTCGCAGGTGCCACAAACTGGCCACCCCAAAGGATTATGGGACTTGTAGTCTGACGTGGCTGCAGCTCCTGCATACTGCCGGCAACACGAATCACAATGACACCTCACAATGGAGTCCGATGTGGGGTATCATAACCAGAGTAAGTGGACGGATTATAGGAGCGAGGCAGAGATGGACAGTAGACACGAGGACGTTTTTCATTGAGATAAGTAAGGCAAGGTCATGAGGGGCCTCTAGACTTTTATTAGGTCATGAGAGGGCCTATGAACTGACATACGACATGGGGTTGGGCTCTGGGCTTGCATATAAGGTCATCAGGGGCCCCTAGTCTGTCTTATTAGGTCATGAAGGGGCCTATGAACTGACATAAGACACAGGGTTGGGATCTGGTCAGGCATATAAGGATATGAGGGGTGCTCTAGGCTGGCATATAAGGTCATGAGGGTGGCTCTGTGCAGTCATGTAAGGTCATGGGGGTGCTCTGAGGTCTAGGGTATATAAAGGGGCATTACTGAGGGGGCTCTGACAAATGAGATGCATAGAGGCACATGTATGGCATATTACCAGTTATGGACATTAATGTGTGGCATATTACCAGTTGGGGGCATTAATGTGTGGCATATTACCAGTTGGGGGCATTAATGTGTGGCATATTACTAGTTGGGGGCATTGATGTGTGGCATATTACCAGTTGGGGGCATTAATGTGTGGCATATTACCAGTTGGGGGCATTAATGTGTGGCCTATTACCAGTTGGGGACATTAATGTGTGGCATATTACCAGTTGTGGACATTAATGGGGGCATTAATGTGTGGCAAAGTATTAATCTGGGGCATTATTGTGTGCCATATTGCCAATGGGGGGTCTTACTGTGTGGCGCATTATCAATTGGGAGCATTTCTGTGTGTCATATGATTTGGGGCTCAGATGTGTCATATATTAAAACTGTAAAATCAAAAATATCTTTATTTCAAGATATTTGTATAAGTTTTAGGGTTGCTGGGAGGGTCTGACTCTGAGATGCAGGCAGAAGCAGCTGCTCTTGAACCTGTGGAAATCCATATCTGTTCATCTTTAGAAGATGTTCCATCGAAACTTGCACCAGCCCTATGGCAGATGCAGTCTCTATGTCTTGGTATGGCGCACTGAGTGAGAACGGTTGTGCGTCTTTAGATGCAGCCACTGTCTGAGGCACTGCCCGCGTCTGTCCAGCTACCCCCGTTATTTTGTTCTGCATCTCTGTGCGTTAATAATCGGACTGCATGCACAGTGCAACTGAGACGCATGCGCAGTACTTAAAACATCAGCTAAGTGCGCTCATATTGGCAATACTTGCGAATCTGAATCAGCCCCAAAGTGTGAGAAAAAGTGTTGTGGCCCTTGCTTCAAACTTATTTTATTAATAATTAATGTTCCCCGGCTTTAGACTCAACATGGGACTACAGATAGGCATCGAAATCCCGACGCCTATCATTAGCCCCACTACTAAATCCCGACACCCGCCATACCGAATGAAGGTAAGCCGGGTATCTTAGCGCCTAGCCGCGCGGGAAGAGGGTTAGCTTTAAGGATCCCCAGGAGGACTTAGGGTTAGGCAACCCCCTGGAGGGATAGGGTTAGGGTAGGGAAAGGGGGGGTTAGGCACCACTAGGGGCGGGGTTTAGGGTCAGGCACCACCCCCCGGGAGGGTTAGGTTTAGGGTGCGGGGAGGGGGGAGGGGGTTAGGTTTAGGCACTAACGGGGGAGGTTAGGGTTAGGCACCACTAAGGGAGGGTTAGGGTAGGGAGAGGGGCGGGTTAGAGTACTTACCTGCTGCAGTCGGGATTTCGATCCGACGGACTGCCGTTGTCGGTATTTGATCCATATGACCATTTCAGAAGATTTGTGGCAGCAGGAGGCAGGTCCTTTCAGAGTATTTTATATACGATATTCTGATGTATATCGTATAATACTGAATGAAAATCTTTATGACTTAGACTGACACAATTTCATTATTTCTTGGATGGTAAGGTCTTCTTCATAATGTTATTTTTATCCTTTATTTATATGGCACCAAAAGTTGTCTGCTTTGCATAATACATAATTGAACCAGTGCATATGAAACAAGAACAATTTAGCAATTTTGTAAAGCTTGACACATAAAATAACATATAAAACAAATATGATACAGTCATAGCCAGGGCTATTTTTTTCTGGAAATATAGGTTCAGGAACTGTGGGTGGAGCTATAGAAAATCAAATATATATATATATAAATATATATATATTTATTTTATTTAGAAAAAGAGGCACTCAAAAGAGAAATTAAAGTTTTTAAAATAAAACTTATCTTATAGAAAATAAATTTTGTCCCAGGACATTGCATCATAGTTCATGAGAGGTTCAGGAACTGAGGGCCCGATTCAGACCCGTTCGCTAGGATGAGTTCGCTCGTAGCTGCCGATGGTTCGCAATGTGCGCATGCATACGCATCGCACTGCGCATGCGCAAACTAGACCAGAATGAGTTGCAGGAGAAGCCATTTGTGGGTGATGACAGGGGTTGGTCTCTGAAAACGGGGGAGTGGAGGTGCGAACGCAGGCGTGTCTGAGAGTCTCAACGCCATTTCAGAGGCGTGCATAATTATGACGGAGCGTCATAGTACACATCACCTGGCTCGAAGTGCTTGTACTTGATGGTACCGATGGTTGCATACACTTCCTGGAGATAATGTGTGCAAGTGGGCGTCTTAAGACAGGCTGGTGGGCGTCTGCATACACAGGGCGATCACACGCCAAGACATAGTGTGCGTGCTTATGCCTTGCCGTGCGATCGCCTACCTTGCTGTTAGTTAGCTGAATTTGCATACGCATCGAGCGAGCGAACGGGTCTGAATCGGGCCCTGAGTTCCTGCTGAAAAATAGCACTAGTTACAGGGGCATTTCTAGAGAGGAGGGGTCCCGTGTGAAGTCTCCGCCACGGCCATTTTCCAGTCGTTTTACAGCGCCGGACGCCTGCGCCGACATGGGACTCCGTAGAGGTAAGTATTGTTATGGGTGCAGGGTGTGCAGTGCGGGGCCCCCTGGACCCAGGGGTCCGTATTCCCCGCACACCCTGCACCCATCAGAGACGTAGCTAGACTTTTTGGTGCCCTGTGCCAGAAAGAGCATTTTCGCCCCCCTCATTTTTCAAATGGACATAATGCACCCAAAAAAGGGGAATGGCCTCATTGAGAAGGGCCAGGGAAGAGATAGGGGAGGAAAGGAGATGATGGGGATGAAATAAGAGGAAGCTACAAGTGAGAATGATAATAAACAGAAATTTGACAGGCCCAAACAGCGCCCCCTGACCTGTGGTGCCCTGTGCGATGGCAGCGGCCGCACTACCCTAGCTACGGCCCTGGTACCCATTATAGATACGCCCCTGACTAGTTATAAGATTAAACCGAATGACATAGCACAATACAATTAAAGTAAATGCATACTGTAGTTGTAATTACGCTTTGGTTTTCATTCCCGTCTTCTTCATAATGGTCTTTAATAAATTGTAACAGTGCCTCTGTGGAGTATTTTCCTACTTGGCTCTGAATTAAAAGTAGTGAAAGACCTGTGGTTCATGGGGTACGACAACCCAAAATATGAAATGCTTACAATATTTTGCGTATAATTCAAATGAATAGTCTCACAGTAATTAGGGAACATTCATCTCCACAGCACTTATTGTTAAAAATAAGACTAATGGCTTAACGTTTTACATTGATAAAACAATTAAATTACTTACTTTTCTACTCATTTGTCTAATCAATGTTTTATACTGTATTTCTCTTATTGTAAGACCCAGGGGCCTATTCATCATACCTTAAAAATCGATGAAGGTAATTAGGTTTAGAACTCGCATGGAGTTCTACTTAATTACCAGAGGAATTCATCATTCCTCCTCTCTATCAGTATCTATTCCGAAAAGCTGTGATTTTTGCAATGACAGCTTTTCGGGAAATAGATACTTTCCCCTCTCTACTTTAACTTACTGCAGCTGGAAACAGTGCTGCGCATGCGCTGTTACATTCGTAAACCCAGCGCATGCGCAGCACTACCTACAGTGGCGGTAAGTTTGTGTGCCCCCCCCAACCCCCTCTCCCTCCTCCCCCCTTCGTTCACTCCCTCCTTGTCCCGCACTTACCTGCCCGTGCAGCAGCCTACGGCTCCGTCCTGCTGGTCTGACACGTGGTCTCCCAGCACACCACCGTACAGTTTAGAAAAAAAAACAAAAACTTTTTTTTTTTCTAAACTTTATTGCGTTCTGCTGGGAGAACACAGTGTGCGAGCAACCACCGGAGCAAGAGGAGGGACCAGAGCACCGCAGGGAGACTCGGGGGGACCTGTCCAGCTGACCACAGGTAAGTCTCGCCTGCTATTCGCCACCTCACAGTGGCGGATAGTACCTCCATCAAATTCTGAAACTACATAATTTTCGGAATTTGATGAATACCATAATTTCCATATCCCCATACTAATTTATGGGGAGTGTGGAAATTAACACAGAGGGACTTAGCAAGGAGATATCAGTGTTATCTCCTGTGCTAAGTGTCATCATGAATACTAAAATAACATTATTTAAGGAAAATGTCCTTAAAAACGTTATTTTAGTGTTGATGAATAGGCCCCTCTGTCACCTTTATTTGACAATATTAATACTGTCTCACAGTAACAGAAGTTAAATTTTCTGTATTATTTTATGTTGTGTATTGGACGTTAAATATGGTGTGTTTTATTATCTAATGTACATCAGCATTGGCCATCCATATTATTATTACTACTGTATCTCCCCAATGAGTCTGCACAGTGAACCTTGGTCTTTTACTTACACATAGGGTTCTGTATTCTGTGACTGGATTCTGCTGACATTCATGAACAAAGATCACATATACAGTATCCGGAAATATGACAAGGTAAGGAGATGTGCCTACATCTACAGTATCTGTATTCTGCTATGTTCACCACTACTTGCTTGTTTACAGGGTTCTGGAAAGGAATTGAGTAGGTTGTTACTTGGAAAAGAGGACACAGATCTTGTCCTTGAAGTAGGAATTCAGACATTGGCCATTGATGGAGGTCTGAGGGATGAGGAGACCTGTGAAGAAAATGAAATGCATTAAAGACAGGGCAGGGTATATAGTAACGCCTGAGGAGGCCCTTGTACAACCCCCCCCCCTCCTCTGAGCAGATTCTCTTCTCCCCCCCACAAACCCTACAACTTAACTTGTGCCGACAAGTGGGTCCCTCTTCCCAGTGATATTCGGGAAGTTGGCCTATGTGCAGAAGATAGCAAAGGCCCTGGTACAGTGCCAAGGTCTTTGTGTTGCACTCAGTGATTAATAGGCTGGGAATGTACCTTGCTGTGACCTTACAATGCACAAGGTGCTCCTAGCCTATCTGTGACTGGGAAGGTGGGACGTTGAGTGTTAGATGTGTAAGTTAAGCAATTATGCTGTGTTTTGCAATCCCTAGTACAAGAGCATTTGCTGTTACTCTTGTAACTCTCTAACCACAATCCCAACCCTGAGTGTGTGTGGAGGGTCCTTCAAAAGGTTCTATGGTGCCCAGAAAGCTCCAGTTACGTCCCTGAGATTTGTTATAGTTTTACAGCAGAGGGTTCAAAATGGTGGAAGAGACCTTGTAGGTAATAAGGTGGCAGCCCGAGGGAGGTAAATGAGCGCTTAAGAAATCAGAAACTGTCTAGCGAGACCAACATCAGGGCAGCAGCCATGGCGAGGAGTAGAAGAGTCTGCCCAGTGGGAGAGGCTATCCGGTTAGATTAGATAGAGAAACATGGAGACACAAGTAGAATGAAGACAATGGGGATATTAAAGTCACAGGAGTTGGTGATGGAGATGTCAGATTATAAGAATTGAGGTAGCCAAGTAGAGGAATGTTTTAGGAATTGTTGGTTTGGGCTAGCGGAATGATAAGTCACAGAAAAAGGAAGAGTCCAATGTCCTTTTCTGCTTCAGACCACTGTGTGACAAGGCTGCAGGTGAGACAGTGTCTAATATTGTCCGTCAGTGGCAGAAGTTTCAGGTTGTTTTGAGAGGAAGAGGCCATAGACAGAGGTTTGTTTGTTTGTTACAATAGAGCGCACATTCCATACAGTACATTAAAAAGATTATAACCACTTAACTGACAAAAATGTATTACTTTTTTATTATTATGTAACCCCTTCACTGCTGAGGATTTTCTCACCCCTGTACTGAGGCGATTTTTTCACATTGGCGCTCATCACATTCCTGCATGATTTTTTTTACGTAGCACCCACACACATTATACCTATAGTCTTTTTACTCATTTTAACACATCAATTAAAATGTAACCAAAATGTGGAAAAAAGTTTTTTTGCATTGAAATTTCAAGAAAGTGTAACCAAAGCAAACGTGATGTATTTTTTTAATATATAACCACTACAAACTTGTATTTTGTGGTTCTTGCTTTGGAAATAATTCACTGTTCAAAAATTGCAACCAGCAGTTTCTACGTATCGGTTTTCCCCAAATAAAAATCTACACTTGGAAATAATAATTTTTTAGATCATTTTGCATATTTTCATTGTCTCAATTTAAAGGCTAACAATGTGTAGGAATAATATTGCAGCCCAACAAGGTCTACCATTTTTTTAAATTAGGAATTTTACAGCATTGAATGAGGGGACCATTTTTTTACTTATAATATGGGGAAGATTACTCCCCCATGAGTGGATTTTTTTTTTTTAGCGTGGGCTGTTTAAGTCATTGTCTGGTGATCGCCAGAGAGTACCTAATGAGGGGACACATTGTTTGAAACAAGTGTGTACCCTTGTATGTTTGGGCCACTATGAGAGAGTTAGGACACTATGGGGGAGAAGTAAGAAGAGGTGGTAAGTGCCAAATGCGCTTTAACCAGAGCTATGTGGCACTTACATTGAACATCGGTATATATGAAAGCAGATAACAGATAAAATTCACTTCTCTCTACGTTATCTGCAAACATCTAACGATTTCGGAGAATTTTTCAGATGTTATTTAAAAAATGATAAGCGCACTTTTGTGGCTGATCTGTTTTCCACATATTGGCAGGATCTAACCTATGGCAGCGGGGTGGCTTCTGTGGGGTTCTCAGGCTGCGAGGTCTCATGCATGCACAGTAGACAAGACACAGCACATTAGCACTAGGCTGATGCACTGTGCATCTTGCACGGATCGGAGGCAGTCTCTACCGATCATCTGTGCCGCTAGGGATTGTCATTTTTGTTTTTGAACAGGACCCCCTTCATGCATTGACAATGACATGCGCAGTTTAGGTGTATGTATATGCAAATGGTGATATCCACTCATCATCCACAGCAAAGAGTTTAAAATTATATTTTTCAAAATAAATTCAGATATTTTATTGGAAAAAATGCCTAGGTACTCCTGAGAAGTAATAGATCTCCATTAGTACCCCCACCTCACCGCACCTTAGTAGGAATATACCCTCAGTTGTATAAACACTTCCCCCAGTGTAATAGGTCCCCACTTTGTACTTCCTCCCCCAGTGACCTGTATAATTTTTTTACTCATTTTACACCCCATCCCCCAGGGCCAAAGGGAAATTACCCCCCACCTAATAGTAACTACTGGGGTATTACCCACCTACCTCTCTCCATCACATGCAGAGCACAGTGCAGCGTGTCTCTGGGGGACTGACGACCAGTCCTCCCTGCTGCAGCTGATCTCTGCACTTTTAGAAGCGGCGTATGTGCAATATTGGTGGTCGCGGACCACAACATAATTACCTGTATAGTCATCAAACCAGAGGAAATCTGTTCAGCACATGAGCAAGGGGATAGTTGTGGTAATGCTCCTAGACCAGTTAAAGACTACAGCAAAATATTCACAGTACTATTGGATGCTTTTATACCTATTGAGAAAGTTAGATAATGGTGTTTAACTATGTTTCTCTTTCATCCACTAGGGGACACTAGAGGTGCTTACGCTGGGGTATAGATTCGTGGATAGCTGGAGCTGGCACTAATTAATTCAAAAGTGTGAAGCTCCTCCCCCTCTATTCCCCACCAGCTCTCAGTTTAGAAAATGTGCCCTAGGAGCTGGTCACTACAGGCTGTGCTCCAGCAATACATTTAATTTTATTTATTTATTTTTTATGCATCTTTTACACTACAGGTACCCTTCGCCACCTATATCAAAGGTGGGGTCCGGGTACTGGGCGCCCTGATTTTTTTAATATGAAAATAAAAATCAGGAAGGAGTGCACAGGGCTTATTCTAAAAGCACCTGACAGCTCCTTATCGCCCCAGCAAGCCTTCACACAGCATGAAGCTAAAGAAGAGAAGGCTTTGCTGCATGGAGAGAGAGACTTCAGGGACATGCAGTGAGTAACAGCTGCGCATTCCCCGGCCCCCTACACGCTGCCCGGCGCTGACACAGCTTAATAAGCTGTGTCTGTTGTTATTAGAATAGCGCTTCAGCACGGCTCCCGGCTCTAGCATTCCTCGCTTATGCCCGACAGTGTAGCGCGGAGGGGGAAGGTAATGCCGCTAATAGCAGCCATAATGGGAGCCCTTAGGGCAGTGTTGGCTAACCTTGACACTCCAGCTGTTATGGAACTACATAACCCAGCATGCACTGCTACAGTTTTGATATTAGGGCATGCTAAAACTGTGGCAGGGCATGCTGGGATATATAGTTCCACAACAGCTGGAGTGTCAAGGTTAGCCAACACTGCCTTAGGGCATGTAGAAGGGGGCGGAGCCTTGCCAGCGTGCGCTCTCTCTCTACACGCGGCAGACAGCTGTGTAAAACAGCGTGCCTGCAGTTTTCTTCATTGAATAACTGCATCTCTCCCTGATTCAGGAGGTGTGCAGCATCCAGCAGAAGGCTGGATTCTCTTGCTCCAGGCATCCCTAGACTACAGGATCCTTCACAAAGAGGGCTGTGAGTGCTACTGGGGTGCATTTAGTAAAGAGCAGGGAATTTATTGCTATGGGAGGGTGTCTTCTCTCTTAATCAGCCTTCTGTCTCTGTATACTGTCTGCATCTATACAAGTATACTGTCTCCTTATTTCTGCACTGTCTGTGTGGGTGATGTATAAATGTCTAAGGCTTCTCAAAAGACGTTTGTTTGTTCCAAGTGTAGCAGCAAACAGACCAAGCCACATTTTATGGGCTCCACGTTAGGTGATGCTTGTTGAGTTATGGACATTACTAACTCACCCACCCCTCCATGGGCTGCTGACATGGTAGGTGTTATGACAGAATTAAGGAGGCTCGTAAGTCTCATCCCCCCTGGGTGGCAGGGTTAACCAAGTCTCTAGGCAGCCTGGTACAGGTTAGCCTATGGCCACACCACCCTGAACACGCCCGATCTCGTGGAAGCTAAGCAGGGTCAGGTCTGGTTAGTACTTGGATGGGAGACCGCCTGGGGATACCAGGTGCTGTAGACTTAAAATGGGTACCACTGCTACTATTCCCTTCACTTCCTACTCAGAAGCGTCCTCTTATAACCGTCCTCCAATCAGAGGATTCGTAAGAGGTACTCCTCGCAGCATGAGGATACCGAGGAAGGTGAATTACAGGAAGTTTTGAATGATGTCGGTCAAAACTTAGGATCTACCTCCACGAGGGTGGAACCTCTAATTCTGGCGGCAGGCGGGTCCTTAATGTACCTGAGGATATTGTTCCTGCTTCCAAGGAGTGTGAGTTATTCACTGAACCACCAAAAAGGTCGTCAGTTTTCCCGTTCTCAAAACAACTTCAACAGCAGTTTTCAGTGGCCTGGAAACATCAGGATAAGATGTTCCAAAATTCCTCGTCGGTTTCCGTCATCTATGATGGAAAAGTGGGAAACCCCTACCCTGTTGATGCATCTGTTTCCCGTCTCTCAAAAAAGGCTACGCTTCCAGTATGGGGGGCTACATTGCTGAAGGACTCTTCTGATCATAAGTTGGAGTCAAAGCTAAGGTGTATTTATACTGCAGCAGGGGCTCAGTTTAGACCTACGCTTATTACCGCCTGGGTTAACCAGGCTGTGGTTTGCTGGACTGATCAGTTCATTTCGGGTTTGGATCTACTAGCAAAACACATCCGCAAGTCTGCAGTTTATCTAGGAGAAGCATCCAAGTATATCAGTCAGTTCAATATCCGCTTATGCTATTTCTGGCCGCAGAGTCTTGGCAGGCCGACGTTACCTGGTTGCGTTCTTTGTAGGCCAACGCAGAATGCAAGGATTTACCATTCACTGGTGACATGCTTTTTGGGCCGGCATTAGATGGATATCTTGGGCCACTGGGGGTAAGTCTTCCTTCCTCCCTTCAACGGCTCTGATTCCCAGGTGAACTTACAGAGGACGTTCGTTTCAGTCCTTTAGTGCGCCACAGACCTTTCGTGGTAGATCCCGAGGTGCTCCCACTCAGACAAGGAGTGGTAGAGGTCTACTACATACAGTTGCACGTAGATGGGAACCGATGCCAGCTGAGCAACAGGTGGCATGACGGTCTTCCGTTCCACCTAGGGTCTCCTGCGGTGGGAGCTCGCTTATAGAATTTTCAACAAGTTTGAAACCAAACCTCTTCAGACCCATGGATTCGCAAACTGCTTTCCCTGAGGTACCAAATAAACTTTGAATTCTCCCCTCCAGCTCAGTTCATCACTACGAGTCTGCAAATACCTACGGAAGGTTCTACAAGAGACTAGCCAGTCTCTAATAGTATCGGCTGTGATAGTTCCGGTTCCAGTGAGTCAAGATGGGGTTTTACTCAAACATTTTTGTAGTGCCCAAACCGGATGGTTCGGTCAGACCCATCTTAAACTTCAAGTCCTTAAACCGGTACCTGAAGATGTATCGTTTTAAAATGGAGTCTCTTCAGTCTGTCATAGCAAGCTTAGAACCAACGGAGTTCCTGATATCCCTGGATATCAAAGATGCCTATCTTCATGTTCCAATTTGGGAACCACATCGGGCCTTCCTGCGCTTTGCCATATTGCAAATCACTATCAGTTTCGGGCCTTGCCATTCGGATTATCCTCTATTCCACGCATTTTCACCAAGATTATGTCAGTTATGATTGCTCATCTTCGGTCATCAGGACTGAACATAATTCCTTATTTGGACAAGCTATTAATCAAAGCTCCATCAGAATTCCTTCTCTTGGACCACACCTCACTGGCTTACTGTATCATACTCTAATCACAGCACGGTTGGACAAATCTCATTCCATCCCAGAGACTTCTGTTTCTGGGGATAATTCTGGATACGGCATCACAGAGGATTTTCCTTCCGGAAGACAGAGCCCGGGATATCCGGTTGCTAGTTCAGTTCATTCTCAGACCAAAGAAGGTGTCCATGCTTCTTGGCTTCTTTTGGGGAAGATGATAGCTGCCTTCGAGGCACTATAATTCGAATCGACTGATCTGTTTGAACCCGGCTACCAGGGTAGCTCTCCTCTGGTGAACGCAATCCGGCAATCTCTTAGCAGTGGTCCTCGACTATCAATTTCAGGGTAGTTGGCCTTCTCTGGAACAACGGTGGCCCATAAAGGTGTTGGAACTCAGAGCGTTTTCCAATGCTCTCATAGAAGCAACACAGTTCTGACGTCTCTTCTGGTAAGAGTTCAGTCAGACAGTGCGACAGCCGTTGCATACATCAACCGCCTGGGCGTGACTCGTAGTTGCATGGCAAGTAACTCAGATTCTCAGGTGGGCTGAGAGTCAGTCGGCGATCCTGTCGGCAGTTTTCTTCCCGAGAGTAGACAACTGGGAAGCAGATTACCTGAGTCGTCAGGATATCCATCCCGGGGGATGGAAGCTTCACCTAGACGTGTTTCAGGCTCTAGTATGGTGCTGGGGGTCATTCTCGGGCGGATCTTATAGCGTCTCGATTAAATCATCAGCTCCCGGTATACGTGTCACGGACTCTGGATCCACAGGCGGAGGTGGTCAACGCTCTGACAGTGCCGTGGACTTACAACTTCGTTACCGGTTTCCTCCAATTACACTTCTTCCTCATATACTAAAAATAAAACACGAGTCGGCCTCACTCATTCTCGTGGCTACGAAATGGCCTTGGTGTAGTTGGTTTTCGGACCTCCGGACCTTCTGTTGCAGGGTCTTTTCGCACACCCCAACTTAGCACAGCTGTGTTGATGGGGTGGCTCTTGAGACCAATATTTTAAGATGCAGAGGCATCCCAGACTCTATTATTCCCAACATGCTTTGCGCCAGAAAGCCTGTTTCGGCTGCGCATTATCATAGCATCTGGCGATCTTATATTTCATGGTGTTCCGGTCGGAGCCTTCTGTCTAGGAGTTATCGATTATCCCTGTTTTTGTTTCTTCTCCAGAGGGGATTAGATTCTGGCCTTCACCTTGGAACTCTAAAAGGGCAGGTTTCTGCTCTTTCCATTTTCTTTCAAGGAAAATTGGCTCTCATTCCTGTGTGCAGACGTTCCTTCAGGGGATCTTGCATGTGCAGCCTCCTTTTGTGCCTCCAATAGCACCCTGTTATTTGATCTTGGTACTCTGGTCTTTTCAGTCTTCCATGTTTGAACCCTTGGAGGAGGTTGATATTAAGTTTTTGCCTTGGAAGACGGTACTCCTCCTCACTTTGGGCTTCAGCTCACAGCCTCGGAATTGGGGGTTCTGTCCTATAAGCTTCCTTACCTTGTGTTTCATGAGGGTGGGGCGGAACTCAGGACAGTAGCCGCTTTCCTTCCTAAGGTGGTGTCGGCTTTCCACATAAACCAACCTATTGTGGTGCCTTCTTTCGTAGAGGATTCAGGTGTTCCTTCTACCCTGGTGGTTGTTCGAGTTTTTCACATTTGTTTCTTGGACGGCGTCCCTCCGCAGACCGGAGGCTCTTTCTGTCCTCTATGATGATGTTCGGAGGGCTTAGCCAGCTTCCAAAACAGACGTTGGCTCGTTGGTTTATACTGACTATCCGTCAGGCTTATGTCAACAATGAGTCGGCCTCCTTGGTTTTTATTCGGCTCCTTCCACACGTTCTGTGGGTGCGTCGCGGGCGGCCGTTAGAGGTGCCTCCACCTTGTAATTGTGCTGTGAGACCACTTGGTCTTCTGTTCACACGTTTGTGAAGTTTTACAGATTTTATACGTTTGCGGCTTCAGCATCAAGTTTTGGTCGCCTTGTTCTGCAGGTTTCCTCAGAGCGCTCCCGCCCGTAGGGAAAACTTTGGGACGTCCCCAGCGTAAGCACCTCCAGTGTCCCCTAGTGGATGAAAGAGAAAATGGGATTTTGGTACTTACCGGTAAATCCTTTTCTCTGATTCCACAAGGGACACTGGACGCCCACCTCAGCGCTCTTCGCCTGCCTGTTAGTTCCGTATGTTGTATGGTTTTGTTGTTGTGTGATATTTCTCCTTTTCACTCCTATTGTTCTCCATCTCCTCTCGGTCTTCATTTTCTAAACTGAGGGCTGGTGGGGAATAGAGGGGGAGGAGCTTCACACTTTTGAATTAATTAGTGCCAGCTCCAGCTATCCACGCCTCTATACTCCAGCGTAAGCACCTCCAGTGTCCCCCCCCCCTGTGGAATCAGAGAAAAGGATTTACCGGTAAGTACCAAAATCCCATTTTTGTTATTTAACAATGTCTTGGAATTGCTAGTATTGTATTTCTGTCTTTTAACTAATTTATACATTTCTTTTACTGAAAAACTTCTTTATGTGGATTTGTATTTAAGTGTTTAGCATTATCTTTATGTTCCAAAATATTACACCGGTCACAACTTTTCATTCATTTAAAGGTCTGGAAATTGGAGGATACAAATACTGCAACAGCTACCACAGCCAGCTCCCCACAAGACTCTCCTGCGACCTCCGAATCTCTCTGCACCACACATGATCCTCCGTACAATGACTGTACTCTGAGAGCAAAGAGCGTCACGTCAGAAGCAGGATGGCAACAGGCGTGTAGTGAGAGTACAGAGCCCCCACTGGGAAGCTGACACCACACTGACTGCAGCATATCCTCCCTCTAGGAATGAAGGCCTAATACTGTACATAGGAGACTCAGGAAAACACATTAATGTCGTAAAGAGAATACTTGTTACATCAGATGGAAGAAGAGGACCCTAAAGTCAATGGAGGTGCAGAGAGAGTTACCATCAACAAGAATAAAGCTGATATGCTAGGGCTGGAGGACTGAAATATGAGCTGCAACAAAGCCTACAATACAAGTCTGGCATGATGAGTTGCTGGGAGATAGAAGTACTGTACAAGACTCTGGGTTAACAAACTGAAGGCAAAGTAGAAAGAGCTTTGCCGATAACTTACAGCAGACAACCAGCGTTACGTGATGACCACTTAGCTCTCCCTTTTCCCAATGTTTGGATTATATACATCCTTCTGTTCTGACTCCAGAGTCACCATTTCTGACTTCATTTCTTTCTTTTATTTTGCTGTTACTCCTCCAGGTTGTTTCTGTTATGCTTCCTGCCTTCAGGCCTCCTCCACCATAGAGAGAGGCATAGATAGTACTAGAAATAGAGAATTGGTGATGCCATTGGTGAGACTGTGATCAGTTGTGGAGCAGATGCTGAGTGTAATGCGTATTTGTATCTAAATGCAAAGACAAATAATGCATTCACTACAAATCTACTTTTGCTTGTACATGTATATACTAAGGCCCGTATTTAAATAGTTTCGCACCGCAATACTTTTTTGCCTGCCGTGCTTTTTGCTTACATCGCGTATTTTAGCCATGGAAACTTATCACGCACGTCTCCAAGATTCACCCTATTCAATTCCAAAAGACGCAAACCAGGCGAAAGTGCTGACAGAATTGGGGAAATCAGCCTGACACCCCCTAAAAGATGCACTAACATTGGGGATAAATGTACATGCCCCCGAATAGCCCTAATAAAGCTATTTGGGGTACTTAAGGTGTGTCAATTTCTTCTAATTAGCGTCTTTGTACAAGTGGTGAAGAATGGCATTAAGCAGAGGGTTTTTTTGTGAAAATAAGTAGTCCTATCAAATTTGGTGAACCTGAAAATGGGTGCAAGCATGGTTTAAAGTCGAAAAAGTTAAAAAAAACGTAAAAACCGCACCTGAAGCAAGCACCTGCAATCCAAAAAACACCTCACCCCTACTTGCAGAGCCCCCAAAAGTCTATTTCGCTAGTTTTTAAGTTTGTACCCCCACTTCGCACTTTTTTGCCCCCCTTTTCAAAGTGCTTTTTTGGGGTGTTCCTCTTTTTTTTTTTTGACACAGTTATCTTTTGGGGAGCTGTCCCAAGGGTGCTGAGTGGTTTCCCCACCCTTGCACCCCAAAATAGCGATTTTGAACTTTTTTTCTCCACCTATTCATAGGCAAATCTTTTTCGCATATTACATTGTATTGCGTTTTCGCGTACTCGAAAAGTGTTTGCAATTGAATATGGAGATAAGTTTCCGCCTGGCGAAAAAAGTCGCAATCGATGATACTTATTTGCGGATTCCGGGTTTTCGCAGCTAATTGAATACAGGCCTCAGTTGCAAACAAATCACAAGATGCATGCAAGTCTACACCAGTAGGATAAACCTCAGCTATAATCACATACATCTCATCTTATTTCTTTCATTTTTTGCTTTAATAGCAAAATACACATTTGTCATTAGGTATAAATACAATTTAAAAAGCCTATTGAATATAGCGTGTACTGTAAATCTCCCACCATTGTACACCATACTTGCCAACTCTACCTCATTGTCAGGGAGACTCCCTGAAATAGCAGCAATCTCCCTATCTCCCTGAAGAGTCTACCAATCTCCCTCATTTCACCTTTCCCCCATTATGACACTGTTATATAAAAGAAAAACCAGAGATATATACATTCAAATGGGATCATTAGTATAATATCCCTGCATTGGTTATAAGGCACAATGATCCCAATGGTTACATGTATTTTCTGAGAAGTATCAGTGTGTTTTCATCAACAAGAAGATCTTACTAACTGCTTTGGGGCTCATTTACATGTGTATGTAAATCAATTTTATGACACACCCCTCAGATGTAGCAGTACACGCCCACTTTACCGCCACAGGTGTTGCTATCACAATCTCCCTGAAATGCTTTTTCAAAAGTAGGCAAGTGTGGTGTACACAAAAAAAGTCTGCAAAAATACGCTCACAAAATCATATAATATAGGCAAGATAAAGAAAGAAAGCATTAGCTTCAGTGGTGATCTACAGTAAGCAGCAGCTAGCACATGTCATTGTCATTTGCACTAGCCAAACCTGCAATAGATACGGCTTTGATAAGGATATATATGTCTATATCCAGGTTTGCAAAGGTAACAGCTTTCCTGTCCTGCTTCTCCTGCTACACGTGAGCACCAGTGTCAGGTTCCAGCAAACTCTGTATATGCCTGTAGAACCAATTTGCATATTGTATGCTACAGTCACTGGTTTATTTAAATCCAATCCTGCATCAGCCCTAATGTCTCTAGAAGGACATAAATTAGAGAATGTGCAGAGAAGGGCATGTAAAATGGTGCATGGACCTGATCAGAAACTTACCAGGAAAGGCTAATGGTTGTAAACATGTATAACTTGGAGTAGACAACGGGGAGGGGGATATTATAGTAGCTTTAAATATATCAAGAGTTTAACAAGGTGCAGGAGGGACGCATTCAGCAGAGTAGGAGAGTTACTAGAACAAGAGGACATGCTCTGAAACTGGACAACAATGGGTTTCAGGGAAAATGACTTCACTAAAATCATAGTGGATATGTGGGGTAGCCTCCCAACAGAGGTGTTAGAGGATGTTGAAAATTGTGTGGTAGGCAGAAGGTTATCCGACATGTGAAAAATAAACCCTAAAGCTGGGTACGATTTAGCCGACTCTGACGCATCGGAATGACAAATCGTTAATATTGTGTATGCACTACATTGTGTAGTGCGCGCTCCTGTGGGGTCGTCAGCCGCATCGCCTGATCTTTTTAACATGCTGTAAAATCAGACGATACGGCTGACGATCCAATGCAGTGCTATGCGGTGGGGGCTGGCATATCGGGTGGTCGGACAACGGATCGCCCAGTGTGTATGGACCACCCGATATGTCGGCCCATCTGCATCTGGGACGTGTGTTGCATCGCTGGGTACACACGTCGTTTAGTGTGTACCCAGCTTAAGGATCAAATAGAACCCAGAGATCTCAATCTAATTCCCCTTACTTTGCCTAGCTCCTTTTCTCATGTCACAGGCCGCTCGCTTCACTGCCTTTACTGTATTTTCGTCTCCTTTCTGCCATCCACTGTTATGGACTCTGGCCCTGATTCAGAGACGGACGCTCTGAAAGAGCGCTCGCTCTGAATCTGGGCGTTTTTTTTTTTTTATGTGCGGCCTCCTGCTGGCCGCTCGCATAGCTGTGGGTGACCTCCCACAGCTATAGTGAGCGGCCAGGATGATGGTCGCGATGGCCAAGACCATCGAGATCATCGGGCTTGCGATGAGACCCTTGTGGTAGGGTCTCGTGGCCGCAAGCCCCAGAGAGCTTCTGGCTCTAATAGAGCCGGAAGCTCTCCCACTGACATCACTGGTGATGTCAGTGGCACCGCCCCCAAACGGCAGGCGTTCCTTCAGGAACGCCTCCGTTTGGCCAGCCACCCCCCCTGCCCACCTAAAAAACTGGGAGAGCTGTCAATCACCATCGACAGCTCTCCCCCTTTGGTGCGAGACCCGGAGCGACGGAGCACCCGTCGCTAGCCGGGTCTCGCGCATGCGCACGACGGAGCCGGCTCCGTCGTGCGCATGCCCAGTGGGCAAACATCGACCCGGTAGCGCTCGCGACCGGGTCTGAATCAGGCCCTCTCTTCCGATCCTTTTGTTATGTAAGTACTGTACTAGACTCTCTGGGGATCATGAGGCAGAGGAGTGATGAGTAACAATCTCTCTTAGTAGATAACAAGATTTCACAGTAATTATTATTATAAAGATCAGGACTTGTGGTCATAGATTTACCTCAATTACTTTTTCATCCACTTACTGCTTATCCCCCTTCCTTTCATCTCATCTTACATGGGAAATGATAGCCTGCTATGTGAGGGTGCCTGCAGGAATATCATCTGGAGACCTAGTAAGTGCTGAGAACTGTCCAGAAATCAATGATTCAGTTCCTTGTGGTATTAGAGTGCCCGTAATGAACATCTAAGCACAAGTAATAACTTCTAGACGTCACAATGGCTATGTCTGCTTTCTATTTTCTAGGATTACACCCGACATTTGAAGTTATAAGAATAGAAGCTGACAATTCGTGGAGCACCTCAATGTACAGTGTGATAGTAAAGAGAACATTATTAAAAAAAAAAAAAAAAAAGATGAGTAAAGGAAAGAATTAATGAAAGCATTTTGGATAAATTTACATATGCAGTGTTATACGGCATCTTAATAATAATTCAACTTTCCTTTTTTTTTTTGCTTTAAAAAAAAGGCAAGTAACTGTGCTTCTTGGTAAAACCGTGCTGCAATGCAGGTGGGTCAGATGTAAAATGTGCCCCATACATCTACAGGGCAGTCTGCCAATTCCCTGATCGAACCGGAACCACCAGAGGCCATTGATGGTTGCCAATCCGTCGGGGAATCACTGAAATTCTACATGTTAAAAATGCCCGATTTGTTGATCACAATCATACAGTATATTGATCATGATCGGCAAATCATTGAAATCCAACATTTTGCCCCAATCAATCGTAAATATATGGGGGCCTTTAGATGTAAGAGAATCGTGTCCAAACTGAAATCTAAATTGCAATGTAAAATACAGCTGTCCAACATTTGTGGGCTGCATGCAAAAGCAGCCAGTATTTACCCTGCATGCACAAAATAATGTACTTGCACCCCCTTGCATTGCAATATGGTCTGTTCCAGGTGCTTTTTTTTTGCTTTGCTTCCAACTCAGATTCAGGGCCTGATTCAGAGACGGTTGGTAATGCAGCCTCACTGGAAGCCGCTCTCAATAGGGGTTGCAGAATATGCAAATGTTATTTTCTATACTGTCTTTCATTAGTATGAAAGTCTTTATTGTATTCACTGTTTCTAAACACCTCTTTATATATATACTATCTATAAGTTTGACTACATACTGAATGTTCTTAAGGTGCCCATCCACTAGAAGACATGAAAACGACTGCACGATTACGACATTGTAATCGTGCAGTCGTTTGTCATTCTGAGATGTCCCTACACTGAGCGAGCAGTCGTTCAGTGTAGGCTCATCAATCATCTGCAAACATGCACAACCTGACGTTATCATCAGAATGTACAACATGTTTGCCCAATGATAGATGTCTAAATGACCAGCGGGTGTGTGCATCGCTGGTCGATGGAGACATTTTTGCAAACGATTTATGAACGACAACGATATAGTAATTGTTCAATCACTCATTTTAATCGTCTAGTGGATGGGTTCCTTTAGTGCATGTCTTGTAATTGGATCAAACTAAAATCATATGTGGGCGATCTATATGAGACAGTATAGGGTGGTCCCAAGCCCAATTACTGCATAGTCAGCCCTATGATGTGGCAATCATTGTTAACCATCCCCCTTCTCTTTTAGCAGTTATCCACTCCCTCTCTTTTCATTTCAATGAAGTCTTGTTTAAAGACACAGTGTGCACTATATTACAAAATAAAAAATGAATATCACATATGACCAACATTCAAATGGTATATTTATTGTAAATGTAGTTTGTTGACTATTCTAGGTCCGGGTTAATATATACTGTGCTTCTGTATATAATATGAGCATGCTGTGCATATATTAAAAATGTGATGTACAGATGTGTCTTCACTCGTCTTTGCCGCAGTCGCGCCAAACTGCTCCTCTCGGCACGCCTGGTCCCGTTAGACTCTGCTAGCACCAGGCTTTTTTATTTTTGCATGTTTTTGTGCCAAAAAGCTTCTTAGTTGCAATGCGATGCAACTAGGACACACCAGGAGACTGTGCTGACTAATATGATATGTGAGTGACACTTGTATATCTGTGTGTGAGTGACTCTCTGCGTCAGCATAAGAAGTGCTATGATGCAGCGGCCGCAGATTTTTCCCACTAAAAATTCCATTTACAGACTCAGGGCCTAATTCACGTCAGTGCACTGCTGAATGCAGATTACCGACGATTGGGAATCTGCGCAGGCGCTAGACCCATTCTGCGCATGTGCACAATGGTTCTGCGAGCCCGCATGTAAACTAGCAGCAGACTGTCAGTGATTGATGGTCTGCTGCCGTTTGGGGGCAGGGAGGGGGCCACGACAGCCTCCGTTAACCGAAACGGAGGCATGACGCGGCCGTTGGGGGGGAGGGAAGAGGATCGCCATCAGTTGACAGAGATTTCCTGGCCTCTTCCTCACAGCTGCGGCAGCTAGCTGTGTGACCCCATGGGTCAACTTAGCTGGCCGATGTTCCACAGAGTATCCGATGCTGCGTTGGACAACGCAGCTCGGATACGTAATGCAGCAGGAGGCGTGATGGCTAGAGCTGCATTACCATATCAGCACAGACGGAATAGCTAAGCTGCTTGTGAGCAGCTTAGCTATTCTGTCTGAAGCAGAATCAGGGCCTCAGTTGCACACAGATATACAAGTGTCGCATGTCAAATTAATCAGTTTAGTCTTCTGGTGCGTCCTAGTTGCATCACATTGCTACTTAGAGGATTTTCATCAACAAAAGGCTCCAACGCTAGCAGAGCTGCACAGGACCTGGTGGCTCACTGACGCAGGCATATTGCGCTGCATGGTGTATTGAGGCTAGATGAGCAAGGACACATCTGTAACTTTGGATAAAAAAAAAAAAAAAAGTGAAATGGCAGTTCCAGCTTTCCTGTACCCCACTTTGGTGAGAAAAATTGCCCAACAAACATCTTTATTGTATATACAATTTTTTTATTTGACTTTAAAAGCTGGTTACAGGCTTATTACTACTCATGGCATTGGGTTTCTGGGAGTCCTAATTGCAAACATTGTACTTGACACATAGTTGGAAGTAAATCAGGCATATGCTGTTTTGCACGCACGTAAAAAAAACTGAATATTCCCCCATATGCAGAGTTGTATGTATTGTGCAGTGCGCTCGCCCCCTAGCTGTATGGAAAGTTTGCTACAAGTCATCATTTTCAGTGCACACTTGCACTCTGCTAGGGGAATGGGATTGAAATGCGGTTCAAATCCCGACAGTGTTAGCCCGACGTGGAGGAAATCCCGACAGTGGAGGTAAGTAATTAACCCCTCTCTCCCCCTAACCTTAACCCTCCCTTAGGGGTGCCTAACCCTAACCTCCCCCCCTAGTGCCTAAACCTAACCCCACCTTTCCCTAGCCTAACCCTCCCCAGGGGGGTGCCTAACCCTAAATCCCCCCCGGGGGTCCCTAAACCTAACCGCCATCCCTGGCTACATTGCTACTTACCTCCAGCGCTGAACGATTGGTCCTGTATCCTGTCGGGGTCCCTGCGTCGGGATTAACATAGGCTTCTGTATTTCGACTAGGGGTGTGCACCGGCCACTTTTCGTGTTTTGTGTTTTGGTTTTGGATCTGGATCTTTCTTCGTGTTTTGGATCTGGATTGGTTTTGCCAAAACCACCCTTCCGTGTTTTGGGTTCTGGGTTTTGTGTTTTGGATCTGTATTTTTTAGAAAAAAAAACTGCTAAAATCACAGAATTTGTGGGTTTTTCTGCTCCTATTCAATTATTAACCTCAATAACCTTCATTTCCTCTCATTTCCAGTCTATTCTGAACACCTCACAATATTGTTTTTATGGCCAAAAGGTTGCACCGAGGTAGCTGGATGACTATGCTAAGCGACACGAGTGGGCGGCACAAACACGTGGCCCATCTAGGAGTGACACTGCAGTGGCAGACAGGATGGCAGTTTGAAAAACTAGGCCCCAAACAGTACATACTGCAAAGAAAAAAAAGAGGTGCAAGATGGAATTGTCCTTGGGCCCTCCCACCCACCCTTATGGTTGTATAAACAGGACATGCACACTTTAACAAACCAATCATTTCAGCGCCAGGGTCTGCCACATGACTGTGGCTGAAATGATTGGTTCGTTTGGGCCCCCACAAAACAAGCTGGCAATTAATGTGTCCCTGCACAAACTGGCTCTACGGAGGCAAGATGTCGTCCTCATCCTCCTCATCCACCGATTCCTTGGATAAAACAGGAAAAAGGGATTTAGGTGTCCCTGGACTGCTTACAGTCTTACCCAAAGTTTGTGAACTTGACAGTAACTTTTTATGAATGCGCTGCAGGTGACGTATAAGGGAGGATGTTCCTAGGTGGTTAACGTCCCTACCCCTACTTATTTCACCTTTACATATGGTACATATGGCAAGACAGTTGTTGTCCGGATTTGGATAGAAATATTGCCAGACCAAAGAGGTGGAATGTTTGGTCTTCTGCCCAGGCATGACCGCGATGGGCTTTTTCATCCCACGGACAACAACTGTCTCCCCCGGAGCCTGATTTAAACAAACCACATCACCATCAGAATCCTCCTCGCCAACTTCCTCCTCAGCGCCAGCTACACCAGCATCCCCATCCTGTTGTACTTCAACAGTGACATCTTCAATTTGCATATCAGCAAGTGGACTGTGGGTGCTCCTTTCAGCACTTGCAGGGGGCGTGCAAATAGTGGAAAGAGCCACCTCTTCCCGTCCAGTGCTGGGAAGGTCAGGCATCGCAACCGCCACCACACTTGGACTCTCCTTGGGGATTTGTGATATCTTCTTAGAACGCACAGTTCTTTGCTGTGCTTTTGCCAGCTTAACTCGTTTGATTTTTTTAGCGGGAGGAGGGCTTCCATCGTCATGTGAAGCTGAACCACTAGTCATGAACATACAAGTCATACTACTATGACACACACTAGTCATAGGGAAAGACCTTAGCCGTTCCTTGCCACTCCGTGTCATAAATGGCATATTGGCAAGTTTACGTTCTCTTCAGATGATTTAAATGTTTTTTTTAAGGTCATTTTCCTGAACTTTGTCATTTGGGATTGTATGTGGCCTCTACTATGACATTGGGCATCGGCCTTGGCAGACGACGTTGATGGCATGTTATCGTCTATGTCATGACTAGTGGCAGCAGCTTCAGCACTAGGAGGAAGTGGTTCTTGATCTTTCCCTATTTTATTTTTATCGGAGAAAGTTTGGTCCTCCATTTATGTTATATTGATTTGATATATACGTGCGGCTAAGGCGCACACAAACACAGAAAATATTTTTTTATTTTTGCTGGAGAGTAGTGCACTTTGTGGGTTACACCACCCTTTAAGAAATGAGCCAGCCGGCTCTTTACTTATGGGACACAGGCGCACGCTTGGCGCTGCTCCTTTGTTGATGCACGTGCAGCCACAGTGCACACAATTCACAAACACAGAAAATATTTTTTTTATTTTGTTTGGAGTGTACTTTGGGGGTTACAGCACCCTTTAACGGTCAAGCCAGCCGGCCCTTTACTTATGACACAGGCGCACGCTTGGCACTACTTTGTTGATGCACGTGCGACTACTGCGCACACAATTCACAAACACAGAAAATATTTTTGATTTTGTTTGGAGTGTACTTTGGGGGTTACAGCACCCTTTAAAGGACAAGCCAGCCGGCCCTTTACTTATGGGACACAGGCGCACACTTGGCGCTGCTCCTTTGTTGATGCACGTGCAGCCACAGTGCACACAATTCACAAACACAGAAAATATATATTTTTTTTGTTTGGAGTGTACTTTGGGGGTTACAGCACCCTTTAACGGACAAGCCAGCCTGCCCTTTACTAATGGGACACAGGCGCACGCTTGGCGCTGCTCCTTTGTTGATGCACGTGCAGCCACAGTGCACACATTCACAAACACAGAAAAAATATTATTTTTTTTTGCACTTGGGGGGAGCACCCCTGATGGACAGAGCAACCCCTGGACAACACTACAGCACCCCTTTAGGACTGGGACACTGCACAGGACTTTGGAGTGGACACAGCCCCTATGGACAACTGACTGCACAACACAGTCCAGCCAGCCCCTATGGACTTTGAAGGAGTGGACACAGCTCCTATGGACAACAGCAGCACAGCGCAGCACAGCACAACACTACACTGCACTGCACTACACTACACTACACTACACAGCCCAGCCAGCCCTAACTCCCACCCTCCCTCTTCACTGTCCACAGCCGAGTGAGAAAATGGCGCCGACGCGGGTACCTTATATAGGATCCAAAACCCGCGAGACCCGGAAGGCGGGATGATGACGTTTTGCCTCGATTTCAGATCCGAGTCAGGCAGGAAAAGTCGAGCCTGACTCGCATCGGCCTCGGATCGGGGGGGCTCGGGGGGGTTCGGATTTCAAAAATCCGAACCCGCTCACCCCTAATTTCGACGCCTATGTTCAATCTCCTGCCGGAATTGTAGTGTCGGGATTGAAACCGGCAGCCGCATAACTACATCCCCTGCTAGGTACAGAAGTTACCACTGGAACCAGGCTTGTATGACTCTACATCACCCTCAGGTGCAGAGCATGCGCAGTGTGAGCTGCAGGTATATTTACAACTCTGCATTGGACCAATTGTGGTTAAGAGTAATGATGTTTGGGGGTAATGGTATTGGGCGGGATGTACTAAGGTTGTGGTGACCATTCCACCAGTCACCGCAACCTTACTAATCACATATGTAGTTATGTACTAACATATGCGATTAGTATCGCAAAGGACAGCTCTTGCAATAAGAGCTGCCCTTTGCGAAATAGCCGACGCCGGGTGACGGGGTCTTCGTGGAACCCCGTCCCCTCCAAGCCCCGGTAGCTTCCTGCTGGTCACAAGTGCAGGAAGGCCTGGGCTCCTCCTCCTCCTCCCCCCTGCACCCGGAAGATTAGCAGGAGGCGGGTGACCCAGGAGGAGCGAGGGCTGGCGACAATGGAATGCAGGTGAGTGGGGGCCAGCACTGGGCGACGGCGAGGCGTCAAAACCATCGGGAGCGGGGTGCGGTAAGAAGCCCATAGGCTTCTATAGGGTAACGCCAGGTTTTTCTGGCGTTACCCTCCGTGCCGAAAAAAGGGTGGCCAGGGCTTAGTACATATGGATATGCAGTAAAAACCCCGAAAACTGGGTTTGTACCGCATTTTCCCTTTAGTACATCCCGCCCATTGTCTGCTATAGATTATTTATTAATAATTTAGCTTTGTGGTGAAAATTTTAAACATTAACCCGAGTCCTCTTGCTTTCTCTTCTGAAACTGTAATAAGGGTACATTTACTATACTGTACTTTACTCAACCCTCTGATGTTGCTTTTACACTCTAATAATGTAATGCCTCATACAGACTGATCGGCCAGTGGAACCATTTTTATTCTCAAGGTATACCTGATTCAGCCTACTTTCTAGATACAGGACGTCCTTTAGAGTTGGATAAAAACGCAAGTTTCATCTTTTTTTTAGGCCTCAACTTGCTCTTCTTGCAGTGCAGAAAACTTGCAGCTGTTTACAACAAGGGGCCAGGACAGGTTGGAGGGGATGGTTAAACATGGCCAAGCTCAGTAAAAGGGGCATATTGATACAAATTCCAGCAAAATGGCCCCCAAAAAGAACACAATTAGGCCAGTTTGGAGAGACTAGACTTGTGGGTGCTAAAATCCTTGTGCTAGTTGTAGGCTGATTATGGCGGCTGAAAGCCACATATGACTGAACAAATGCATCGAAGTCACCAATTATTGCAAATGAAGTTAAAGTGCTGCAAATGTGTTGTACAAAATGAAAGTATGTTTTCTTCTCTGTGTGGGAAGAGTAAAAAATAAATGTTATATTTGCGCCTTGTTCGATTAGCATCTCACATGCTCTGATCAAAACTGAGGCCCTGATTCAGAGCCGGACGCACAGCTATAGCAAGCGGCCAAAATGATGGTCACGATGGTCAAGACCATCGCGACCATCGGGCTTGCGACGAGACCCTGCGGTAGGGTCTCGCTGCCGCAAGCCCTGGAGTGCTTTAGGCTCTATCAGAGCCAAAAGCACTCCCACTCAGTGGGGCCAGCCCCAGACGGTAGGCGTTCCCATGGGAACGCCTCCGTCTGGGCAGCCACGCCCACCAAAGGGGGCGTGCTGTCAATCACCATCGACAGCATGCCCCCTTTGGTGCGAGACCCATAACGACGGCTTGGCCGCCGTTATTCGGGTCTCGCGCATGTGCATGACGGAGCAGCCTCCGTCGTGCACATGCGCACTTGGGCAACATCGACCCGCTTGCGAGCGCTCAGTGCTCGCGAGCAGGTCTGAATCAGGCCCAGAGTACTTACTATCTGCATTATTTGCTCCTGTTACTGGCATGGGGAGGGAGAGACATTTTACTGCCTATGGAAAGTTGGTAATATTTTGCGTCTGTGGCCAACTCACAAAAGGTAGCTAAATGCGCTTTTTTTTTCAGACTCATTTTGCAATTCCGTTTTTGTCAAACTCCGAATAAGGTCCACAATTTCAACAGAATCTATTATATTCATTAAAAAAAAATGTGAGATCATTGTCTTCAGTAAGAGAAGAAATGCCTAAGATGATATCGGACCCCCACAGCTCAGGTAAGGTGGAGCGAGAATAGAGGTTACATTTTAAATTTTTCCAATCAAAAGGTAAAACCATAAAATAATTTCCAGATTTATCAGCTTTTCCAGTAAGCCTTGCAGCTCTATCTGTGTCAAATGGCTAAATCTGTATTCTTGATTAGGCCTACAGTGTATTACATTTATTTGCATTTTGACAGATAGAATCTATAGTAATGCCTGGAAGAGGGGAATGTGTTTGAAATCTTTTAACTTGTTTTTCAGTGAGATCAGAACTCCTGTTGTAGTTGATTTTTTTTTTCACCTTGAAGCAACAGTCATGCTTAATCCACTTTAAAATGGATTGGACACGTTGCTAATTAGTGTACTGAACCACAATTCAAATAGAAACACATTATGTAATGTTAGATGCATTTATTCCCGAATGTAAGTAAGAAAAAATGCATGCATAAAAAAGTGCATCTACATATGTACAGTCAGACATATCTCAAGATGTGCCCAGCTGTACATCACTAGCATATGTGATAACAAGTGTGTATACTTGAATGAGACATTAGCGTAAAGCTGTGGCTTGACATTGTTAATAGATGGTAAATATGCATTAGCCTCTTTGCATACAATATTATAATGTTATAGACTGTCTTGTAAAATAGTTTTTTGACTGTTATTAGTAAATAAGGGGTCTATGTAATAAGCTTTGGAGAGACATAAAATGGACGGAGAAAAAGTACCAACCAATCGGCTACTGTCACTTTACAGGCTGTATTTGAAAAATGACAATTAGGAGCTAATTGGTTGGTACTTTATCTCCATCTACTTTAGCTTTCTCCAAGGCCTAGGGCCTGATTCCGAGATGGACGGAATTGCAAAGCTGCGCATAAGCGGCTGTGCAATTCCGTCCATCTTAAATGCAATTAAGCAGGAGGTGTCTGTAGCAAATAGACCCCTCCTTGCTGCATCTGCAATTCCAGCCCTGCGACCAAGGTCACAGCCTGGGATCGCAATCACAAGCAAGCTGAAGCTTACCGCAGCCTGACCAGGTCCTGGCAGCTTGCACCAGCATCCACCGACGCAGACTCTGGCCTTGTCTCTCCCAGAAAAACAGGGGTGGCACACCCGTCTCTGGAAACGCTGCCCAGGAATGCCCCCACTCCGGCTCCCAAACGCTGCAGCCTGTCTATCAGGTTGCGGCTGGAAGGCACTGCGGACTCGCAGATGGAGGGCTGCACATGCACAGTACACATCCTGTGCACTCGCAGTGCTCCAACAATTGGAAATGTATGCTAACCTGATGGTTAGAGCACATCTCTGAATCAAGCCCTTAGTACATATATGCGACTTTCTCATTTAGGGATCTATCATGTAAAATATACTTAATACAAAACAAAATATATTTGCTATTTAATTCACTTAAATATTAACATCTGTTGGTTCCCTTTTAAAAATCCAACCTTTATTGTCTCAGTATAGAAATATCAATTCAAGTAGATGAAATGAAGTACTATCAGCTGGGGGGCTCAGTACACTATGACATGGATTGGCTAGCTAGTGCTTCTGATTGTTGTAATCATCATAATTGCATCTTGTTGCACCAAACCCCCAGCACCAGAATACTCATATGCTTGGATACTGGTGTGTTGAGTAGGAATGGGGGATGCGGCTACAAATTACCTTGGTCTGTTGTGCATCTAAGTTGATGTGACCATCCCTCCTACATTGCACTCCAGCTCAAGCTCATCATGTTCACGATGAGGTATCATCAAGCCCCAACACTTGCCCACACTGAAAAAAATTACAAAAGTATTGAAACGCAAGTTTCAATTAATAACTAACTATCTTTACTTGCAACACTCAAGCACCTCAGTTGTAAAACTGCTGCAAGTGACTGGACAAACAAAGCATTAGTTAATTCTCACGTGACAATAGACTTGGAGGTATAGAGTTCAAAATAGCATTGGATCCACTGCATTATGTGTATGTTTTATCAGCACACAATGGACCTGTTGCTTGCTTGAGCATTGCATATGCTCGGAAGTCAAGGGTAAGTAATGTGACAAAAGCACTAGGGAAATTAATAATGGGAGATATATATTCCCAGGTTCCTTACTTTTGTCTGTTAAATATGCCAGTTAATGAGCAGCCTGTGAGAGGCAAATAGAAGTGTATGTGGTTGCTAGTCTCTCTTAGGGATGGTCTGTGGATTAACCATTGATGGTCACCATCGATGGTGTCATCAGAGATTAACATCAATGGCATGAAACATCAACGGGGAGCCATTGATGATTTGCATCCATCGGTGGACATCCCTGCCGAGGGAAAAGGCAGACAGCCGACCAATCACTGAAGGGAGAAGCATAGCGGAGTTGCTGGAGGCGTTGCTAAACTCCGTTTGGGGAAAACAAGAGCTCTATTTAACTTCTGTTTTTACTGTATGAGTTCAACTTTAGGTCCTTCCACCTTTAGGGACAACTACAGATGTGTTCAACATACATCTTACTTCCTTGTGCGTTAAACAGTCTTTCTAGTTACACCATGTCACGGCGTGTCTTGGTAGCACCTTTTCTGTAAATTTTTTACCTTCAAATGCGTCTTATTCGCAAAATGAATATTCGCTAATAGGACGCACAAGTGTCTGCTGAATAAAATGATATGCGGCATGTCTATGTTCTGTGTGCAACTGCGGTTATATCTGCATGCAAAATGCTACGTTAGTGTCACAGCTGCTGACACTGTAATGTAGCATTTTGCATTCAAATACACCAGCAGGCATACACAGAATATACACAGAATACTGCATATCATTTTAATCAGCAAAAGCTTGTGCATCCTATTCGCATCGCTTTGCGAATAAGACACATTTGAAGGTAAAAAGTCGTACAAAAGTACGCTCAGCACTACCAAGTTGTACAGCAATCACGCGTTATGTGACTTGTAGGGCACGGAGGTAAGATGTATGTGGACACATCTATATGTTTAGTTAATGCCGGATAGGTCAGGAGACATTTTTGTGTTTTGTTTATTTTGTACTCCTTCATAAACCTAGCTGTGGATACTTATACCAAGAGCTCTGGACTGGTGTGCTGTTATTAGCTTCTGCATGACAAAGTGCTACTGTCTATCCCAGGAGACGACTTTTCCCTAACCTGATCTCATGATAATAAGTATGGGTGATGCAGAGTCTTACACATTTCAGGTGCATCCCCACATTTGAAAAGATGTAACTGGGGTTGTATTGGGGCGTTCTCACACAGACAAAGATCCAATGAGGGCATTAAACTCCCTATCGGCAGATAATGCGTGCAACCACAAAGTTATTAAACCAAGCTTAAATATAATAAAGAGACAGACCAAGTATATGTGCGATCAAAAATATATGGTCAGCTTTATTTATTTTACAATCAGAGTATGGTGGCATAAGAAAGAACGGCCAGTAACCTGACGCCCCACACTTGACTTATGCAAGGATGTAAAATACTCACTGAATGGGCCAATATCCCAATTCAAGTGTAATAGTGATATAAAACTTGCAAGGGCCGATATCCCTCTCTGGCAAGTGAGACGGTATCCAGCCCCATCGCAATGCACTATTTTAGCCCTCTCCAACGAGAGGTGTCTCTGACCCCAGTAGGGTAAAATCAGCCTAACCAGTGCATAGAAGGGGGCGCACCGCTCATACTGCAGCAAGGTGGATGCTTTATAGATACTGCCGTTCTTTCCCGCCCTTGAAATAAAGCCGACACAAGAGGAAAAAAGTGGGAGGGAGGGTGGGAGATCAGATTCCCAAGAGGCAGAGTAAACCCAAGCCAGGGGCGTGTCCCGTTATTACATAGGGCTGTGTATAAGATATGGGGCCAAATGTAACAGGGCGAGAGCCCAGAGAGGCGAGAGCTTCTGACACTTTTTTGTCAATGTAATAGAGTCCAAAAACAAAGTAACAGGGTGAACTTGCATGTTTTTTTTAGACTTAGAAAAATTCTCACGATTTAAAATCTCATTCAGGTGTTTTCCCATTTTGAAGATAAAACTCAACCAATGTGAGAGCTCACTGCTAAACTCTCACACTTTCCAAACTCTCACCCTATCACACTCGGCCCCTGGTGTGCTTAGAAGAACGTTGTATGTGGGTGTGGTGGACTCGGGTCAAACCTGTTTCCCTATATAAGATTTATCTATAAATATATGATTAGGTATATATGAATGGGGATCAGATGCAATGTAAGCTGTGTAGCTCACCTAAATCCTATGAACATGTATTTGTAAAATAAAAAGGGGGGTGTGCGTGTATAAGATATGGTGTACTTTGAAGAGCGTTGCATGTGGGGGTGGACTCGGGTCGAACCTGTATCTGTATATAAAATAAGTATATATGATTAGGTCTCAATTGGAATAGGGATGAGGCTACCATGCAAAAATGTGTAGCTCGCCTAAATCCTATGAACCATATTTGGCATAAAAAACATTTTCAACACCAAAATGTAAAGTATAAAACAAATATTCCCAAAGGCCAGATACTGAGTCTGAGGAGTAACTGGACCACAGAGGGGATAATTGAAATCACACCAGCAGTTATCGCATAAATGTACCTTATGTATGACCTCACAATGTATTAGACAAAGCGCTCAAATTAAAATGGTATGGAAAAGCACCCACTCATGGGTAAGAAAAACCAACCGCAGGCGCCGGCTATAGGGAAAGGGCCAGAAAACCCTATGTGAATAAAATGCAATCAACTACCGAAAGTATAAGGGAAAATTATACGGACAAAAGAAAAATTACCCCAGAACGAAGTGGTCCTATGCATGCACGAGCACCGGCTACAGGTAAAGAGCATAAATTACTGTACAGGGATTAATACAATTCAGCTACAGAAAGTATAAGGGTAAATCATATGGGCAAAAGAAAAATAACGCACCGACACGTGGTGTTCCTATGCATGCACACTTATGACCAAAAGGGGTGGTCCAAACAGTTTATAACAGAGAAAGAGAGTAAACAAGTGAAGAATAACAGAATAGGAGATGATAGGCTCCTAATACTTGATTTTAGACTATGAGCCAGTGATACCATTCACAAGCTGACTCCAACTTGAGCGCATGGTGGGAGGGGGAGCGGCACACGCTTCAAGTCCCTACATGGTCATAGGGTCCCAAGACACTCCCAAACTCTATGAAACTTAGGGATACCCATGTAATGTAATTTAGTACATTTATGAAATAAAAAGTATGTAATAGCGTGATATTAGTAATAGTGTGCAAGAACACATTTGTGATCGATTAGCTGATGAATAGTCCATGATACATATTTTCCTTATCCACACTTCTCTGCCGCACTTATTTTCTTATCTCTGTGCATGACTAAACATGAATGTTTTGCTGTACTAAATGAGTTTAATGGACGATACGGTCTTATTAAGATTGAGGTAATGAATTGCTTGTATTAATATTAAATCAATATAACTTCATTGTGCGTACTGACTTATAATTTTCGAAAGTCAACCATGTGCATGACTATAACATGAATGTTTGCTGTAATAAATGAAGGTCATATGAAAAAATCTTAACGCAATAATCTAATAAGGAGCCGTGCAGAAGAACCGCAGAACAAAGGGCCAAAGGCACCGTGGTTTCTGACATGCTGGCTTACGGCCCTACATGTGTGGAGCCCGTACAATCTCCCTGTGCCCGCGTGGGCCTACTCCGGGCACTCTGGTTTCTTCCCACACTCCAAAAACATACTGGTAGGTTAATTGGCTCCAAACATAAATTAACCCTAGTGTGTATGTGTGTGAGCATGTGGTAGGGATCATAGATTGTAAGCTCCCTGGGGCAGGGACTGATGTGAATGGCCAAATATTCTCTGTAAAGCTCTGTGGAATATGTGTGTGCTATATAAATAACTGGTAATAATAATAACTGGTAATAATGATAACGTGCTGTAATGCATTTAACATGTATAAAAAATGCACAGCATTTATGTATGAAATAAGTGCTCTACCAATATATTGATTAATAAAACTGTTTTGTATGACTAGATGAAGAAAAACTGGTTTGTTGACAATGACCAGCCGCTGTGAATAGACCAAATAAAAAGATGTGCGGAGGTGGGCTGGTAAGCTTCTGAGGAAACGGCATATGGCCGAGAAACGAGATACGCCACGGCCTTGTAGTCGTGGGTTATGTATGAAATGAGCCCTCACAATAACACAAACAACAAGCGAGCATAAGACCACCGTCTCCTGACACGGAGCAGCGAGGGAACCTCCCAGTCCTGTACATTACATATTCCCACAGCCTAGCCCAGGAGCTGTGGCTGACATGAGCGCTGGAGAACTGCTTCTTTCCTGCAAACAGATATGAATACAGCTGCCTACCTAGTCATTTTTTAATATATCAAACTGTTGACTTACCGACATATAACCTACCACATTCGTAACCATATACCTAATGCCCGAAAGGACCAACTTAATAGCGCCCTTACCACTGGGCGTGTCATTCAGCCTGTTATTACTGAATATGCATGCACTGCTAATGGTTTTTGCTTTGTATATAAGAAAAGGAGGCAGGAGATGCCACACACATTTTTTAACTGCTGAGCCCGTGTGACGTATTCCGCAGGTGCAGCCAAGGTGCTAAATCTTACCCCCACACCCTCAGACTGCAAAGACCGTAGGGGTGTCAGAGCACCCCCACTGCCACCAGCTGTCCGGCAATAGACCCAGAATCCAGTGCGGCAGCACCAGCGCGACCAGCTGGAACTATATTACAATTGAAGGCAATGGGAAACCCATGGCAGTAATCATGCCTTGCTGTACTGTTGTGCTGTGAGGGGTACAGGGCTGTAATAGCTCACATAAACATACAGTAGCTCACACAGAGATAACCCATGCAGTAATAGCTCACACAGAGATAGCCCATGCAGTAATAGCCCATCTAAAGATAGATCAAGCAGTTATAGCTCACACAGTGAGGAGGGAAGGGGGGGGGGGGGGGGACTATGAAACCCAGATCTGCAGCATCATCCAGGGAGAAAAAACGGGCGTGCCAGGGGCAAAGTATACTGTAGAGAGGAATGTATAGGATAAAGAAACAGCAAAGCAGGAAAGAATAGATCAGAATAAGAAGAATAAGAGATAAAGATGAAGGCAGGAAAGACATGTATGAGAAGAAAAAGGGGGAAAAATACCAAAAACAAAGACCAGAGTATTACAACCTTGTAACTGTACAGCTTGGAGATCAGATTCCCAAGAGGCAGAGTAACAGTGCTGACCTAGCCACACTCCTAATAACCACACCCCTTACATAACACTCCACCAATCCTAACCTAATGTAAATCTGACCATAAAAACTAACACTCCCCTACCTAACTTTATTAACCCCACGCATCCCTGCCTAGGGGTTTATGTGCCCTCTGTTCTATCCGAACCTCGGTTATCTAAATGCCTGTTTCCAGATGTAATCATAAGTTGCTGTTAGTGTGCACTGAAGATAATGACTAGTATCAAAACCAAGTGTATGGATATGGCAAGATGCATGGGTGATTATGGGCCTTCTTTTTGTGGTGCACACAGGGCTGAAACACATGCACCTGATTTCTGTCCAACTCTGCATCAGACTTAATGTAATTTTAATATAATCGTGTGCCCATAAAGCTTCTTTATTTTTACATGCAAGCCCAGTTGCCTGACATGCACATTTCAAGGTGCTCTTGCTCTTCAAAATTACCTCTATAAAACTCTATGTACACACACACAGTAGAGATGTAATTGGCATCCTGGCGGTAATGATTCCGGCGGTCGGAATCCTGGCGATGAGTATTAGGGGTAGGGTTAGCTTTAGGGTTAGGCACTAGGGGGAGGGTTAGGCTGCAGGAATGGAGGGTTAGTTTTAGGCTGCATTGGTTTGTACAGGTATGCAATCTTGCAACTGCAATAGCTTGCCCCATGCAATTTCTGTTAATAGCTTTGTATTACAAGACTCCAAAGTCACTACTAAGGAATCATATTCTGGCGTAAAGTTTTGCAGCATCACCATTGCAACTTCCTCCTCATCTATTTGATTTGATGTCAATTGCTGAGAGAGAGACAGCATTTTATTTATATATTCATTTATATTCTAACATGAAATCAACTTTGTGCCATATAAAAGACTCCTCAGGTTGATTAATTTCATTAAACCTTTGTCTTCATAAGATGTTTGTAAAGCCACCCACATATCATGTGCAGTATTTTCCCTGTGTTTAATGTAATATACAGGTTGTTCCACAGCTAAGACTAAAGTCCCATGGCTATATCTATCTACATCATCTGGGTTAGGATTATCACCTGGATCATGGGTAACTTGCACATATCTTCCCTCTCTAACTAAATCTCCATGGAAAACTTTCATGCGGCATAGTTTTCTGAGCCCGTTGGTTTAATGAATTGCATGACTAAAGGACTTTTCTGTACTCACTCAGATCCCTTTATTTTGTGTTGCTGCAGCCTGCAGCTGCTGCATTTTATAGTAAGTAGGCTGCCACGGCCTTACGGGACGGTGCCCCGCTAATGCTATGGACTCAGAATCAGCCTCACTGTGTTAGTATCATATATATACACAATATACTTACATATTCTTACGAATCTCTGAGACATTTATGAATTTCGGGGAGTTCTCTGATGTCCAAATAGACTTGTCCAGCCTCTTGCATGCCCTAGTGAAGTGGGCAGTCTTCAGGCTGATTATGTCATTTACAGTGAATAATGTCCTCTAAGTCTCCGCCATAAAATGCCACAAATTGAGACTTTGTACAGTGAGACCAGGGCCACAATGATTCATCTGGGAGATTGTTGCAACACAGCAAGTATAATATATAGTATATAAATATCAGGAACATGCGGTCAGGGTAGGCAGAGCCTCCCCTGTCATACTTCCCGTCATGTTTGAGAGTTTTGATATAAAAACTGTGTTTTTAAACACGTGTGCCTCCCCAGCCAATGACCTCATCGCAAATCACTGATAGATAATATATATATATGATGTCATTCATAGCAATCAATTTACAATTATAATTGATTAGTCTACTAAAAGCTAGACTAAAGCTGCATACACACGGTACAATCTATACCACTGACTTTTCTTTTATCTTTCAAAGATATCTTTCAGTGAAGTCATTCTGCCACATCTCTGAACTGGCAAAGTTGACAATATCGTGCAAGTCGGCATGCATGTATTGGACGATCATAGATATCGTTCAGGCGGGAACGCGCATCGTTGGTGTTCACTGCATAAAAATGAATGATATAGCGTTGAACGATATCGTTATCGTTCATAGATATCGTACTGTTTGTACGCACCTTAATGCCGCGTATCCACTTGCCGACAATGAAGGACCGCACGATAACGATATAGTTATCGTTCAGACGTTTATTGTACTGTGCAGTGCCCACACTGAACGATATGTCATTCAGTGCAGGCACCTTCCCTCATCGTTGTACATGGTCATGGTAGTCCGGTTGACCGTCATGTTCGAAAATGACCAGTGGAAGCGCGCATCACTTGTTGTTTACAACATTTTACTGGACAATTTATGAACAACTAATGAGCAATTGAACGATAATGATGTTGTTATCATTCAATCGCTCATTTTAAGCGGCAAGGGATATGCACCTTAAGAAAAGCAAATGTCTTATTCGTATCTATTTGTGATATATCTACCCTGTTAATAAATCTTAATTATTTTTTTGTAATAAAAATATTTATTATGGATGGGAGGTTTTACTAGCTACAAGGACAGACTGTATCACTACAGATGTCCTGTGTGTTACCTGGAGCTCCCAAGGAGCTAAGAAGTTGTCTTCCTGTATGATTATCCCCTTTTGTATTCTTCCATTTTGCTGCCATTACTTCAGATTCTCTTTTTGTTTGTTTCCCTAATTCCATCTAGCAAGTCATCGTCTCCCTTTCGCCGGCTTCTCTGCGTTCTCTTCCTGATAACTGTCATCTCCCTTATCTAATTATACTCCTGTTACATACAGTAGGCACTTGATGCAACATTCCAAATCTGCACTGTGAGTGAGTAGTGTATGTAATGGATCCAGGGCATAGAAATAAATCAGAGATTGGAATACGCAGTGTCATACAGTATATATTCATTGTGTCTATAGCCGTGTCATACAGTATATATTCCCTGCTATTCTGTTTCATAAAAGTTCCAGTACTTTCCTGTTCTGACCTTACTGTACCTGGCAGGCACATTGTATGCACTATATGACAAATACAAATTCAATTATAACATAACTTCTTGAAGGGAATGTACTATATTTAGATCTATTCATTTTTTTTTTTAAATATATATTTTAGCATTTTTCCAAATTGTAAAATGTTTTTGGAGTTGGTTACAGAAAATAATACAGGGATGGAGAGACTAGGGTGCAATAGTACATATTCCATTTTCTTCTTGTTATTAAACTGAGATACAGTAATGTCTTCTCATAACATAACCTAGTTTAGATTTTTACCCAGGTTAGCTTAAGTCTAAAACAATGCTAGGAGAGATGAGGAGGAAGGGGCAATATAACAATTTGTAGTTCAGGGGTGGAGCAAGCTTTCTATCTCCTACCAGTGCAAAGACTCAGCTTGGTGCCCCATCCCTTCCTGTAGATAGCAGTCACCTTTGGTGTACTTGAATATACTGTAGATGTCAACATTGTAAAAACTTAAATTTTTGTAATGTGGGGGTAAGACCCAATTCATTACGGTGCCAGTGCCTGCAGTGGCAAACGCAGGATTTCCAGAGGGGGGTTTCCAAAGGCTTAATTTTAGAGTGGGTGTGGCCAGTCAATGATGAGGGCAGAATTAGTACTTAACCAGCTTTAATAAGCGTCATACAAAGTGTATTGTGTGTCATAATTCCAGCATATAGAGGACCAGTGATCACAATAAGCCATTATATACAGCAGTAGGCCATCCTGCCTGAGCTGAACGTATTTATTTTAGATGTAGGCACCATTCCAGACTATTGGAGCAAGTCCGGGAGCCTATTGAAGCAGCAGAAGAACCTAGCACTGCCCTGGACATACTGTATATGTACATATTGGGCTCTATAGCAGTGCATGTTTAACAGTGCATGCTTTCCAGATCTTCTAGTTGGTGCACAGGTTATTTATTACTGGCTGATACATGTTAAAAGATCCACAGGTGGTGCTAATTATTTCATTTGTGATACTGACAAGAACATGCAGCACTAGTAACAATCTATTATATTACTATTTCTATTGTGGTCATGGTGTGGGCTGGGGAGGGGGGTTTCCAGGCAGACAGAACCCCTTCCTGCATTTGCCTATGAGTGCCTGCTGTGTTTATTCTGTGGTTCTGGGGTGTGTTCAATTCTAAATGGAGCATGCAGGCTGTCTTCAATTTGAAATGGAGCATGATGGCTGGCTCTCCAGCAAATCCTCTTCTGTGCATGCGTGACTATGCAATAGCGGGAACCATCAATGGTAGCATCGTTTCTATCCATTGCTGGTTTTAGCTAAAACACCCATCGATGACAAACATGATGGCCATCCCTAGAGCAGCACCAGTGGCAGTAAGTTGGAGGCGGGGCTGTTCTATGTGCTGCTACAGCTGCTGATTGGCTGTCCAGAGTGTCTTTCACTCTGTCAGCTACCGCCACCAGCAGCATGCTCAAATGCAGCAGTGTGTGTAAACTGTGTATTGAAATGTCAGCATCACATACACACTCACAGACACAGACACACACGCGCATACACAATAAATGCAGCTGCCAGCAGCCACTCAGTGTAAAAAAAATCTTTGGAAAACATTGGGGGAGAAACCTAGCGGTGGTGAGAAAACATTGGATCCTCAAGATTGCAGGGTTAAGCATCGGACATTGTAACCATCTGACTGAAGGTCCCAATGAAACATCACATGATTCCCATACCTAGGCAGTGTCACAGTGCGTAGTGTCATTACAGGATCTGACAACTGCATCTTGCAGGAAGTTGGCCGGACCCAGCCATATTAAGGCTGAAGTTCAACTGTACTGTACCACACAATAGGGTAGAGGGACCACTGCACTCCCCCAATCCTCCCCAGATGCCCCAACACATGTCCCTTATAGGCGGTCCTGATACCTGCCAATAGGAACCGGAACGCTGCTGGCATGCCCCTTTTTCAATCACCCTGAGCACGTGTCCCAGCTGCCCTCCCTGGCTGCGCCCCTAGTTTGGTTAGTCAGAGTGGGGAGAACAAACATGTATGTTAGTAGAGGAAAGTTGATGTTACATTTTAATCCTTTATATGTGAGAAACTGAGTAGATGCACCAAATGGAGACCTGTAGTTAAAGATCATGCTGACCAAACAAGGGAAGTGATGGCACCCTATGTAATATATCTTTAACGTTTATTACAGTGCTGAAACATTTTAAATCAACCTGTTATAGAAAATTGTACCATCCACCATTTCAAGTTATCATCACAACCTTATGGAGAGCAACCATTGTCTTCATTCAAAATGTATAAGGTATACAGTAGATCATTGGCACATGCAGGGGGGGGGTATCTAAGTACCCAGGACGCAATTATTTTTATGGCCCCTCCCCCTCCCATAGACCTGCAAATCGCGACATGATTCCGTAAAGGAACCTGGCTTTACAATGCAATGTACCTAGCCTGCCCCCATCAAGAGCTGCTGCATCTTTTCTTGATAATGGACCCACTCACTTTGGCCGCTGACCATTATATCCTTCAAGGGCTTAATTGCAGAGAAGACCCCGCTATGCATTGGGACAGATATTTTTAGCAAATTCTGTGTTTGCCCCTGTAGGTATCAGGCACCCCAACACAGTCGTGCAGCTAGGAGAGGGCAGATGGGGACAGAGAGAGGGGGGCATTAGTGGGGGGAGCCAGAGTTGCTGCAATCACGGAGAGCGTGTGAGCAGGGAGGAAAGGCAGCCATCATAAGTTATCCCTTCCCAGGGGCCAATCCCCCATCACCCTCCAAAACAATAAATGTGCCTTATGGAATCAACACTCGATCACAACTTATCATTATTTTACATCTGAACATCTCTTTACAACAACTACTTACACCATTTTCTACATTTACCTGAGACTGCTGGTTCACACCTTAGCCAAACTCTTTAAATAGCCCTTGATGAAGTGGCCCATCAAACTTCACGTAAACTGAAATAACAACCATGGCATTCCACAGACGTCTACAAATACTGTCACGTAAAGTAGAATGTCAGTGGTGTAAATCTTACTCCTAATGACTTCCTCACATACTGTAAAATAGGAATCCACTCATTTGTCATCCTGACCCTCTGTCCACCCCATCTGTGTCACCCCTGTCTGTTTGCCCCTCCCCTGTAGAATGTAAGCTCTCACGAGCAGGGCCCTCTTCCATCATGTGATTTTTCTTCCTTTACGTATATTGTTATCTACTCTATACTCCTTACAACAGCACCTAACTCTTGCCATCCTGCTACTGTTGCAGCAATGTTTATATACCATATACTTGTCTTGCAATGTCTTGTACTGTATGTCACTGTTTTCTTGTTCTGTTCAACTGTTTCTGTACTTTGTTTCTGCAATATGTAAGGTGCTGTGGAACCTTTGTGGCGCCATATAAATAAAGGATAATAATTATAATAATAATTAAAGCCCTTTATGCTTCCTTATTTATACTAAAATTAACTCTTATAATAGGGCTCAATAAGCAACTGTGATAGTGCCTCTGCTATGATCTGTGATTTCATATCCAATAGCAAAATCACTGTCCAACGAAGTGGCGTCACTTGGTGACACCCAGTGCGCTGTACTAACCTTGTCACCCCTCCTATGGTTGCGTGCTCACGAAAGGGGCATTGACCTCATCCCAATGAAGACACACCCCCTGATGCAGGATGTTTTGGGGCATTACCACATGTCAACTCCCCGTTCTGATCATGCTGGTGGCTTGCCCAGTGCTCCAGGAGCTGCTGAGCAGCCCCCTGCCTCTGCTTGCTACTCGGTGACACAATCTGATGGGAGAGCAGCTCAGCTATTTTGATATCAACCGCTCGATGGTGTCACCCAATTCGGCCCACACCTACCACCCCCCCCTTCCCCCTTCCAGTCCAAGGGGGCAATTCAATTGAGCGCAAAATGAATAGCACCAGGAAGAGGCTCCTGGAGCTATTCAATTGACAGCGCTGTTAGCCTAACTAAAGGATTTCCTATCGCATTCTCCTGAGATGGTGACATCCGACCAAAGTGCCGGCTGCTATGCGCTTAGGCCCTGATTCAGACCCACTCGCGAGCGGCTGTCCGCTCGCAAGTGGGTCGATGGTCTGCACTGCGCATGCGCACGACGGAGGGAGCTCCGTCGTGCGCATGCGCTAGACGCTACGAGCGAAGGACTTTCCTTCGCTCGTAGTGTCTGATCAAAGGGGGCGTGCTGTCGATGTTGATTGACAGCACGCCCCCTTTGGTGGGCGTGCCGGGGGCGTGCCTGCCAAACGGAGGCGTTCCCAAGGGAACGCCTACCGTCGGAAGCCGGCCCCACTGGCATCACTAGTGATGTCAGTGGGAGTGATTTTGGCTCTGATAGAACCAAAATCACTCCTGGCCTTGCGGTTGAGAAACTCAACCGCAGGCTTCTGCACGCTTGTATATGCTGTGGGTGGTGACCCACAGCTATACGAGCGTCCAGGAGGAAGCTCCATAGTTATGAAGGTGGGCCCTGATTCAGAGCGAGCGCTCTGGTCAGAGCGTCCGGCTCTGAATCAGGGCCCTAGTGCGGCTCTAACATCGCAGCTGGCACTTAAGTCGGAAAATGCCAGTTATCGTGCCTAACCACCCAGATTTAGGCGTGCTAACCTGCATCTCCCGATAAGTGTCGACCGCATGGGAAACAATTGAGTAGCTCTGGGAACCCCTTCCCAGTGCTATTAGCATCACTTTCCAATAAATTGCCCCCAATGTCATATAAAGGAGTATCTCATTTTGAGATAATGGGCGAGATGTACTAAACTGAAAAATGCGATAAAACCCCTGAAAATAAAGTTTTCGGGTGTTTTACAGCATTTCCCATTCGTCCCGGTGGGGAACACCATCTTCATATGGCATTAGCCAATAGAAACCTATGGGCTTCTTATTGGGATGCCCCTGAGAGGGATCCAATCGGAGTCTATCCAAAGCTATTGCAAAGAACAGCTCTTATCGGGGGAGCTGTCCTTTGCGATTTTAATTGCATTTCTAAGTACATATCGGGGTAATTAACCCCGGTATGTACCCGATAAGAGGCGGGTTGTACCGCATCTCATGTGTGATGGGATGTAAAAGCAGAAAGTGGGGTATCTGGGTTGCAGGGGGTTTGTAGTGAAAGCAGAGGGAGTGTGTGACTGTAGATGTGGTGTTGGTAGTAAATGCGGGGGGGGGGGGGGGGGGAGATATGTGACTGAGTGCTCCTGGGCTGCTGGTAGTGATTACAAGTGGGGGGGAGTGTTTATTGGGTGCTGCTAGGGTTTTGGTAGTGAATGCAGGGGGAGGGGTTGTCTAGGTGTTTCTTGGGTTTTGGTAGCCAATAAAGGGGAGGGTTGTGTGTCTGGGTGCTGCTGGGCAGCTGGTGGTGAATGTGGAGGAAAGGGGCAGGTTGTCTGAGTGCTGCTAGTGGTGAATTAGTGAATGTGTGTCTCTGGGTGCTGCTGGTGTGTTTGGGGCATACTTGGGGGGATGGAATATGCATATAGTATATAGTGTTGTGGGGTGTTGGTCTAGGCACCTGGTATAAACTGATATGTGCCTTAAGCTTACAACAATATCTGAGGTGTGTGTAGTGGTTCTTAAAACTGTATATAATGAATATATGGGGTAAAAAACTAGGTGTACAATGTACACAAGGAGGTGTCCTTGCACTAGTGCAAAAACCATCTAGTTCTGAAAGCACAGGTACATAAGTGTAATTTATAATGGTACAGTGTTCTGAAAGCACAGGTACATAAGTGTAATTTATAATGGTACAGTGTTCTGAAAGCACAGGTACATAAGTGTAATTTATAATGGTACAGTGTTCTGAAAGCACAGGTACATAAGTATAATTTATAATGGTACAGTATAATATAATGGAGGGAAGAATTAGTAAACTCAACATAAAAACAACCCAGTGGCAGGAAGTATGTATTGCAGCCCCATGACCAGATTCATAAGATACTGCAGATGGGTGGGGGAAGTTCCATTACAATTATCAAGCAAGTGTTTATTTCACTAATTTAGATCCAATAATTTCACATGTCATTGTTTGTCTCAATATAGCATTACAACATAATCCTTTTTAGAACTAAAGTAAGAAATCTAGCTGGTTAATATAAATACAAATTACTAAGCTGTATGCAAGATAAAATGAAAGATTGCAAAAAGAGTACATTTGAAGCAGCCCTGTTATTACAGCCTGAAAAAATACTTATGAGAGCCAGATATTCCAAATAATACAGACTTCCACAATCTCTATCATATAGTTTACTACGAATACCATTTTACACCAGAGCTAAAACCCAGGTAATTGCTGGGTCTACCCGGGTCGCCGCTAAGTGTAAAAAGGTCCCTGAAAAATAGCCCAGGTCAATTGACCCGGCAATCCGACCCAGGTAGCTACCAGGGTCAGACCCAGGATGGACCTGGGTAATGGTGCAGTTATCCGACCTGGGTCATGCCTAAAATTAGCTAATTGGGGGTTGTGGAGCAGTCACCTCCCACTTTTTATGACCTCACAAGTTTAGCAGGGCAGACCTGGGTTCAGTGTGAATGGGGCTGACCTGAGAACAACCCAGATCGATGGTGCGGTGTAAACGGTGTCTGACCTTGGTTTGACCTGGGTTGGAACCATGTCTGAAAACCCAGGTCAATGTCTAAAAATAGGTATAATTGATACAGTGGCGTCACAAGGCGGGTGCGGGGGGTGCGGCCCGAGGGGTGACACCAAGGTGCAGGATCCCCCTCAGTGACAGGAGCCGGGTGCTGCACTATAGCATTAAGTGCAGCACTCGGCTCCTGTCAGTGAGGGAGCCAGCACTGCCCATGCCCGCACCCCCCGCCGGGCATCACCCCATTGATACCTAATGTATCATTTTGTTAACCACGGCCACGAGCCGGGTTCGCGCCGCGAGGCCACGCCCCTCCCGAAGGCCCGCCATGCGACGCCACGCCTCCAACACACCCCCTCCCGAAGGCCACGCCCCCATTTCGGCAGGTGCAGAGCGCATGGCGTCCCTCCCCGCACCGGGTGTCACCGTGGGGAGGGACGCCACTGAATTGATAACCTCGATCTGTTATAGTAGTCTCTGAAGTCTATATGGTTTTGCTGTCATCTAGTGGTCACTTTCAAATTTTATTTTTACTCATAACCTCAATTATAATAGTGTGTTCACATTTGGCTTCAGCCTCATTTTTTCTGATATAACAACCCTTACTGCCATAGCTGCAAGTTGCAATTGAGTCTTTTTTTAACTGAGACTAGTCAGCGGGTTGCAGGTGAAAATTTAAAATGGCACCCACAGTCAGTGCCATGCTTTACACGGGCATTCTGTACACTGAGTGTGGGTGCAGTTTTAAATTTTCACCTGCAACCCGCCTGGAATTATACAAGCCGCTGCTTCATAAATAAAGCCCCTGGCATGAAAAAGAGACAGAAGACTGTTCTTGGGGCACACTTGTAATAGTGAAGAATTATTAGCTAAAATGTAATTTTTATTCGGAATAATAAAATAGGTAGGATCATTTTTCCAATTGGGAGAAAAATTAGCAACTCTTAATAAAAAATAAAAAAAAGGAGTTTATAATATAAGCACCCTTTTAGTGCTTATTATATTATTGAATTATCATTTGTATATCTGGCAATAAAAATGTTATCTCGTATCTGTGTTACTTTAATATTGTCACAAAAATTGTTATAGTAAGTCATTACAATGTATATCATTGATCAGAGTGTGTGTCTTATTCCTCTATAATTATCAGGTTGGATAGTTGCCACTTTTTGTTAGAGGAATAGTGGTCATACACATAAACACGATGTGAAGTAAAAAATATATTTCTGAAGCGAAAATGTAAAAATGCATCATCTGAAACGGAGAAATAACATGCTAAATTGTATATTATTGTGAGTGATGCCAATATGGTCACTAGGTAGAGCTGTTGCACAATTTATGGGAGTTAGAAAACTGCTTTTCTGAATCATATCACAGAAAACCTGATTTAAGGCCTGTACACAATGTCCAGCAGGGCCGTAGCTAGGGTAGTGCGGCCAGTGCCATGGCACAGGGCACCACAGGTCAGGGGGCGCCGTGTGGACCTGTCAAATTTCTGTTTATTATGATTCTTGATTGTAGATTCCTCTTATTTCATCCTCAGCATCTCCTGGCCTCTCCTATCTCTTCCCTGGCGCTTCCCCATGAAGCCATGGACCTTTTATGGGTGCATTATATCCCTTTGAAAAATGAGGGGGCGCCAATGCTCTTTCTGGCACAGGGCAGCAAAAAGTCTAGTTACAGCTCTGCTGTCCAGTGAGCATTATCGCCAACGACGGACCCAGCGGGGGTGCCAGCATCGAAGCACGACGGCAGGGGGAGGGGGGTTTCGGGGGGCTAAATGATATCCCCAGATTGAGCTGCATGTACAGACGACTGGGGATATTGTTAATGACCGGCGGGATCGCGCATTGTTTGTTGTTACATACCAGTGTCACCCAATATCACTTAGGATCCAGATGATCTACAATAATTGTCCACACATTGGTATATATATTTCATCATCAATTAGGAGTTAAGTTTTAGCAACACACAGGCATATACATAAATAGACATCAGCAGTTATAGCAAAATGGACATCAGCAGTTATAAATAAAATACTGACACATATGATCTATAAGAGTTACATAATGGATGATAATTATAGCATGAATAACAGATGCATTTTTAAACAGCATTATAATCTTATCTTACTTAGGGGCCTATTCATGATGTTAATTATAGGGTCCGAACGGACCCCGATAATTAACATTCTAATTCGCCGCGGCCACCGGAGCAATTCAGCATTGCTCCAGCGTGGTGGCAGCTGATGTGAAATCAACTGCCCCCGCGAGTGGCTGTCGGAGCAGTGACGGCAGTGCGCATGCGCGACCTACAGGTCACGCATGCGCACACGAGCCCAGACGTCCAGCGGAAGGAGCCGGACAGGGGCGGAGGGATCCGAAAGGATCCCTTCTCGCAACCCGGACCTTCTTCCCATAGGGAAGAGTGGGTAGCAATCCACAAGTGGGGGTATTCGCCATCTGAAGATTGTGAATGCTCCCGCAGTCAAGCTCCGAAAATATAATATTTTCGGAGCTTGATGAATTCTGTCTCCATACTAGTGTATGGGGACAGCGGGCCATTCCGCAAACGGCAAGGGAAGTAGGAGATATCTGTGATATCTCTTGCTTTACCTTCTTAATGAATGGCCCGAATACTTAATTTTCACAATTGCAGGAGAAAATGTGCTTTTTCACCTGCTTTTGTGAAAATTAAGTGATGATGAATAAGCCCCTTAAGCATCATGCATCACAGTTAGCAGGTACATATGTATTCAAACATCTTGTGTGAAAGATGGTTGTACTGAGTGTATACAGAGAGGCACAGGGTGTAACAGCTGTACTATTTCTGCTGCCTCACTGTGGGCCTGATTCAGCAACGATCATAACTAACTTTATATTGTGCCCCCAGTAGTAGTCCACCCCCTATGCAGTGCCCCCAGTAGTGATCCCCCCTATGCAGTGCCCCTTATACAGTGCCCCCTGTAGTGATCCCTATTTAGTGCCCCCAGTAGTGGTCCCCCCAGTGCAGTGGCCCTTGTGCCCGCAGCAGTAAGCCCCTTATATAGTGCCCCCAGTAGTAGTCCCCCCATGCAGTGCCCCCAGTAGTGGTCCCCCTTATTCAGGCCCCCAGTAGTGATCCCCCCTATCCAGTGCCCTTATACAGTGGCCCCTGTAGTGGTCCCCAGTAGAGGTCTCCCCTCCCGATGCAGTGCATCCAATAGTAGGTCCTCCCCAGTAGTAGTTCTCCCCCCCCAGTAGTGCCCCCAGTAGAAGTCCCCCCCCCCTCCCGCAGTAGTGACCCCATTAGTAGTGCCCCCAGTAGAGCCGACAAACACCTCCTCCCGGGCTGGCACACTCTGCATTATGGGAGAGACGTCATGACGTCTCTCCCATTACCCACTGCAGGAGCCAGAAGGCTCCAGCCTCGCTCTTGCAGTGGGCGCTGCAGCAGTCAATGAGAGTCTATCTGACTCTCATTGGCTACTGATTAACACACACATCGCTGCCGGGCAGCGGCGATGTGTGTGCAGCAGCAGCCTATGAGAGTCTGTCTGACTCTTATTGGCTGCTGATTAACACACACTTCGCCGCTGCGCTGGCAGCGACGTGTGTGTAAAAATGCACAGCCTGAGCCCGCCTCCCACCCTCTGCCTCGTGCTATTGGGTAAGCACTCAGGGGGAGGGAAGGGGCTTGGCTGTGGAGCACAGGACCAGCACTGGGCGGTCCTGTGTAAATGTGTAGTGCTTACCGCACTCATTGCGGTCGGCACTACACTGGGTAACTAGGCCGGGCCGTACCCCATGAGGCCACACCTCCTTTTCGGGCACATGAAGGGGAGCCATTTGGCGCACTGGGTTTCACCAGCCTCGGTGATGCCACTGCAGCAGCTACACACATTAGCCAAAAGTAAGTGTTTCCAGGTGCTGCTGAAGTAAGCTTGATGGTGATAGTGATTACTCTCCTACAACCTGATACACATTTGACACTTACAGGCAGTGAATGTCTGATGGCCAAGAAACACCAGGAGGAGTTATCAGTAATAGCAAGTTACTAAAGGTAATAGAGACCTTAATACAAAGCTCTAACACCTCTCCTGTGACAGGGTAGCAGAGTAAGCTCATCCTGTCATAATAAATTGTTGAGAATGGAAAGCGCTATTGCGCAGAGGGCCTGATTCAGAGGGAACACCTCCGTCTGGGCAGCCACGCCCCCGGCACGCCCACCAAAGGGGGCGTGCTATCACTCACCATCGACAGCACGCCCCCTTTGTAGCAAGACCCATAGCGACGGCTTGCCCGTCGCTATGCGGGTCTCACGCATGCACACAACGGAGCCGGCTCCCTCGTGCGCATGCGCACTTGGCCAACATCGACCCGCTTGCGAGTGCTCAGCACTCGCGAGCGGGTCTGAATCAGGCGCAGAGTCCCCTATGTTGACACCCTAGGGAGGTTTTATTCCCTATTCCAAGATGGCCGCTGATCTAGTTACTGTGCATGTGCTGCACCATCTTGTTACTGTGTTAAGATTCACAGCGGGAGATATTTGTTTCCAATTAGCTCACTTGAGACCTGGTATTACCACTGACCAGAATGCTGCATCCTTGCACTGCTACTGTCCTCCGCATACACTCACCAACTGGCAAGTTGTACGTCACCCTGCTCTGCTCAAACTCCATTCCTATATCCATATACCAGTGTGTGTAAGAGTGAGTATGGCTTTACCCATTATATTTTCAATAAAACCACTTCACTGGTCAAGCAACTGTGCTGTTCTTGGTCTCAAGGCATCCACTGTTGTGTACAGAAACTCTGCTATACCATAAAACCATGTACACACATTTTTCCAACATAACTGTTATTACAAAGTAAAAAAAAAAAAAAGCACATAAAAAACACAAAAAAGAATTGGGTGAAGGAAAATGCACTTTAGCTTGGATGGTCTGATTATATTACAAGATTTTAACACATGAAAGCAGTGAGGTGTAGCTGTCAATTTATACTGCACAGACATAAAAGTATAAATGCAAAATTTATTAAAATATATATATTATTACTGAATGATTATTTCTTTTGAGTAAAGATAGCTATATTACACGAAATTTCAAATGACCCGCTATGACTATATTATATGATAGTTATATGTACTCTGCTCTGTGAGGCCCAGATGTTATTTCTTCAAATACGTGTAATTTATTAAATATAACCAACTCTGTGTGGCCATGTTCAACCATGATTGTATTTTTGGTGTTCAGTGCTTTAAATGACAATAAAAACTTAAAAAAAAAAAACATATATATTACAATAACTAATCAGAACTACTTCTGTAGCCTCATTATAATTGGGAGAAGCATCACAGTTTATCAAACCAAAAATAATGAAAAGTATGAGGTACAGTACCTGTCATGTTGCCTCCAAAACAGTGAGGGCAGTTATTTCTGTGACCGGAAACACTAGCCATGTACAGTAAATACAACCTAAGTATTCACTGGACAAGCAGCGACACCACTGAAAACTACACTTTAAAATGGCTGCCTCCTTGTATGTAGATGGCACTTGTATACTGCAATAATAACTCACTCTTGAAATAGAAAACAGTTGATGGAGAAAAACACAAAACGGGAGAAATGAAAAATGTCACATATTAATGGCTATGCAAGATTCAAAAAAGCCACACATGTGACAAAGGAGAGCTGGAGATGGTGGTGGTACCCCGAGTATAGGAGATCTGCATATCAGACATTCAGTCCTGCCGAACCTGAAATGGAAGGAGATTGTAAAAGACTGTAGGAGAGCACAAGCAATGCGAAATGATACCAGCTTGGTAGATACCTGTAATGTTGAGGACACAAGAAGGCCTCTCTACCCATGATGGCGAAATGTGCCCCACATAAGACACAGCTCTGCTTGTTCAGAAACAGCTACAGAGAGACAGAAGTGCATGTATTACTTACTGACAAACATAAGGTAGATAGAAGAACAGGGATGTAGACATTAGGTGGACATCACATTGTTACAATGTCGACAGCCAACAAGTCAACATTCTCAGAATGTCGACATTAGCATTAGGCACTAGGCAGAGATAAGGGTTAGGCCTCGGGTTAGGGTGAAGCACTAGTGGAGTGTTGGGTAATAAGTGGCCCTCCTGCTGCTGTTGAATTATTGTCCCTGCCAGTTTTAGCATTCGTTGAAAGCAAAACTGTGGCAGGGCATGCTGGGATGTGTAGTCCCACAACAGCTGGCAGGTCGCTTATTGTCCACCTATGCATTATGGGTTGGGTATGGGATCCTGACAGTCATAATCCCAACACTACAAGGTAAACTCCTTACCCCTACCCCTCCCTCCCCAAAGCCTAAACCTAACCTCCTCCCTAGTGCCTAAACCTAAACTCCCCCTCCCCGCACCATAAACCTTACCCTCCCCCTTAGTGCCTAACCCTTCTCCTAGTGCCTAACCCTAACCCCTAACTCTAAACATACCCCCCGATATTTACCTTTGGTATGCCGGCAGTCGGGATACTGGAGAGAGAGAAGTAGGGGTTAGGCGAGGAAAACTCAACACAATGCTGGCTTATCAATGATCTGACCTGGAAGTTATGGTCACATGACCACCAGAAGCCGTGCTGGAGCTGTCAGGAGCAGGTAAGTGACCACTGGGCCACCAGGGACGATATGTTGAAATTCTAACATGTCAACATTTAGTTGTATATGTATCAAAGCTTGATGTGATATAAAATTGCGAGATATATATCACCAACCAATCAGCTTCTAACTTACATTTTGCAGGCTGTGTTTTAAGAAATCATAGTTTGGAGCCGATTGGTTGGTAATACAGTATATATTTCCAAATTTTATCTCACATCAAGCTTTGATACATGTGCCCCTTAATCAGTGTCTCCATGATGAATGTGTACATGATGACTGTCGACATATAATTCCACACCCAGAAGAACAAGATTTTAACTAATATAACAAATCAAAACTGTAGTAACATGGTTGGAAATATACAGTAACAACTGAATCACCAAAAAAATGGTAGAGGAAATGGAGATCAAGGACATAGAATATTTGAAAATATTTAGAAGTTCAATGTCTACGTATTTAACCCACCTGCCCAAATGCTCCGGTCTTCATTGAACACATGCCACAGATCATAGCTGGAGACCTGGGGAATCCATCCCTGCACATGTGGGAGCAACGTACCACCTACACAACACACACAACAAATAGTGAGCTTTTCTTTCACATACCTGATGACGGTAGCAAGCACACTATGTAGGCAAAAGTGATTGGACATCCCCGCACAAGCGAAATGCATACCATTGCACAAGAGTTCCAAATGGCCTCTAATGTGGAGGTTTCGACAAAAACACTTCGTAGGGAGGCCCATGCACTTGAAGTTCTACAGAAATCATCAGAATGACAATTCCACCTGTCATGTTTCCAGGGCGCCGATGGACTGGTATTCAGAATATTTGGTAACCCAGATGGACTGGCCAGCTCAGAGTCCAGATATTAACCCCATTGAGAACCTCTGGGATGAATTGGAGCGACGGGTGGATTCTTGGCCAACTCGACCTTCTTCAGTGTCACAGTTGGTCACGGTACTTAAGGCAGATTGGCAAAACATACCGCCTGCTGTTGTCCAGGAACTTGTGTAGAGTTTGCCAAGAAGGGTGTCTGCAGTAATCACTGCACGTGGTGGACCTACAAAGTACTAACGTCAATAAAATCTCATTGATCTATTTGTTGTCAGTGTCCAATCACTTTTGTCTACATAGTGTATAAGAGCTAGAGATTTTGCCACCAAGTAAACATAATTCCTAATAAGTCCTTGGTCTTTACACAGGTATCTGCTCAGGTGCGATCTTATCTCACCTCCTGTTTGTAGTCTGAATGTGTTGCTGCATGTTGGCATTTGCCTACTTATGTCAGCAAGTACTGGACTTAAAAGTAGATTAAATGCAAATAATAAAGCAACAGGTATTTCTGCTATTTTATGCTGCTGTCAATAAGTTTATCATTACTGACATGGATTGTTCCTGACCTTCTCTGTGACTTTGAACTTCAGCTTGTATTCAGACCTGGAACTTGTGTTTACCCTCCAGAACCCTGGCCAGTCCCGACTACGTCCATATCTCGATATATTGTCTCCAGGTCTGAGCAAGGTTGTGACATGTGGGCGTCTTATTACTACTTGCAGAGCTCCCTGGTGAATTCCCATTAGCTAATAGACTCTGTGCCACAAGTGAGCCAGCAACATCACCATAGCCAGTGCAAGGGGGCAATTAGCTATTGTATATTAATCATTCATCAGCCAACAATAGTTTACTAATGCACATGAACAGTGGACATCTGAAGCTTGTGCATGCGCAAATGAGCACTGCACTGACCACTCCATCCTGGTGTCCACAGCAGAATGGACTTCAGCAGCCATCGGAAAGAAGCATGCAATGGTCACCACCATAGTAATCCTGTCATTGTATGGGAAAAGCATTTCCAATAGATCGGGAACATTGTTGGTTGCCACCCATCAGTTTATAATTGCAATACCTGTATCTTGGCATCATCAAACTCTGTGGCATCTGCTAGATATACGCCTTTATCTGACCTTTATTTAAAAATGAAACTCATTTTGCAAATGGGGAAGATCATGATTTTTAATTACCTTTAGGTATTGTGCTCGGGTGTGAGCTTGGATGGCACGTGCTCGAGGGTCCTTTCTCAGGAAGTTTACTAGTCGTCCATTCAGTGTAGCTTGCTGCAGCAGGCGTGGTAGCTGATACACCACCGTGGCATCATCTGTGCAGTTGTATTCATAATAATCTGCCAAACTGACTAAGTACAACTGATGAGAATTGTCCGGATTAAGCAGACATTGCTCCACTGCCTGTAGCCAGGAAAATGGGCTATTAATGAAATTGAATAAAGACGATTCATATTTTACCAATTGTACATACACAAAAAAATGTATGTAGTAAAATACAAACCTAAAGTGTAAAAAAATCCACATAAAAAATGTGTCCTCATACATCTAGCCTCAATACATCTAGCCTCAAGTGAGCTGCCAGGTCCCATGCTACTCTGGTAGCGTTGGGAGTCTATTTCTGCTAAAAATGCGTCTAAGGCGCAATGCGACTAGGATGCACCAGCAGACAATAACCTGAAATGAGCATGTGAAATGGCCCTACAGCCTACAGGTCAATTTATCTAAGTCCCTCACTGCCAGCTTTTGAAGATATAGGGCCTCATTTAGAGATGTTTGAAGATCTTCGCATGCGCAGGATCTGTACTGCTCATGAGCTCTCGCAGTTCCTCAAAATTTTTAGAAGCTTTAGTAAACCTACACCATTGTATCAATTTAACCCAACAAATATGTAGCATATTTAGAAAACCACCAGCTAACATATATAATCTACCAAGGAGCGGCACATCCAATTGGACATGAGGTTTTACCTGGAAAAAATTATGTGAACTTCACAACCAATTTTGGATTGCCGCGGGTATAGGCGCTCCTGATACCCGCAGTATCCAACTAAAAAAAAACTGGGCGCAGGTTTTTGCGAGCAAGCTCCCGCAGCAGGGGATTTTTTTTTTTTAGACTAAGGACAGCTGCGACTAAGGACTACACTGCACCCACTGTGTGTGGGAGTGGGTGCAGTGTAGTGCAGAGTGTGCGGTTACAGCGATAATGTAGTGCAGGTAGAGTGTGGGGGGAGCAGGTGTAGGGTTGGGGTAGTGGGGTGCATGGCTAGGGGTAGTACCTGTCCTGTGCCTGTCCGGTCCATGGAAGCAATCTGCGATGCTGGAAGCTGGAGAAGAGAACCGGAGGAGGGAGAGAGCGCTGCAGAAGGGGGTTTTATTTAAGGACTAATAAAGCTAATTGGAATGTTCAATTGCTTAATTAGTCAATTGCCAGAGGGGTCCAGAAGCAAGTCCAGACAATGTTTCCTTAAAATAAGGATTTTTTTCAACATGGAGAGGCAGAGACACCCCTTTACCTTGTAGGTTCAAATGGGCCTTACCTGTGTTTGACAACTTACTGACCCCTCCACTAGGAAAACGCTGCTGTTCTCAAAAGCTGCTACCAAATACAGATGTGTCCACATATATCTTACTTCCTTATGCAGTAAGTTGAACATGTCGTGGCGTGACATGTGGCTTCTTATCCTCAAACGAATGCAAATAGAATGCACAGGCAGCTTCTGCTGATTGAAATTATATGCAGCATGCCTATATTCTGTGGACGACTGCAGGTGTATCTGCATGCGAAATGTTACGTCACAGTGTCACAGCCGCATATCATTTCAATCAGCAGAAGCTGCTTGTGCGTCCTTTTTGCATCACTTTGCGAATAAGAAGTATTTGAAGGTAAAAAGTTGCACAATAAGACGCTTAGGTCTACAGGGACAAATGGTTGACAGTGACAAAAGGTAGACACAAAAAAGGTTGTCATGTTCAAAAGGTCAACAGTGTCAAAATGTCGACACAAAAATGGTCAACATTGCTTTTTGTTGTTTTGTTTGTTTGTTTTCTAGCCCTAATCTTCACCTTAACCATCCCATTGGTGCCTAACCATAACCCTCCTTCCGATGCCTAACCCTAACCGTCCCTTCTAGTGCCTAATACTAACCTACCCCTCCTGATGCCTAATACTAACTGTCAGGGTAAGTACCTAACCCTAACTGTCTGGTAAGTGCATAACCTTATCCCTAAAAAATAAATAAAAATAGTGTTGACTATTTTTTTGTTGACATTTTGACCCTGTTGACCTTTTGTCCCCGTCTGTCTAACAACTGTGGTCTTAATTGGTTTAAAAAAAAACAACAACTTTAGACCTGCTCTGGAGGCGCTTAAAAAAAAAAAAAAAAATCAAAACCCTGCACTCAATTGAATACCAAAAATCTTGCACCTGTGAGAAAAACCCAGCAGGTGCAAGATTTTTTATAAACTTGCACCTAATTGAATATGCCTTTAAGTATATATAATCCTTACTTAGCCAATATTACCTTTGCAACACTGCCATGAAAGAAGCTAAGAGTGTCTCTCCCTCGATTGTCCCGGCTTGTTCGAAGAAGACATCTTAATGTTCTGCGGAGTGCGGCCCAATACATGGTAGGTATTTCTACCCCACCTTCTAGAGAAGACATTGCTCCCTGTAAGTCTCTCTCAGCTACACCCTCCTGACAGCATTTCACCAGGCAAAGTAGCTATTTAAAAAAAAAGAAAAAAAAGAACACAAATAATGCCAATGACATTGCTGTAAGATTACTCTATGGCGGTACTCGTTGTTGCCTTGTCGGAGAAAACATTCACAAAAAGTCAGTCCTTTACCTTTTTAACTCGACAACTCTGATCTTCCTGTACCAGTCTCTGAATAATACTTTCCAGCAGCCCTTGCAGTGTATCAGGAATCCCCATAATCTTCTTGGTGAGCATCTCAAACACACCAAAGACACGCAGCTCCTCGCAGACAAGAGACAACCACAGAGGGTTGGAGGAGGAAGACTTCTGCAGAAGCTGGTGAAGCTGCTCAGAACTCAGTGTCTACATGAAACAGGGGAAGGATAGCAAATAGACAGTAAGTTCACATTAGTATTAGTGATATCTAGTAGTCATCAAGATATCCAACAAAACACTTAATATGCATTTAAAACAAAGAAGGGTCCAATTGTAAATGCAGACTGCCTCTCATGCCACTGATTACTTCCTCCCACTCCCGCCTCCAAGACTTTGCCCGTGCTGCTCCCCACCTTTGGAACGCTCTCCCTCTCCATCAGACTCTCCACCTCTCTACAATCCTTCAAACGGGCTCTCAAGACCCACTACTTCATCAACGCTTTCCAGCTCTCATCCTAACTTGCTACTACATGTTCCCTTCTCCCTATCTTTCCCATCTGTATCATGCCCGTCTGTCTGCCCCTCCCTTTGAGAATGTAAGCTCTTGCGTGCAGGGCCCTCTACCCTCTTGTGCTTCTCCTTACTTTATATTCATCTACTAGGACACCTAACACTTGGTGCATATGATTTGTTGCTTAATTGGGTGTTATGGCCACCTATGTATCAATGTATATTATCCATGTCCTTGTCCTTCATTGTATTGTATTTTACTGTAAGTTACTTTTTGGTTAAGTACCTTGTAAGGCACTGCCGAACACTTGTGGCGCCATATAAATAAACAATAATAATAATAATAATAAGAATTGTTGTTTGGATTAAATTGAACTAACACTAAATCTATGGTAACGGAGGTGGAATTTGCGCAATTTGAGTGTAAAGTATACTGCCTTTCCTACCACTGCTATATACAGTATACCTGCTTATTCTAACTGTACTGTATGTAAGTGGACATGGCTTGTATTTTTTTGGTATACAATAAAATCTTACCTAAAAAACACCTCTCTTATTTATATGAATGGATCATGGACTGTCATTAACACCAACCCCAAATATACACATCATTCTGTTGGATGTACACATCACTATCTATCTATTGCTAATAACCAATTAAGTTACTGTCACTTTACTGTACTGTAGTTTGGTCAATGAGGACCTGATGCAAGTAAAATAGTTTTACTTATGCGCATGCATCTCAGTGGTCACCGCAGGCGGATGCAGAACAGAATGCATTGAGAGCCATGCAGGTTCAGGTTGCTCAGAAGTCCGATAGTGCGGTTGATGTTTGCTCGATGGTGCACCTTTGTGTGTGACGCAGCAGATTAGAGCTGCAATCCCTTGAAAATGTTGCTGCAATAATAATCTAATGATCTATCTCCTGCAGCTACTACCCCTTGCTCTTCTCAGAACTCTCTATTGGCATCCTGTAAGCCTATAGTATAGAGTGCTTCTACTTGCATACAAAGCCTTACATCCCATTGCTCCTCCCTACATTTCTGTACATATTTCTATAAATAAACCAGCTACCTTCATTCTACACTTTCCTATACCACTACTCTATCCTAACTGAGGCCCTTTCACTTGCTGTCCTATCCCCAGAAAGCATCTATTACTCAGGTGTTTTTTTCTCAATGCTGCTTTTTGTAAGTTCTGTACTGAATGGTTTGATTCCATGTTTTATGATCTCTATACATTACAGTCCTGCTGTCACCTTGCTATAGCGAGACAGGTATAAGACTGCCAGACTTTGTGCGGTCTCTCGGGAAAGATTATCCAGATCTAAACAATAAGGTGAAGGCCCATTTTGGAGTGCAGAGGTTGGGGTACAGCTGATGACACATTTATAAGGCAGAGGAAGAAATTCTTGGGTGCTCAGCCAAGACAGAAGATCAGAGGCATCAGATGGGATAGAGAGCTGTAAAAAGAAAATATTGCTAAATATGGAAATTTGAGAAATTGGTACACAGCTGTGCTAGTATTCATAAATAGGGACTTACACACAAACACACATTTCTAGAAGTTCTCATAGCACTGAATATTTTTCTTGTACAGAGTGTACTTTCTGAATCCATTGTTTGTCAAGTGTCATCTTAAAATGGTCTTGTACATCTACACTGCTTCTCTAAACAGCAAGCCATTTCTGCAGCTCCTTCCACTATATGCAATGCCAGCTCAATATTGCAGTGTGCATGGCCCATAAACATCAGTGACGTGTGGTGAGGTAAATGGCTGGGGAGGCACTGGCTAGTATCAGAGACAGGTTTACATATATATATATATATATATATATATATATATATAAACCCAAAGGTTCATGTGGGCATTATACAAAGGTGCAGCAGTATATAGTGCTGGAAATTTGGTGTGTTTTGATCAGGTATGTGCGGAAAAGGTAGATAGGGGAGGCAGTGCCTCACCTGCCACACACTTTTTACTCCAGAGTTTTGACTATAAAAATGATTAAAATAATACAAAGATGATTTATAATATTTTCTATACATTTTTCTTATAATTTTTACGTAAGTATGACAGGAAAGGCTCTGCCTTGTCTGACCGCACATTACTGATAAACATCTATAATGCCCAATAAGGGTCCTGTAGAAATGTATAAGATCATTAGGAAATGATTGCAGACAGTTCCTATAGGCATGGGCATGTGGGTATTTTACAACATTAACAGACCCCATCACAAGAAGTGACTTCCTTTAGTGTGTGGACATTGACTCTGTTACATGGCTCAGGGCTGTGTGGTCAGATTAGTCCATGTGCGGCTGACATAATACATAAAGGAGATGAGGGGATGATGTGCTGATTTGCTGTATGGATATTGATGATAAAAAATGGGAAAAATAAATAAATAGGTGCTGGAGTAGGTACATGAGCACAGAGAAAGCATGCACAAATGTGCCACTTATATACATCTGTTGTGCTCCATAGAGGTCCCTCCTTCACTTGTACACACTAGGGGCATGTTTACTAAAGTGAGGATTTATAGAAGTGGAGATGTTGCCCATAGCAACCAATCAGATTGTACTTATTTATCTAGCACCTTCTAGAATAGGGGTGGGCTATAAGCGGCCCCCCAGATGTTGTAAAACTACACATCCCAGAATGCAGTGCCAGTTTTGCTATTTGGCCGTGCTAAAAATGTTGCAATGCATGCTGTGATTTGTAGTTCAACAACAGCTGGATGGCCGCTTATTGCCAAATCCTGTTCTAGAAGATAATAGCTATAATCTGATTGGTTGCTATGGGCAACACCTCCACTTCTATAAACCTGTACTTTAGTAAATAAACCCCTATTCTGCATCTGTCTGATGCAAATCTCCCACTCATGCTAGCAATGTCAGACTAGAAGTAGCATGCTTTTTGCATGGTCCTGTTATATAGTCAATTAGTACACGAGTCACTTTTCTTTCTGTATACATTTCTGCATTTGGACTTTTCGCCTCCTTCGCCTGTTTTCCAGACGGAAAAGTATCGTGCGCGTGCCCGCTATTCCCCGTATTCAATTCCAAAGTAGGCGAAATCGGGAACAGGCGCAACTTGGATCGGCGAAAAAATACATGAATTTTCGGGAAATAATTGTAGGACCCCCCCTAAAGATGTCCAGTCCTCGGGGATCACTATGGATACCCCCGTTTTTGCCTGCAGAAGAAAGTCGGCTTTTTAAATAGATGCGGCAGGTGGTTATTTTTCCCGACATTGAAGAAGTGGTGCAGAAGAGCACTTAGGTTTTTTTTTCGTCTTTAAAAGTGGTCCCATCAAATTTGGGTACATGAAAATGGGGGTAAGCATTTTTTTTAAGTCCCTAAAGTTATTTTAAGAAATTGAAAAATTGCACCTGCCGCTTGTCCCCGCAATGAAGAAAACTCCTGCTGCATACATGGGGACCCGACCTGAATTAATTTAAATAGTGTGGCACTTTGTTCCACTTTTTTTTTTTTTTTTTTTTACCCCCAAACTTAAACATAATTTTTTGGGGTGTCCTTACTATTTTTTTTTTTTTTTTTTAATTCAATAGTTTTTATTTGTTTTCAAGAAAAAACATTAACAAACAATAATAAAAAATATTTTTTTTTTACATCACAGTAAAGAGTCTTTTCCTGACTATTTTTAAACTTTATTTGACGCAGTTTACCTTTAGGGGACTGTCTAAAGGCTGCACATGGGTTCCCGCAATGTTGTACCCCAAAACCGTAATTCTGCACTTTTTTCCGCCTGCTATTCATAGGCGAAACTTTTTCACATATTACATTGCATTGACTTTCCACCTAGGCGAAAAGTCTTCCAAATTGAATACGGAGGAAACTCAAAAGAGGCGAAAATGACATCGGCGAAAAAGTATCACGGAAACGGACTTTTCGCCTCAAATTGAATACGGCCCACAGTCTGTATTCTTTCCTTTCTCTTTTTTTTTTTTTTACTATAATTCTTCCACCCATGCTTATAAACAATGTCATGCCATTGTAACATACAGCCAGTTTACATGGTGCAGTTGGGATGTAGTCAAGAGACTGGAGGGCGCGAGGCTGCCGGTCTCTATGCCGACGCTGAAATCCTGACAATGGAGTTAAGATAGGCGTCAAAATATCAATGCCTATCTTAATCCCGACGCCGGAATCCAGGAGGACGCGTGCCCGAACGAGGTAACTCCGGGGCGTCCGTCCTGGTGGCCGCGGGGTTTATGTTTAGGGCAGTTAGCGGGGTTAGCGTTAGTTGTTTTTTTTTTTTGGGGGGGGGGGTTAGGCACCCCTAGGTGGGAGGGTTAGGTTTAGGCACGAAGGAGGGGGACTTAGATTCAGGAACTAACGGGGAGGGTTAGGCTACAAGAAGGGAGGGTTAGGTGGGGAAGGGGACAGGGTAAGTATACTTGATACCAACCATCGGGATGCTGCTGTCCGTATTGTGACAGGAGGCATCCCGATAGCCGGCATTACATACCGATTCCGGTGCAGTTATCAATATGCACTACAAAGGTTCACTGCAAATACTGCCTTCTAAATTAACAGTAATATACCTCTCAATCAAGGAGAGTGGTGGTGTAAAGGTGTGGAGTATAAGGAAACAGCACAGCCTTCATACATTTATCTCACCTGGTTTACAGCATCAATAAATATAAAAGCAGGACGATCAACAAGGCTTGCAGTGTTTTGCAGAACCCGCTGCAGGATATCTTTAATTTCTTCATTTCTCCAACAGTTTCCCAGCTTCAGGAGAACATCCTCACGATCTGCAAACCGCAACAGGGAGTGGGTGACAGACATTACACAGTTTAATGGGTTTTTCTGCTGTCTACAAGTTACACAGAACGCCCTCTCTCAATCCCCAAAGGAAAAGATAATGGACAAAAAACACAATTCAACAAAATAGATTTTTTTAATCTCTTGTTGCTGAGTAAAATTAGGTACATCAATAGCTTAGAGTTACTTCTTGTATATACTACTGCCTACTCAGGGCAATCTGTATACTAGGGTCACTGTATTACTGACAACTAAGAATGTAATATTAGGAAACCTATGCAGAGATATGAATATACCACCTCTCTCAGTGATATTAATACATGCAAATATACAGATCAATACAATATAACATAAATAATAAGTTCTGATCTTTGATTGTATAATTGCCACATTTTCCTTTATATCTTGTGGGAGTTTCATAATCAGAATAAATGCAGACCGGCAGACATGGATAAACTGTACCTGGCCCAGCTGGCATGAAGTGGCAGCATAGACGCATCACTATGTTGGAAAGTTGAACAGATGAAGGACAGCAGCCAACAAAATGGTAAAACACGTTGCAGTCAGGAAGCTGTGGGTACAACAAATAGCAAATGACTGCATGTGGTAGCCTAAGTAGCTTTCAGCCAAACTGTGGGCCTGATTCAGAGCTGCTCGTAAGCGGCCGCTCGTTCGCTCCGAGCGATGTTCGCACAACTGCGCATCCGTATGGGTCGTAATGCGCATGCGCCAACCAGTCATTGCGGTCGTAAATCGAGCGCTCGCAAAATAGCGAGTGCCTGCTAATTTGAGTGACAGGATGAGGCGTTTGTGGGTGGTAACAGGGGAAGGTGCTTGAAAACGGGGAGTGGTGATCCGAACGCAGGCGTGCCAAACGGTCAAAACGGGCGTTTTAAGGGGGTGCATAATTAGCAAAGTAGCGTCATCGACCACGTCACTGGTTGTTTCTTAGCCTGAACTGTTCGCATGATTGCGGTAGGAAAATCCTACCACAAGCACTGCGAGCAGTTCATACGCCTTTCGATGTACTCGATTAATCAAATAAATAGCGGAGATGACGTAGGATGCGAGCGGCCAGGTGCCGTCTTTACAAAATAGCGAGCGAATGTTTCGTTCGCTCGCTCAGACATAGAGGCGTCCACAGACCGCAAAGAGCGAGCGCTCAATTTAAATAGCCGGCCCCTTTTTCTGAACGAACGAGCGCAAATAGCGTCCGGCTCTGAATCAGGCCCAGTGCCCATACTCTTATAGGCACATAATATACCAGACTCTCACCTGGAGTGCTGCGGTTACGCAGGCAGTTAAAAGAGAGGATTTGCCCAAGCCAGGCTCTGATATAACCTGGAAAAGAGGACTCATCTGTTTGCCTGATTCACTAGTTTTCATTTGTAGGAAGTCCAGGATCCTCTGTACCTCCAGATCACGGCCCAGGAACAGCTGCTTCTTTTGGTGAAGGAAGAGTTGATGTTGAGCCAATTCTGACTGTTCCCTGCATAGAAACACATAAAATCACACATACTGTAGTGGGCTTCCCTCTATCAGTTCCAGGGTCAGATACTTAGGGCAATAGCACTCAGACGGGACATCTATCTAGTAATTTAGTGATTCACTATAATCCTTGGCAGTCACCAGTATATGCAGGATCATTTACTTTACCAGGAAAATTTGTCTCCTTGTGTCACAACCTCAGAATGCCGTGGGAACGTCTCCAGAATTCTCGTCTTTAGGAACTGCAGAATCCGCAAAGAAAATTCTCCACAAAAACCCAGTTTTACCTTAAAATAAAAACGAAATAAAAATAAATACTAATATATATATATATATATATATATATATATATATATATATACATATATATATATACACACACATACATACATACATACATACATATATACAGTCAGGTCCACAAATATTGGGACATTGACAGAATTTTCATATTTTGTCCTCTATTCACCACTACAATGGCTTTGAAATGAAACAAACAAGAACAAGATGTGATTTAACTGCAGACTTTCAGATTTAATTTGAGGGTAATTACATCCAAATCAGGTGAACGGAGTAGGAATTACAACGGTTTCTATACGTGCCTCCAACTTTTTAAGGGGCCAAAAGTAATGGGACAAACTAAACAATCCTAAATCTAACTTTCACTTTTTAATACTTTGTTGCAAATCCTTTGCAGGCAATTACAGCCTGAAGTCTGGAACGCATAGACATCACCAGACGCTGGGTTTCATCCCTGGTGATGCTCTGCCAGGCCTCTACTGCAAATGTCTTCAGTTCCTGCTTGTTCTTGGGGCATTTTCCCTTCAGTTTTGTCTTCATCAAGTGAAATGCATGCTCAATCGGATTCAGGTCAGGGGATTGACTTGGCCATTGCATAATATTCCACTTTTTAGCCTTAAAAAACTCTTTGGTTGCTTTTGCAGTATGCTTCGGGTCATTGTCCATCTGCACTGTGAGGCACTGTCCAATGAGTTCTGAAGCATTTGACTGAATATGAGCATATAATATTGCCCGAAACACTTCAGAATTCATTCTGCTGCTTTTGTCAGCAGTCACATCATCAACATATACAAGGGAACCAGTTCCATTGGCAGCTTTACATGCCCACGCCATGACACTACCACCACCATGCTTCACTGATGAGGTGGTATGTTTTGGATCATGAGCAGTTCCTTTCCTTCTCCGTACTCTTCTCTTCCCATCACTCTGGTACAAGTTGATCTTTGTCTCATCTGTCCATAGGATGTTGTTCCAGAACTGTAATGGCTTTTTTAGATGTTGTTTGGCAAACTCTAATCTGGTCTTCCTGTTTTTGTGGCTCACCAATGGTTTGCATCTTGTGGTGAACCCTCTATATTCACTCTTGTGAAGTCTTCTCTTGATTGTTGACTTTGACACATATACATCTACTGTACCTCCTGGAGAGTGTTCTTGATTTGGCCAACTGTTGTGAAGGGGTTTTTCTTCACCAGGGAAATAATTCTTTTGTCATCCACCACAGTTGTTTTCTGTGGTCTTCCAGGTCTTTTGGTGTTGCTGAGCTCTCCGATGCATTCTTTCTTTTTAAGAATGTTCCAAACAGTTGATTTGGCCACACCTAATGTTTTTGCAATCTCTCTGATGGCTTTGTTTTCATTTTTCAGCCTAATGATGGCTTGCTTCACTGATAGTGACAGCTCTTTGGATCTCATATTGAGAGTCAACAGCAACTGATTCCAAATGCAAATGTCACACCTAGAATCAACTCTAGACCTTTTACCTGCTTAATTGATAATGAAATAACAAGGGAATAGCCCACACCTGTCCATGAAATAGCTTTTGAGTTGATAGTCCCATTACTTTTGGCCCCTTAAAAAGTGGGAGGCACATATTGAAACAGTTGTAATTCCTACACCGTTCACCCGATTTGGATGTAATTACCCTCAAATTAAATCTGAAAGTCTGCAGTTAAAGCACATCTTGTTTGTTTCATTTCAAAGCCATTGTGGTGGTGAATAGAGGCCAAAATCTGAAAATTCTGTAAATGTCCCAATATTTATGGGCCTGACTGTGTGTGTGTATATATATATATATTTTAGTCCAAATAGATCGGCACTCCTATTTTCTCCATAAATAAATTGCCAGGGTGCTCGTCAGAAGAAATAACAGAGTATACAGAAAAAACGGCACTCTACTGGTCTAATATCCACAAATAAATATATTCAAACAGCCAGTCCAATAGTCTGACGTTTCAGGCTTTTATTAGCCCGTTTGCAAGGAAGTATAACAAGAAAAACCATCACAACCTTACATCTATGGTAAGGTGATATTTAAGGTAAGGGTGTGATGTTTTTTCTTGTTATACTTCGTTGAAAACGCGCATATACTGTACACCCAGTACGCACCTCTTTTCTTTTCTTTTTTAATTCCTGGGTGTGACCTAACTCCTCTCTCAGTGGGTGTGACACTGACATCATACACAAGTGCGTGTGATGTGATGACGTCACACGCACGAACACGCCACCCAGCAGGCTAAAGAACACTGTAGAAAATGGACCCAGCAGACTGTCAGCTGTTTGACAGCTGCTACCGGAGTCCGACTTCAACCAGCGTGGCACCCTATGTGCTCTGGTGGAACCGCCCTCCCTGCGCCCCTGACTGTACTATCACTATTGCTTTGGGGAGAATGCCATGTAGGAATGAGATTGATTAGGTGTGGGTGACTATTTTTCAAACTGTAGCCCTCTTTTATAGTTTAGTTAGGCCATATTCAGATGGATGCCACTTTGGCTTTGGTGATGATGGATCAGTTGAGACTGAAGTGGGGTTATGTACAGAGATATCTTATTGGGAAGAGATAGAATGGAGAACTGTGGATCAGCACAATAAATTGGATTCCGGTGGATTAAGACAGTCTGGTACACTGGATTAGCAGAGTAGCCTAGAGTAACAGTAGATTAAGGCAGTATGTTAGATACTTATTAGGTGTAGATTATGTTAAATGATGCATACACTGATTCAATGTGAGCTTTTAAGACAATAGAGCAGGGATTCCCAACCACGGTTCTCAAGGCACACTAACAGTCCAGGTATTAAGGCTAGCCATACTTGAGCACAGGTGACCTAATTAGTACCTCACTTATTTTGATTTAACCATCTATGCTTAAGCATGGATATCACTAAAACCAGGACTTTTAGTGTGCCTTGAGGTTGGGAATAATTGCAATAGACGGTTGAATCCAAAATAAACCCAGGCAAATTGTATAAGTCAGAAACAAGTGGATTTAACCATATAGTTATTCATTCTAATATAATTTTTATAGGACAATTTGACTTTGGAACCCCGATAGTTACAACTGCTAGGTGAGTAATGAGGAGACAGGGTGGTCAGCTGGCAGAAGCAGTCATGTTCTATGATATCCAAGTCCTTTACCCAGTGTTCTTGGAGGCTGCTTAAAAAGTGAAAGGGGTTTCTAGAGCAGAATGAAAACTATAGTGGTAATAGTTGGAAGCAGTCGCAAAAGATAAGAATCCTCCATTAAAAATGGTCTGTTCAAGGTTTTCTTGCAGACAACACCCAATGGCAAGGTTATCCACTCAAAAGGTTGTGGGCAATTTGCTGCTGGCAGTCCTTAGAACCCTGTAAGGTTAGAAGCGGTCAAATTAGTCCCTTCTGAGGAAGTATAATATATACTGTATAGCAGTATGATATAGCAGTGTGATATAATATATCTGGGTCCATGGTTTCTCTTATAGTTTAAAAGTTTTTGTAATTGTAGCCTGCTGGTGATGGGAGATGCTGCTGACATATAGCGGCTGAGATACTTGATGGCCGATTATTTTTCTGATGGTGGGTAACACATTGACAAAGTTAATTACAGAAACTGAGCTGTATTACTATCAACTTGTTGACCACAGGCAGGGGCGTTTAAGAGAAGAGAGGGCTCGTGTTCACTCCCCGTCCGGGGCCCCTCCTCTCTCCCTGTCGGCCACCGTGCACTGACAGCCTCAGTAGACTCCGGGCACTAGTCTGTGCCCGGAGTCTACTGTGCATGCACAGGTCACCGAGAAAATGCTGCAGCAGCCATTTTTACTGTGATTTTCTACTGCGGATGTGCAGAACGCCGGGAAAATGGCCGTAGCGACCATTTTCAGGCTTTTTGTGTAGTGCCTCTGTAGTTGACATGGAACTCCAGAGAGGTAAGTATTAAATAGTATTAGTGTAGGGTGTGCGGTGTGGGCCCATGTGCAAGTGAGGGGGGTCCATTAAAGTGGGGCCGCTATACGTTGAGTCCAGTGCACTTCCAAGTGAGAGGCCTCTGGGACAGAGATCCCGTTCAGATGTGGGGACACTTTGCAGATGATCAAATTAGTAATAAAGCTTTTCCTCAGGACGCTGCAGTCAATGCTGATGGCTCAGCCCCTCTGCGCAACGTCATGACATCATGCACTGAGGGGGAAGGACAAGCTCAGGGTGCAGTTGAGCCCTGTTACAGCACTGTGGCAATTTCATAAGATGCCACATTCCCTCAAGTCAGACTATAAGGTTTCTGCCCTGCTAGGCATAAGTGCTATTATTGTGAAGTGTAAACATCTAGAAGTAGCAACAGCTCATGATTTAGCCCACACAAGGTCGCAGACCGTAACTGCAGATTGCAAGGCATGTAGCATGTGACAATCATCTGTCCTTGGCTGCAACACACTTTACTGATAACTGTTTGGAGGGAGAGTCATGGATTTAATTTCCATGGCTGAGCAATCATACACAAGCCTCAGATCATCATACACAATTGTCAATGTAGGCAGAGTAAAGCACACCACCATTGGTCAGTGGCTTAACTTGCGAGTGGTGGTCCCAGGTGCAAAAATATGTTTGACCCCCTCCTTTGTAGGCCCCAATCTGAGTTCATAATATGCCACATGGTAGTGCACCACATGACCACCAACAAAAGAGAGCATCCCAGTGTCTAATAGTAACACTGATCAACACACATTTTATTGGCAATCATATAACGATTTTGGGGTAACTTTGTGGTGCCAATTCCGAATATGAGATTGTGTATCTAAAAAATTAGAGCCAGACGAGAAACAAGAAAAACACAATAGACAACTGTCAGCTGACTGCTGGTTGGGTGGAGGGGGAATATTCCAGAACGGTTGTGGAGTGAACACCGAGAATATTTACGTGTCACACCTTCTAGGATGTTCCGGTAGATTCCCATATGCAGACGTCATGGCTAAGTTCCCTATTACTTCAGGGTATCCATTTTCTTAACTACTAAAGACAATTCGAAAAATTTTATTTTATTTAATCCAGCAACCCCAACATACCCTAAATTAATTTAAATTGCCTTGGCATCGAAACCTTTTTTTTGGGGGGGGGGGCTGTGCAGTCTGTGCCCCTTTTAATCAAATAATAACAAACAATCTGTGCCTCCTTTAAAAACTCACCGGTATCTAGTGTCAACAGCACTGCTTGGGGGCTTCACAGATATTGTATGTCTGCTGGCAGAGGGTAATGGGCAGAGAGTAACGGGGGAAGGCAGAGGGTGTTAGGGAGAGGCAGAGGGTGAAGAACAGAGTGTGTCAGGCTAAGGGTGATGGGAAGAGGCAGAGGGTGACCTGTAGTCTGAGAGGCGGCGGTGGATAGACTGGTCAGAAGACAAAGATGCCCACTATTCCCGCCTGCGGCACTCACAAGATTGCCAGGCTCCTCGAGTCCCCAGCAGGCAGCACATGCGTAGCAGCAGCCCAGCCAGCCTGTACTGTCCAAGGCAATCCTGGATGGGTAGCAGACACCGATAGCATTCAGTCTCACCGCTACCAGCGCTGCAGATCATCAACTGATGATGATCCAATCAGTGGCGGGGGACAGTTAGGTCCCTTACTGGACCCCGGTCCTACGCACCATCTGCACTGTCAGTATTTCCGCCCCTGCCATTGATTTCTCCAGCAATGGAATTGTGACAGTGGTGAAGCTATGCTTTCTGTCACCCGGGGCAAAGACTCCACTTGGCACCACCACCCCTTCCCTTTCCTTGCCTCAATACCCTCACACCTCCCTACACCCTCCTTTACACTTGTTCTTAAATGGTATAGAGTGTGCTGTGAATTGGTTGAGAAGCAGTCAGGGGAGCTGAATCAGTGGTATATTCTAATTTTTGTACACTAGTTATCCCTGAATGCTGCTGCAGAAGCCATATTATTATTAATTATTATTATTATAATAATAAAGAGACTATTGTATAAGATTTAAGTGGACTCTGCTGTAATCATCTGGCAGTACTGAACTAATGCTGGGTACACGCTAAACGATGTGTACCCAGCACGATCTGGTTCGCGACGGGACCCGGCATCGGCAATTGCATACACTTGCCAATGCCAGGAGCGACGATGGGGGCCATGCTGCATTCGGCAGCATGGCCACCGCTGACTATATCGCCGGTCGGACCAGCATGCAGGTCCGAAGGACAATGTCGCTGACAACGCACGGGAGAGTGCATTGTCAACGACATTGCGGGTAGACACTGGCCGATGTGGATGATAGGTCGTCTGATCTGCCGGATCATACAACATATCGTCTAGTGTGTACCCGGCTTTACTCTGTTCTTCTCAAAATATTTATAGTTAGTTTTTTTTGTTACACATTGTGACACCATTTACACATTGAGTAGCTATCACCATGACCCCTCAACAAAAAAAAAACTACCTTAGTACTAATATCTAATGACCTGATAAATGCACTATTAGGTGAAGAGCACAGATCACTAACCAATTCTCCACATATTAAATGTGTATAAATATATATTTTTTTTACATTTACTTAATGTGTATGTATATCTATGGGGGCTTCATTGTGTTTCCTTAATCCTGTTCTCTCTCCTCGTGTCTATATATTATAAATATATATACACCGATCAGCCATAGCATTAAAACCACCTAATATTGTGTAAGTCCCTCTCATGCCACCAAAACTGCTTTGATCAGTCGAGGCATGGACTGAACAAGATCTCTGAAGGTGTCCTGTTGTATCTGGCACCATAACATTAGCAGCAGATCCTTTGGGTCCTGTAAGTTGCGAGGTTGTGCCTCCATTACTCAAACTTGATTTTCCAGCACATCCCACAGATACTCAATTGGATTGTGGCCTGGGGAATTTGGAGGCCAAGTTAACACCTTGATCTCTTCATATTTTTGGAGGGGTTTTATTTGAGACATGCTGTTTTTACATTTATGTAAGTGCAATATATTAAATTCATATACTGTAGTAAGAACATTATTTTTTTATTTTTTTAAAGTTTCACTAGATTTTTTTAAATTGTTTTGTTTCATGACCTCACAACTTTGAGCATGGAACCAATCTTTGGAGAGGATAATCATCATCAATATATAGAAAAGCAACAAGGCTTTTTTTAAAGTAAGAGTACTGAATCCTTACTAATCCCTCCAGTGTGGCTACTAGGATTGAGAATTCTTATTGGCAGAACATTATTCTCAATTTTCATTACTTGTTATGCATAATGATGCAAATTGTTATGTTTTAGGGTAATGCACTATTGTTGCTTTTTTATTTTATTTGCAGCATTACAAGTATATATAAAGATTTTTTTTTGTCATAGTGCTGGAAAGGGTAAAAAAAATCTAATCATTATTGGGGACCACCTAGTATTCAGCAAACTCCAAAAACTGAAAAATTTGGAGTTTGCCTTCGGGAATCAACACCATGGGAAGGTGGTTGTGCAGAGGGATCCAAACTGATAATGAATAGGCCCTTAGAGCATGGACTTGAAGGATTATACCCACTAACAAAACTAAGGCAATATTAAGGACTGCATTAATGAATGCGGACTGAATAATGCACCAGATCTCAGAATATTCTTGGACAAACTAGTTATCTGTTCTAAAAGGAAAACTGGAACGCTATGGGCTGAATCAGGGCCGATGCCACCATTAGGCAGCTGCCTAGGGGCACCAGCCACTAGAGGGCGCCGCTGGGTTCATTAAACTAAAAAAATAAAGGTTGCCTCAAAGAAACATCTTTCTTCTACATTGTGCGAGCGGCGGCTACGGGTCTAATCATCCACAGCAGCACTGTCACCTCACCCCACACATGACCTGATGTAACTGGCACTGCCAGTGTGAGATCTTCCAGCCGCATTCGCTGCGGCTGTCAGTGGCGGAACCAGCACTGACATGTGCTGTATACGTGTGTGGGCGCCCGCCCCCTGGCCTATCCTGCTCTGCACTCTCCTTCCTTTGCAGAAGACGAGGAGCAGGGCTACTGGGGCTGAACTGAGAACTATATTAAGAAAAATTATTCAATATCCAACTTGTCTGACCAGCGCTGGTAAGTCAGGAAGCTCTGAGTGTGTAGTCAGTGCAATTATAGCAGAGGAGTCTGCTGGTGTATGCTGCAGAACAGTAAAAAAAAATAAATTTTTTTATATATATATATATATATATATATATATATATTTTATATTATATATATATATATATATATATACATACACACACATACACACACACATACTGTAGCAGGCAGATTAACTGTCACTGAAAATGGAGCAGGGGAGGGTTTTTTGGAGAAAATGTTTTTTGGAAGGACCCCAACTCATTAGCAAGAAATAAACAATGATGTGTGACCTAATTATGTATTGCGGATACGAATGTGTGAATGTATTGTGGCACTGTATGCAGCATAACTATGTATTGCGGACACTGTAGTTACTGCATCACTATGTATTGCGGACACTGTAGTTACTGCATCACTATGTATTGCGGGCACTGATGTGCGGTATGATTATGTATTACAGGCACTGAGTTTGGTATGATTTTGTATTGCGGACACCTAATCGTGGCATAATTACATATTAAGCACTTGTGTGGCATAATTATGTATTGGGACACTGATGTCTGGCATGTTATACAGTATATTTGGAGCACTTATGTGTGGCATATTACTGTCAAGAGTGCACACACAAATGTTGTTCCCAAGGTTTTGTTAAAAGTAATAGTGAGGTTTTATGTAGATGGCTGGATTAATATTTGCCTAGGGCGCCCAGAAACCGTGCACCGGCCCTGGGCTGAATACTACAGAATCTCTTACACAAATGTTTTCTTTTTTTTATTACAGTTGCTCAGTTTCACAAGAGACACTGAGGGCGGAATTCAATTGTTTTTATCCCCTATCGCGCCCGACGGAGCTATTCTATTCTTGCTCCTGTCGGGCGCGATCAGCTGCCAAGCGCTACATTTCAGCTCGCAGCCCCTGGGGGATGAGAGCTGAAATGTGCGAAAAGTGACATGTTTGGGCGCCCAAACATCACTTTTCGCGATCGCGCCCAGCACTTTGGTCGGGTTTAGCTGCTTTACGCGGCTAAACCTGACCTCTATGGGCGCGATCACGGCGAAGAACTGCAGCAATTGAATGGCGGCCCGCGATCTCCTGTCACTTTAGACGGGAGATCCGGACTGCGTAATCAATTGAATTCCGCCCTGACTGTCACATACAATGCAATTATCAAAAAGGAAGGATGGCAAAACAAAGGGAGAGGGAAAAAGGAAATAAACATAGCAAAGACAAGTTTGTATAGTATAGGAACACAGCACGTTTCTTCATTTACTAAGATTATCTGCGACACCAAATGTTACAGATAATGGAATAAAATGTACATGAGGGAAAACTGTTCATCTGATTGTATGCACTATGGCCCTGATTCAGAGCCGGACGCTCTGATAGAGTGCTCGCTCTGAATCAGGGCCGTCCTTCCTGATTTTAGAGCAGCCTCCTGGCCGCTCGCATAGTTGTGGGTGACCACCCACAGCTATAGCGAGCGGCCAAAAAGATGGTCGCGATGGTCAAGACCATCGGGCTTGCGACGAGACCCTTGTGGTAGGGTCTCTTCTGCCGCAAGCCCTGGAGTGCTTTTGGCTCTATCAGAGCCAAAAGCACTCCCACTGACATCACTTGTGCCGGGGCCGTCGTGCGCATGCGCACTGGCCCAACATCGACCCGCTTGCGAGCGGTCAGCGCTCGCGAGCGGGTCTGAATCAGGCCCTATAGTCAGTGTGTCACAAACTGTAACAATTAATAGTGACTAATATTCCCATAGTATATTAGTACATTGTGTCTGTGGGGCCCTGAGAGAACAGTATAGGAAAATATTAGGTTTACTTCAAAGAGGTCATAAATAAATCTGAGGTTTCTGCACTGTAGATACAGGTTTCATACCAAATAATCTGGCACCTACAGATCTGTTTCTCAGGGGCGTATCTACCTATTGGCCAGGATGGCATTCGCCAGGGGCGCCAGCCAAGAAGGGGCGCCGCCCGGCGATGCCATCCGTGGCCATGAGGTAGAAACAGATACTAGCTGTGTTGTACCTGGTGTCAGTGTGCGCCCCTGGGCAGTGCGTTGCCCGGAGACTCACACAACAGCAGGCAGGAGCCACTGTTATCAGCGCCGGGGTCAGGCACTGCGCTACAGTGAAGCAATTCAAAAGAAACTACAGCTCCCAGCAGCCCTTGCGGCCAGGAGCTCCCGTTTCTTTTGAGTTTGATAGCTGTAGGGCGGTGACGGACACTTGGGGCCAGAACTACCACTGCCCGGCTTTCAGGATGGTGATGGCTGAGGTAATAATAATTCTATGTAAATGTATTTTGCAAGAAAGGTATGTGTGTGTGTATATATATATATATATATATATATATATATATATCTATATATATACACATACATACATACACACACACACACACACACACACACACACACACACACGTATATATAAAATGTATATAAATGTGTATATATGTGGGATTGTGTTTTATATATATATATATATTATATGTATATATATATATATATATATATATATATATATGTATATAGGTTTGTGTGTATATGTGTGATATATATATATATATATATATAAATGTGTGTGTGTGTGTGGGGCCATGCCCCTTCTTCATAAACCCACGTCTCTTTTTTGACAGACGCACCTTCCGTATCTCAAATATGGGGGCGGGGTGCCAGTCGCTTACTTTTGCCAGGGGCTCTGAGAACCCTAGATACACCTCTGCTGTTCCTTTATGGTTACTGATAATATAATGTAGCTTTCCCAAATTTCAAAGATTTACGGAGCATAATCTATTTCTTTTTTTTGCAGAGATGACTCCAACCATCCATTTGCATAACATAGAACAGTCTCTCCTTAAACAATTTGAGGGGTTCTCTCGGAATGCACTTGTGGAGAACACACTTTCTGTCTCCAATGAGAGGGACATAGGCCCTCATTCAGAGCCGTACGCTCTGAGCAGAGCGCACGCTCTGAATGAGGGCCGGGCTCCATTTTCATGGAGCGTCCTCCTGGACGCTCGTATAGCTGTGGGTCACCACCCACAGGCTATACGAGCGTGCATTGTGATGGTCGCGATGGTCGAGACCATCGCGACCATCGAATTTGCGAGCCGGAGCCTGCGGTTGAGGTTTTCAACCGCAAGCTCCGGAGTGATTTTGGCTCTATCAGAGCCAAAATCACTCCCACTGACATCACTAGTGATGTCAGTGGGCCGGCTTTTGACGGGAGGCGTTCCCGTGGGAACGCCCCCGTCAGGGAGGCACGCCCCTGGCACGCCCACCAAAGGGGGCGTGCTGTCAATCAACATTGACAGCACGCCCCCTTTGATCGGACACAACGAGCGAAGGACTTTCCTTCGCTCGTCGCGTCTGGCGCATGCGCACGACGGAGCTCCCTCCGTCGTGCGCATGCTCAGTCCATAACATCGACCCACTTGCGAGCGGACAGCCGCTCGCGAGTGGGTCTGAATCAGGCCCATTATCATTTAAATTTATCTCATATTTCCTGGTAAAATTACTAATACTTATTTGTAAAGGGTACCTAGATAACCAAATCTCTGCATGTAGTCCCAGAGTCCTCTCAATAGGAGGGGTCACCGTATTCGGGACAATTTGAAGTATCGGAAACAAAGACCTAGATAACTCTGATGGGGTGAGATCTACACCTTAGGAAACTTATAAGAAACACCTCCACGTGTGCGGCTGCAGGTAGAAATGTAGTAGATATACGTAGAGTTTTAAGCAATATAACTGTGTGCGCAATTGGGAAAAGAACCCACGTAGCAACATAGGAGTAAGCTGACATTTTGGGGTTCTGGATTTCTTACAAAGAGCAGATGAATGGATTTATATGGCTTCAATTGTACAGATGTTTTTATTTTATGTATTTATTTAAAAAAAAAATGTTCAGTTACATTTAGTTTTAAACAATTGTGCCTTGATAGTTTATATTCCTGCCCAATGGCAACAAGTACTGACCACATCCCTTACAAGTAGCAAGTGTCTTTCTGGTGTCCTGGCTAAAATAAGGGACTGTAAAATGAAAGTTTTATGATTTTTTTTTTGTCTTACCTTCTCTAATCCAGTAGTGCAATCAGTGCCAAGTACCTGGCATTCATAGTGTATCATTTGCTCTTCAGGAAAGCGGCGACACACTTGCTCCTTGAGAGACTGCATAAATAATGCTTTACAACCTTTGTCTTGATATCGATGAAGATCTTGGAGTGGCAGCTGGGCCAAAAAGGATGAATCTCGCAGGCAAAAGGCAGCATTAGGATTGCAGTTTCTGTAAGCACCATGCAGTATCTCTGTTCCTGTCACAGACATACCATTGATCCAGTTATACACTTCAACAATTTCCTGAGGCACCTCAGCTATATCTGGTATCCAGCCAGCACTAGGAGACAGGAAAGAAATGTATCCACAGACTTCAATAAAATTCTGTAGATACTGTCACTGGCTGTACAACATGTTCCCCATGCCTATACATGTAATTACATCTCTCTTGCACAAAAAAAACAACAAACAATCACGATCTTCTGTTTTTGATTAGGTTAGATGGAAATGACTGCTTGACTATCCACTGACCACACTAGATCGGGGTTGATCACAGAGCGAATGGAGTTGGGCAATTTGGTAACTGGATAGATCTCCAGTAATGGGCATCTTAAGCAGGATTGAGTTTACAGTGGATTCTGCCATAGGCATTGTGTACGCCATATGCCTATGCCCTTCTGTCCAATGTCCTTTGTCTGCTGTTTTTACTGGATAAAACAGATAAACTGCAAAGTTCAAGTAAAAAATAAAAAAAGGAAATAAGTCAATTTAATTAACATTAGTTACTTTATATGCTGAAGCCAGCCCCCTGTCCATGTAAAACTAGTATAAAATGTAATCTTAGCAGTCATTTCTATGTATTACACCTGGCTAAGTGGTCACTTTCATTCCAAAATGTACTTTTTCAGATTTGTGTTTTCAGGTTTGCCATGTATGTAAAAAGTTCTTCAAGATAAGGGCTACCAGCAAACTGGCAAATAAAATAATATTGATGAAAATAATTCCAAAATCTAAAAAGCTAAACAGAACATCTTGCATTTTAGTTGCAGGTTTTAACTTTATGGATGAAGAATACAAATATTTACCGTTGACCTAGAAGAACCACCATAAAGGGCATTCCAAATGTGTCCTGGTGGCATAGATCTAGTTCTCCCAGGCAGGTGCCAAATATCTTGCCCGAAGGCGTATCCTCAGGGATCCCCCATCTTAAGTCACACTCAACTAAACACATACTGCGGGCCTCACACCACTCTCTGAGTTCTGGGAACACCTGCAATGATTATTATCACAGTAGAGAGAAAGATCCATTGGGATTATTTGTTAGCATCATCTCACAACGTCCCAAGGTGACAAGGAATAATCTGGATCGGCGCCGCAGTGCAAAGAGGTCCAAATGTGTTCCAAATCTCGGGTCTTAGGTGGAAAAGGAGTATAACTCACCTGGGTGTGATTAAACATGACCTGTTGGTGGTACTCGAGGCCTGGAGTTGAGAACCACTTGTCTAGCGGAAGAAGGACCATAGTGAGCCGGCACGGGGCTCCAGTACTATTAAGGGGTCGTGGCATAATCGCGGGAAGCGTGGCCACGACCCCTTAGAAAAAAAAACTATTTGCTGCGTTGCTAAGCGGTGCTGGGGAGGGGGGCGCTGTGAGCACCTCAGCCCAGCACAAATCCAGGAGGGGGCTCTTTTAGTGTGATTGCTTAACCCCCACACACACAGGCAGAGGAGACTCTCCCACTGCAGCCGAGCACACCGCAGCCCGATCAATTAGTCTCCCCACTTCTCTGTGCTCATGAGGTAAAGAGCAGGAATTTTACAGGGTAGCATAACCAAGTAGTGCTAACAGAATGCATTTATTCACATGGAAGCCCACAGACTAATGCGCATGCCTGTCACTCTACAGCGCATGTGCAATGGAAAGTAATATGTGCAGCCAATTGCATTACCTTAATGCAGAGGTTCCCAAACATGGTCCTCAAGGCACCCCAACAGTTCAGGTTTTATAGATATCCATGGTTGAGCACAGGTGGTTAAATCAAATTGACTGACGTACTGATTAAGTCACCACCGGTCAAGCATGGAAATCCTTAAAACCTGGACTGTTTGGGAACCTCTGCCTTAATGCCTCTGGGATTGGAGCTTGGCTGGGGTGGCAGGGTAACGTTTATCTTGCAGCGAGACAAGTCTTCCTGAATCCCTACATAACATAAATAGCTAGGGGCTTTATGAATAGAGCCCTTGCAGAATTCTATTGTCCAGGCAGATTTGCATCTTTTTTTTATTGCTTGGAGATACTGATTTGCTGTGGAAATTGTCTGTATCCATCCACAGAGTTAAGCTCATCTGTTCTTGTACACACGGCAAAAGAAAGAAAATCAGCCTGGGTAACTGAATTATCTGAAAGGTAGAGTTCCCCATTATTGAGGATAATTAATTGAAGACTGGGCTAAATGTTCTCCACATCCTCACCTCTTTCACCAGCATTTCCCTCTCTGAGTGGAAATCGTCAAATGTAGACGAGACAAATACTCTTATGGTGACCCATTCTGTAGACACTGACTGGGAACCAGGATCAGACGGCATTTCAACTGGAGGCAATTTATTAATCTCACTCCACATCTGGGCCACATCTGCAGCAGAGCGCTAACAACATACAGAAAAATTAGAAAGAATATGTATTAATTTTGTGTTAGGCTGGACTAAAGAAGCACACTATCTGGAAAAGTATCCCTTAGCCTTGTTACTGAACAATGATGCAATAGAACAGTAACTGGACTTACTAGTTTTTATTTTTCCAGTATACAAAACTCTCAGAGGGCTGGCAACCTGACCACCTCAGCCTAGCATACTGTATGCCTATATAGCAAGGCTGAGATCTCACATCATATGCACGGACATGCAGTTATATTGTACTTGCCCAAGCTGGTGACACTGTCCAGGCAATGTATGAATTCATGCCAATATAACCAGTGTACCGTGGTGTGATTAAATACTTACATTAAATAAAAATAGAAGTTATACAGCATCTTTGTTATTTTTCAGTCAAACATCATAACTTATGCCAGACAACATTATTTTATTAGGCTGTAACAGCAATCGAGCGTTACAGTGGTAGTCTGTACACTAATAGTTAGTTTCCATGTACATTAACATGCAATGCATCAGCTACCAAACTGCAGTCTCGAGGTCTGCTTTAGCACCACTTCAGTAATTACAGTGGCATCGTCCAACGACAAAAACTACCCACATTTATAATAAATGAGCTTCGTTGCAAGTGAATAAACACCATCAATGTTAATTGATCTCTAACTGCTGGAAATACTGAACATGCGGTCTACAAACAGGTCGATTACATCCCATTGATGAGAAAAGGTCACGAGAGTTTATACCTGGGCACCCCCGTGTCTCCCTTTCCTCATTGCGCCCATCACGGTCCCCATGTTACAGGACGGCTGCCCGGCCAGGGTCACCATGGTAACACAGGACGCAGATGTTGTGTACCTGACACCCGGAAATACGGCCCCGGCACCTGTTACTGCAGAGCTATGGGAACCGCAATGACAAAGGAAATCTATAGGATATACATATACTGTATAACTCCAGTGTTATTAACTGCTGCCGGGTAACCCGGCAATACAGCGTGCAGGCTATGCACATTATACATATTACACACTCTAAAATGCCTGTATAATAATAGCAGGCATGGTGTAGTGTGGACGTACTAAAAGGAATGAAAGTTGGTCTGCATAAATGGAATGCCAATTGACTATGATGGTAGCAGGCTAGTCTTTTGTGTATATTTTACAAAATCTTATACCTATGCACTATATCTTTAGCACACTTCTAGCTCAGATGTTTTTACATATTTTAAACGTGGAATGATGCGGCTTGACACACATTTACTATGGAATGACAGCTGTTCCGGTTGCCATCCCCAGGCAAATCTGTCATTAAAACAGTGCAAATGTCCCATATGCGTCTGCCTATAAGTGTACCCTACTATACATGTCACATATAAACATATATACATGTCCGGGAATAAACTAGAAGTCAGTAATACAATAGTATATCTGCATCAGGTAGGCAAAAACTTTAGGCAGAGTTTTGTATAGATGAAGTGCACTATTGTATTACTGACTTCCAATTTATATGGGACTTACTTCACCCAATCCAGCCCACTTTTACATGAAAAGACTATTTCGGACACCAACATTCAACTCCCAGCCTCAAGTTTTTGCCCACCTGAGGTTACCCCTGTTACTCATACAGGAGGACATATAACAGACCATCCGGAGACTTTTAATACGACTAGGCCACCACGTGTACAGAGACCATAATCCTACCCGATTATATTTATATAATGCATTAAATTTTTGAGAACATTTCTGTCAGTCGTCGAGTGCTGCCATCTTTTCCATATTGTGGGACCTGGTGGTCCATGGAAGGCACAGACACCATTTACCCTTTACCCTAGTGAGTGCCAGGACTGTGCTATATTAGAATATATATATATATATATATATATATATATATATATAATTACATACATATATATATATATATATATATACACATACATACATACATACATACACACACACACACACACACATTCATATTCTATTTTGTATTCATCTATCCAGGAAGTGTATGATTAATCAGAACCATCCAGAGCCATCGAAGCTGCACGCAGTGCTTGAGGTAGACCCTACTCCACCGCAAGTACTGCGATCACTGCAGGCTGAAATACAGCCAAGTGACGTGTACAATGATGCTTCCATGTCAATTATGCACACACAGAAAACTCAGTTTTGACACCCAGACACGCCTGCGTTCGCAGCACCACTGCCCCGTTCACAAGCACCTTCCCTTGTTACCACCCACAAATGGCACTGTCACTCAAAGTAGCACTCAGTCTTTGTGTTAAGAGCGCACGATTCCCGATCGCAATGACTGGTTTGCGTACTGCGATGCATATGCAGAAGGGCGAAAATCGCCCATAGCGTACGTCCGCGGCTTTGCATCTGGGTCTGAATCTGGCCCCAAGCCTGCCACCTCTGCATGAATCTGAGCTACAGTGGTCGGCAACCACGGTGCCCGGGCAGGGTTTCCTAGCCAAGGAGGTGGAAGCTCTTTGGGAGCTCCATGAAACAACTAAGCTGGCTGCATTAGCCAGCTCTCCACGCAACTCCTCATACCACTTTCAGGCATGAGGCTGCATAAGAGAGCAGTCCGTCTCCCTGGAAGTGGCTAGGGGATCCAGCAACCCCCACAGAGCCCTGGATTCCCTGTGACTTCCAGGGGAAACACTTAATTTACATTACACATTTAAGATACTATAAATCAAATATATACACTTAAAATACATACTCTATGCTTGGTGCCAGGCACCAGGCTTTTACACACAGCATCACTTTAGCTCAGGACCTGCTTCCCTGGCTCAGTGCTGCACATACATTTTTAAACATTTTATTTTATACCCATGTGTTTTTATCTACTGTGTCCAGTGCTCAGCGCTGGGCTTGCTATCCCAGTGCTGGCGGCACTGGGAGCTACTTTCAGTCCCCAGCACTCTGCAACACAAGCAGTGTCTGGCACTCGGCACCAAGCACCACCTGCTGCCATCTACCCTTTTGCCTCTCTGGGGTATCAGGAGCTGACAATCCTGATCCCTAGTGTGCACCTCTTAGTGCTGGAGGTACAGGGAGCTGGCTCACCCTGTCCCCAAGTGGGCGGCTACTCTGCCCTGCAGTCCAGGACAAACATCCCGGCTGCAGCATCTCCCTGCAGCCCTGTAAAGCTGGAGCGCCTTCCCAGCGGTCAGCCCACATACTGTCCTGCAGCCCTGGGACTATGTCCCGGCTGCAGTGGCTGATTGCACACCGACCCCCACCCCTCAGTGCAGCGCATCAGGGGTAGACCAGCAGACTTGCTGTGTAGCTGGGCGCCGTGAGCTAAGCTCCCAGGCCCCAGCGTGAAGCACTGAGCGGCTCCTTACACCCTTCCCCCGCTGCAGTGCAACAAGGGGTTAACACCATTGTCAGATCCTTCGGAGGGGGTCCGGGCCACAGTAGACAATTTAGCTAAAAATACACTTTAACACACCCAGGGCCTGATTCAGAGCCACTCGCAAAAAGCGAGCGCTCACTCTGAATCAGGGCGGCCGCTTTGTTTTAAAAAGACCGGCCTCCTGGCCGCTCGCTAAGCTGTGGGTGACCACCCACAGATTTAGCGAGCGGCCAGGTGATGGTCGCGACCATCGTGACAATTGGGCTTGCGACGAGACCCTTGTGGTAGGGTCTCGTCTGCCGCAAGACCCAGTGAGCCGGAAGCTCACTACTGACATCACTCGTGATGTCAGTAGGGCCGCCTACAAACGGCAGGTGTTCCTTCAGGAATGCCTCCGTTTGTCCAGCCCCCCCCCAACCTACAAAACGGGGCGAGCTGTCGATCAACATCGTGTGTGCTAAGTGGGAGGTACCTGCTACTGTGGATCCTCATGCAACACATTTAATCCAAAATGCTACATTGCCTATTCCATCAGCGTCTTCTCTGAGGGATTCCACAAAAAAGATTGAAGCCTGTCTTAAGACAATATTTTCATCAACTGAAGCTGTTACCCATCCAGTTATAGCTGGACCCTGGGTAGCCAAAAGCTGTTGAAGAATGGATTGAGGAACTGGTAAACACTCTACCAAATGCTACCAGAGAACAGATGATAAATGTCTCCCACATATGGGAATCGGCTACAGTGGATGCTGAAATTTTAGCTTCTAAAGCAACAGTAGCATCAATAGTGGCACGCAGGGCCCTTTGGTTGAGATCTTGGAAAGCTGATACAGGATCAAAGAGGACGCTGGAAGTCTTACCTTTTCTTGGAAAGGTACTCTTTGGAGCAGAGTTGGATAACATAATTACTAGTCTGGTGGCTTCAAAGTCATCAGGTCTGCCATCTCCGTCAAAGACTAGAGCTAGGCAGGTTTCTTTTCAGTTCTTCCGTCCTCAGGAAAGAGATAAAAGGACAGACTTTCTCTAGGCAGACTATTTTTCGTAAGTCAAAGCGACAAACTAAGGTCTGGCCAGGCAAGACGTTCAGCTTCTAAGCCAGACAACAAGCCCTTAGCCTGATGGTGTGGGACTCCTCCTGGGAAATCCCTCGGTGGGGGGCCAACTTCTTCAGTTTGCGGATTATCGGCATCAAACAACTACAGATGCCTGGGTCAGAAAAGTGGTCTCTCAGGGGTATGCCCTCACTTTCAGGAGACATCTGTCACGACTGGCTGTATGAAATCCCCTAGAGGAGTGCAAGCCATGGATCTGGGCTCACTAGGAAATCTGAGACGTGGGGCCTGTTCACAAGATCTCCTCATCCACCAGTACCAGTCGTTGGCGAGACCTGACCAAAGGTGTGGAGTCTAACCAGCCAGGAGGTGTTCTCCAGTGACCCCTCCAAGTGGGACATGGGATTAGCTGCACACAGCTGGCAGGTCATGGTCCTTTGGTCAGGTAACTGGTACTCACGGGAATAGAGAATCCTGCTACGGTGGCCCTAGTGGATGTCTCTTCCAGAAATATGCTATACCTCTGTATAGCTTCTAATATATACACCAAAGGATCTAGGAAGCACAGTGGCACTGAGGATTGGATACTGTAGTGACAGCAGAACTGAGGCTGACACTGTAGTGACAGTGGTACTGTGACTGGATGCTGTAGTGACAGCAGAACTGACAATTGCTCTGACCACGGGTGAGATGTCTAGGACGCACTTCTGGTCAACGAAGTGGCAAATGATTAGCAGACAGGCGAGATGTTGAGGACACACTCCTGCGCAATGAGGTGGCAAATGATCCGCAGACAGGCGAGATGTTGTGGACACACTTCTGCACAAAAGTCGTCACTAGTAAGCACAGGAAAAACACGAGGAAGGACCTGGAACAAGATCTTCAGTAGACACTGGAAAACATCATTGCTCAAGCAACTTCCTGTGGTCCGCAGTTTGGTTTTATCCCCTGCAGTAGCAGATCATTGGTGCACAGCTTCAGCTGACTACCATCATGCTACCATTGGGTATGGAGTAGTCAGGTGATGCAGACTGTCATGGCCGCGTCCATGACGGCAACCGCAGATACCAGGCTCGGCGCAGTCCTTCACAAGGCACTAAGTAGAATACTCAGCGCGTTACCTCCAATGCACCTGACGTCTGACCCCACGGGAGATCAGGGGAAGCCGGAGCAAAGGTGAGCAACGGCCGATCCTTGGCCGCAACCTGACAGTAACCCCCCCTTTCAGGGGGGCCGCCGACCACCACAATGTGTGCCAAAAACAAAAGAATCTTTGACCTGAAGAAATTCTGATTGAAGATCAAGGTACACAACTTCCAAAAACATCTTCCAGATGATGTCCCAAACCTCCAGATACGAGGAAATTTCAAAAGACACCAGTAGAAACTGATAAAAAGGATTAAAAAAATTAATTTGTCACAGAAAGGTTGGTCAAAGAATTTATCAATTTTTTTTTCTTCTTCTTACGGGATCGTCGAGGACCATTCGAAGAAGACTGAAGTCGAAAAGGATCCTTAACGGGATCTACTGAAAACTATTTTGTCATGCTCAGGATCGTAATCTGAATCAGTGTTGTAATTCATCATTCTAATAATTCCTTGAGATTTTTCCTTATGGACCGACTGTTTTTGCAAAGTTGTTTTTTTTTTTTTTTGAGAACTTAAAGAAGTGCATCTGAGGATGGTAGTCTAGGGCTAGGGACTTCGTTGAGGCAAGTGCCCACAGGTGGACTTGTTGGAGAGAATCTTTTGACAATGGCAGTACTAAAAGCTACCAAATTCAGAAGAACTGGATCTCATGATTCCATTAATGGAGTATCCCATTGCAATGCCTGTCCTTTAAAACTAGAGAGAATAAATTTAATGATGCTCGTAGGAGTAACACCACTGGAAGGATCGGTTCTCATAATGACCTAAAATTATTAAAGTAACTCAAAATAGTGTGCCAAGTTTCCATAAAAAAAAAAAAAAAATGCACTCAGGAGTAGTAGAAGAATTTAGATCTGCTGGATCATACTTTGCCGGTGGAAGGAGATTGGCAGAATTAGATTCACCAGAATTCACACACAAATTCCTTAATTACCGCTTCACTAAAAGCTACTAAATCTAAAAGTATTGGATCTTTAGATTTGTAAATAGGTTCAACCCAATCCCAGGCTTCACCTTGAAAAGATGAGAAACTGTAGGACATTGGTAGGCTCGATTCCCAACAACGGAGAGGAGTTCATAATAGCAAGGTATTAATCTACCAAAGCATAATACTGTGCTATGTCTCCATTAAAGCAAACATCAGGATGGGTGATACATACAGGCGCAGCAGTAGCATTATCTTGCGAATCTCTTAACTGAAGGGGTGTTGAAATGATTGACTCAGGCAAAAACTGGAAGCTTTCTCCTTGAGTGAGGATTCGGAGGCCCCAGCTTGGGGAGCGAGACTTGAGACGGAGTACCCTTCTTGGGATATGAGGCTTAAATCTTCACCTCGTGGTAAACAACAAGCATTCTCCTCTTGAGAAAAGAACCTTAAAATCCCTTCCTGGGGTGAAAAACTTGAAACCCTCTCGAAGTGAGAGATTAGAAATCCCCTCCTGGGGTACAAGACTTGAGACCCCCTGCTGGGGTGTGAGACTTGAGACCCCCTCTTGGGGGTGAGAGTCTTATACCTCGAGAGGAGCTTTCAAGTCTCTCACCCCAAGAAGGGGGTTCCAGTCTTGAACCCCCTTCTTAGGGTAAGAGACTTGAAACCCCCTTCTTGGGGTGAGAGACTCAAGGCCTCCTCCTGGAGTACAGGACTTGACACTCCCTGTTGGAGTATGGGACTTAAAACCCCCTCCTGGGGAAGCTGACTTGGCTTTTCCTCTTGGGATGCCAGATCAGAGACTCCCTCCTGGGGTGAGTGACTCAAAACCCCCTCTTGGGTTACGAAACTTGAAAACCCCTCCTGGGGTATAACACCAGAAGACCCTTCCTGGGGAATGAAACTTGAAACCCTTTCTTGGGGCTTGAAACTCGAAACGAAGGCACCCTCCTGGGGTGTAAGAATCGAAATGAAGGCCTCCTCCTGGGGTATAGGACTTGAAACCGTCTGCTGAGGAATGGGACTTAATACCCCCTTCCTGGGAAAGTTGACTTGACATTTCCTCTTGGGGTATGGAACATGAACCCCTCTCTTGAGATGCAAGATCAGAGACTTCCTCCTGGGGGTGAAAGACCTGAAACTCTCTTGGGGTACAAAACTTGAAATTCCCTTTTGGGATATTACACCTGAAAACTCCTCCTGGAGTATAAGAGTGGAAACCCGCTCCTGGGGCATAAAACTTGAAATAAAGGCCCCCTTCTTGGGGCGTGAAACTTGTAACCTCCTCCTGGGATACCACACCAGAAATCCCCTCTAGGGGTATGAGACCTACAACCCCTTCTGGGGGCGTAACGCTTGAAACTCCCTTCTGCGGAGCAAAACTTAAAACCCCTCCTTAGGGTATGTCACTTGAATTCCCCTCTTGAGATGAGGGACTTGAGACTTCTTGGAATATAGGACTTTAAACTGAAGAGTTACGAGTCTGGTTTACCAAATGGTTCTTCAGGAACAACTGGCTGAAGACCACCCAAGTCACAGGGAATGTCCAACCCGCGACCGGTAGTTTTAGTATGATTTGTGTATCTGACTTTAGGAGGTTGACCTATTCGTCCTACCTTCCCTAAGCGAGGGAAACATCTTGTAGTCAGGCTCCAGTTAAAAACTTTTTTGCTTGAAAAGTGTTCCCTTTTTATTTGAAACAGCAGTAGAGATCTCCAGTGGTGATGGGGAAGAACCAGAAGCTCAGTCTTCAAGGAACACACCCTTGTCCCCATCTCTTGAAGGACGAAGAGCAGTCTCTAATAAAATGGTCATCATAACTGCAATACAGGCGTAGAAGTAGTTTTTGGCGGCGCTGACGTTCGCTCTTTGAAAGTTTGGGGCGCAGGAAGCTCCAATGTCTTACTCCAGCCTCCCTGACGGTGATGTTAGATACATCAGGGGTGGCACCAGAGAACTTAATTTGGAATATTCTGGGGAGGAAACCTTGGAGTTGTTCCAAAACCTTAGAAAACTTATAAGGAGGTTATGCTCACTGGAAACAGTTACCGATGTAGACTGGGGATCCCCAGAAGATAGACTTGAAGACTTAAAGCTTTCACCTGCTATAGAGGAGAGTGGACTGAGTCTCAGAAAAAACAGGCACAGAAGATTTCGTTGGTGGCACTCGAAAAGTAGCTGGAGACAATACAGAAGCAGCAAAAAAAATTTCTTTCAAGTTTCCCCGAAAATTCCTGCAGAAATGTCTCATGAGCCTCCACTTGAGAGAGCAACTCGAAACCCCCACCTTATCCTCCAACCTGGCGGCTTGCATATATTTTGGGCCTGAGCAAACTGACGACCGGCTGTATGAAATCCCCTACAGAGGAGTGCAAGCCAAAGATCTGGGCTGAGGAGGAAATCTGAGACGTGGGGCCTGTACGCAAGATCTCCTCATCCATGAGTACCAGTCGTTGGCGAAACCTGTCAGTCTAACCAGCCAGGAGGTGTTCTCCAGTGACCCCTCCAAGCGGGATACAGGTTTAGCTGCACCCAGCTGGCAGGTTGCGGTCCTTTGGTCAGGTGACTGGTACTCACGGGAATAGAGAATCCTGCTATGGTGACCCTAGTGGATGTCTCTTCCAGAAATATGCTATACCTCTGTATAGCTTCTAATATATACACCGGAGGATCTAGAAAGCACAGTGGCACTGAGGATTGGATGCTGTAGTGACAGCGGTACTGAGACTGGATGCTGTAGTGACAGCAGAACTGAGGCTGGACACTGTAGTGACTCTGGCTGGATGTTGTAGTGACACCAGAACTAACAATTGCTCTGAACACGGGTGAGATGTCTAGGACGCACTTCTGTGCAACAAGGTGGCAAATGATCCATAGACAGGCGAGGGGTTGAGGATGCACTTCTGCACAATGAGGTGGCAAATGATCCGCACAGGAAAAAACACGAGGAAGGACCTGGAAAGAGATCTTCAGTAGACACTGGAAAACGACAACATTGCTCAGGCAACTTCCTGTGGTCCGCAGTCTGGTTTTATCCCCTGCAGTAGAAGATCATTGGTGGACAGAGTCAGCTGACCACCATCATGCTACCATTGGGAATGGAGTAGTCAGGTGATGCAAACTGTCATGGCCGCATCCATGATGGCAACCGCAGAAACCAGGCACGGCGCAGTCCAAGGCAGTTCACATGGCACTAAGTAAAATACTCAGCGTGTTACACAACCCCCCCCCTGCACATGACCCCATGGGAGATCAGGGGAAGCCGGCGCAAAGGTGAGCCTCCATTAGATGTGGACACGGCCTAGGCTGTTCAGGAAGCCATACACTCCATGCTACAGGCAGGGGTAATAGTCCCAGTTCCTGTGTCCCAACAGGGAAGGGGTTATTACTCAAATCAAGCCTAATGGGGCATATTGCCCTATACTGAATCTAAATACCCTCGCCAGGTTTATCCATGTTCCCAAATTGGCATGGAAACTCTCCAGTGAATTATTTTGGCTATGGAGGCGGGAGATTACATGGTTTACCTGGATATTCAGGATGCATATCTGCATACTCCAATTATCCCATCCCACCAGCACTTTTTACGGTTTGCTGTTCTTCAGCAACATTACCAATTTCAGGCTCTACCCTTTGGCCTTGCTACAGCTCCCTGGGTATTTATCAAAATAATGTCAGTCATGACAGCTCATCTCATGCATCAGGGAGTCAGAATACTGCTATATCTGGATGACCTTCTGATATTGGCAGACTCCGGTAGTTCTGCAACACCATCTTCAACGGACTATAGCCTGCCTACAAAGGCACAGCTGGATCATCAATTGAAAAAATCGTCACTTTCTCCAACACAGCAGATGGTACATCTGGGAGCATTTCTAGATTCTCAGGCACAGAGTGTCTCTGCCAGAAGAAGAAGAAGAAAAAAAAAAAAAAAAATTGTGGCCTTATCAAAGCAGATACACATGTTGCTACGCAAGCGAAGAGTATCCATTCTGTCTGCAGTGCAGGTGCTGGGATCAATGGTATCGACCTTCGACATGGTGGGGTATGCTCAGTTACATTCCAGGCCCCAGCAAAGGTTGATTCTCTCCAGGTGGAATAGACAGCATGATTTAATAAAAGGTCCCGGATGATCTTTCTCACCCCAGAGGTTCGTCACTCCCTCCTGTGGTGGCTAACGAAGGAGCATCTAAACAAAGGACGCCCGTTCTGGATTCCAAATTGGGTGCTTCTCACCATGGATGCCAGTCTTTTGTGGATGGGGGGCAGTGACAGATCATCACACCTTCCAGGGGAGATGGACAAATCAAGAAAGTAGTCTGCCAATAAACATTCTGGAACTGCGAGCCGTATACAAAGCACTTGTCAGGGCACAGGACCTGCTCCAGGGCAGGCCTATCCAGTTCAATCATCAGGGAGGCACAAGAAGTTATGTGGCCATGAAGGAAGTGACAAAGGTTCTCATTTGGGCAGAACACCATCTTGGCAATATTCATTCCGGGAGTACTCAAATGGGAAGCAGACTTCCTAAGGGTATCCAGTCATTAGGTCTACATTGTCTAGATAGACAATGTTTAGGTAGACAATGGAAGATAGACAGGCAATAGACAGGGTTTGAAGGTCGATGCACTAAAAGGTCGACTGGTAACAAGGTCGACAGGCAGTTGGTTGACAAGGACTGAAGATCGACTGGTAGCAAGGTCAACAGGTATGAAGGTCGACATGCAAATGGTCGACACATGGTTTTTGTTTTTTAGCCCTAATCTTTACCCTAACCCTCCCTCCTGGTGCCTAACCCTAGCCGTCGGGGGTAAGTGCCTAACCCTAACCGTCGGGGGGTAAGTGCCTAACCCTAACTGTCGAAGGGGGGGGGGGTGTAAGTGCCTAACCCTAACCATCGGGGGGGTAAGTGCCTAACCCTAACCATCGGGGGGGGGGTAAGTGCCTAACCGTCGGGGGGTAAGTGCCTAACCCTAACCATCGGGGGGTAAGTGTCTAACCCGAACAAAAAAATAAAATAAAAAATATACCGACCATTTGACTGAGTGTCAACCTTCTGCCTCTCGACCTTACTAGTCGACCCATCGGAGTAAGTGCCTAACCCTTAAAAAAAAAAAAAAGTGTCAATTTTACTACGAGTGTCGACCCGTCGTAGTAAGTGACTAACCCTAAAAAAGAATAAAAATGTGTCAACCATTTGACTGAGTGTCGACCTTACCAGTCGACCTTTAGTGTGTCGACCTTCAGTACCTGTCAATCTATTGCCTGTCTATCTTCCATTGTCTACCCAAACATGGTCTATCTAGACAATGTAGACCTCATGAACCACACCCATTCAACACCCTCTGCTCTACATTGCTAAATCCCATCCTCAAATAGATGATGCTCTTCTTTTTCAGTAAGAATGGGGAAAGAGGCTGATGTGGAGGGTATGGTTTATGTGAGCATACCCAACTGTGTGGGTGTATGTTGGCATACCCGACAAGTTGTTAAATTGGTTCAACATGTAATCCATGGATGAAACAAATCATATCCAAGCAAGTAAAGCAAGGGGTGGGGGTGGTTGAATTTCATCTAGTCCCATACAAGCAGGAATTGCAGATACACACTATTTAGCTGTTGAAAAAAAATCTAAAGAAATTACTAGAACCATTAAAGGAACTTTAAAACTCCTCCATTCTACTCCAGTCATTTTCACTGCTAAAAATAATTCTCCAGATCGCTCATGCACATGCTTCTGGACCTATACAAATTCCACCACTATGAGATTAGAAAGTAGTAATATGTGACCCGTCTCATCATCTTAAACTATTTGTCAAGATTGTGGATAATAAATCAAACAACATTATCGTTGCCCTTGTACATCCAAACCAGGTAGCATTTATTCCTGGTAAACAAGCCTCTGATTAAAGAGACAGGCAAGTTGATCTCATTCACCTCACTGATTTTCACACTGCAAAGCCGGTTTGCACCCAGGATTTTGTACATGGGTCCATCCCGGGTGCGACCCCCTTAGACTGGCGGCCTGACCCAGCTTATTGCCGGGTCGATGGAGTCCCCAAAGGCATGTGCTGAGCCGGCGCTTGGAGATCAGATCATCTCCAAGCACCTGCTCTTCCTCTGCTGTGAATGGGTCCCGGGTCACCCGGCCACACTGCACCCCGAGCCAGGTTGAACCAGTGTTCAACCCTGCTCGTTACCTTGATTAAACATGGCGGGTTATTTCAACTAGGCCCTTTCCCACTGCACGATAACCCGGGCTGTTACGCATTCACATGAAATAACCTGGGATATTTGCTGGCAGTGTGAAAGGGGTATAATACAAAAGCTTCTATTTCTTATGGTTCCCATAGATTCAGAAAAGGCTATTTATAGGGTTGATTAGTCTTGCATTCGGTCACATCTTTAACGGTAAGTGCATGGGGGTTCTATTCTAAGGTGCTCTGTCCTTGCTAATTCTTATAAATCAGTGGTTCAACCTTAACCCTCAAGTTTACCGAACAGGTCATGTTTTGAGGATTTCTATCTATGGAAGCAGGTGGGATAATTACTGACCCAGCAAAATAGATTAACTCACATGTGCATGATTAAAGAAATCCACAATCTAAACTATCTGTCTAAGCGGTTTTTCATAAAATTATGCTGAAACTACAGTTTCTGCATAATCTTATGATCATTGCTATGTACTAATAAACTTCTGCAGATTTCTGTGAAAACTCCTGTATTAGGCCAACTACTGCTGCAGACCATAGACCCCATTAATGTCAATGGGGACTGCAGTAAGACCCCTAAATAAACAAAAAGCTAAGCTTTTCGGAGTGTGGCCCCCGTTGGTTTACGCCATTTTGCAGTGTTAGATTTCCAAATATATGAAAGACTACATCGTTATGTAACTCACAGGGACAGTTGTCGCCACTGCGGTCCTTGCACATTAACTAATACATACTGTAGCAGGGATATTTTCATTCAAAATGAAAATATCCATAGCGATACTGACTGGTAATAATTGCACCAGTGCTGCATTTGTTAATACATAGGCCCCTAAATTGGTATCCAGATAGTAGACAATGAATAGGTCGACTCCAGATGGTTGACATCCAATAGGTCAACTGTGCAAAAGATTCCGGTTCAGATTGTTGATATGTTTTTTCCAACATTTTTAAGGTTAGGGGTAGGCCATTTGGGGGGAGGGTTAGGCCTCCGGAGGGACGGTTAGAGTTAGGCTTCAAAAATGTGGGGGAAAAAAATAAATTGTTGAACATTTGGTGTCGACCTTTATACCACACGCCCCTAAATCTTACAAATTAGCTAAATATAATTAATTGTATCATTTGTTAGACACATTAAAAATGGATCAAACTTATAATATCATGGAGCAGTAAAATTGCATCTATAAAAATTAATGTTTTGCCCCACCTCATATCTTTTTCAAACACTCCTGATACCAGTTACTGGTAGTATCTTCAAAAGCCTACAACTAGCTTTCAAATTCATATTGTCTGCTACAAACTAAAATTCGTCTGGATATTTTCTCTAAGCCTGTTCATGAGAGAGGCCTTGGTGTTCTTAATTTTGTCAATATAAAACTGTCCGATTTATAGCTCAGTTTTATTGCACACTCCCCCTCTTGTATGTATCTGCGTGAATATAGAGACTAAATGTGCCCATCCACTAGCAGACCTCAAAACGACTGCACGATTACGACATTGTAATCGTGCAGACGTTTGTCAGTCTGTGATATGCCTACACTGAACGAGCAGTCGTTCAGTGTAGGTACATCAATCATCTGCAAACATGCTGGACAACCTGTTCAGCATGTTTGCCCGATGATAGATGTCTAAACGACCCGCGGGAGCACGCATAGCTGGTCGTTTTAAACATTTTTGCAAACGATTTATGAACGATATCGTTCAGTCGCTCAACTTATTCGTCTAGTGCAGGGATGGGGAAACTCAGGCCCGGGGGCCATATAAGGCTCCCAGAATCATTTGGTGTGGTACTCAGAGCTTTATTCTGCTAGCCTCATCTGGCTAGCAGGGTGCCCAAGACGGCAAACTGCAGCCGGAAGCTATGCAGCAGTGCCGCCTGTAGCTTCCTTAGGATGCTTCAGAAGGTCACACCGCTGTCCTTACAGCTCCCCAGAGTATCCTCAGGATGCTCCGGGCATTGCTGTAAACCAGTGATTCCCAACCTCGGTCCTCAAGGCACACTAACAGTCCTGGTTTTAGTGATATCCATGATTGTGACCAGATGGTTAAATCAAAATAACTGAGGTACTAATTAAGTCACCTGTGCTCTAGTATGGCTATCCTTAAAACCTGGACTGTTAGTGTGCCTTGAGGACCGTGCTTGGGAACCCCTGCTGTAAACACTGGTGACCTCACACGGAGGGGGCATGGCCTGCACAGGGCCCGCAAATAATATTATATTAAAATGGCCCTCGGCAGAAAAAAGGTTCCCCACCCCTGGTCTAGTGGATGGGCACCTTCACACCACCAACCTCTGCTCTGCCTCATCCCCACTATGAGTAGCCCTACTTTAAGAGAATGCTAGTGTGGGTAGTAAGCCCATTTTAATCAATATGGACCAATCATACTACCATCACTTACCTACTATTTTCGTATTTAGCACCTTACTCCATTGTGAAATAATTAATTTGCTCAGGACCTCTCTCCATTGGACTCATTTCGATATTAAACTTCTGACAGACCTTAAACAAACAATGCAAATGGGAGCATATCAAGTTATGTATCGGGGATCCAATCATACTTTTACCAATATCTCTATCCGTTGAGACAGGCATTCTTGTTTCTCATCTGGTAGCATTGCAGTAAACAGTTTATATTATGGAAAAAGATACTGTACATCATCTTATTATTCTTACATGCATTAGTGTCTGCTTGTCTGAATACATCTAATTCTTCTTACATGCGTTACAGTTACTGCCAGTCTTTCCTCGTAGTGTCCCAGACATCCCCCAGCACACTCAGAGGCTTATAACACACCTTATGATCGATACAAAATTGCTCCAACTACTACCTATAACACTCTAAATAAGTTCTCTATTACTTGATCTCCATAGGACTGGCTACTTTGCACCCCTAAGAGATTGAAATTACCCTATTTAAATACTTTGATGTTGTAATTCTGGTAATTGGGGAGATCCAGATCACTCCCTGTAATATGAATTGCCAAGATAATTTTCTGAGTAGGTTTCTTTCCACATTTTTAGAATATTTGAGAATTGGTTCAAAAATTAATAAAAGCATGACAAATGGAAGAATACAACTCCTCCCTCACTGTGCAGAATTATATTGAGAATAAAGCAGCTCTGCACAATGGTACATATACAGTATATTATTCATAGCTCTCCAGGTAAGTTCTGGAAGGTATGGGCAGCTATTTACTGGGCTCCCTGGGCCTAATTCAGACCCGCTCGCGAGCACAGGATGCTCGCAAGCGGGTCGATGGTGCCCTAATGCGCATGACGGAGGGAGCTCCGTCGAGCGCATGCGCGAGACCCGCATAGCGACAACCAAGCTGTCGCTATGGGTCTCGCACCAAAGGGGGCGTGCTGTCGATGGTGACTGACAGCACGCCCCCTTTGGTGGGCGTGCCAGGGGCGTTGCTGCCCAGACGGAGGCGTTCCCATGGAACGCCTTCCGTCTGGGTCCGGCCCCACTGACATCACTAGTGATGTCAGTGGGAGTGCTTTTGGCTCTGATAGAGCCAAAAGCACTCCTGGGCCTGCGACAGCGAGACCCAACCGCAGGGTCTCGTCGCAAGCCCGATGGTCGCGATGGTCTTGACCATCGCGACCATCTTTGTGGCCGCTCGCATAAGCTGTGGGTGGTCACCTACAGCTATGCGAGCGGCCAGGAGGCCGCTCCATTTTTAGGTAGGAGGGCCCTGATTCAGAGCGAGCGCTCTGGTCAGAGCGTCCAGCTCTGAATCAGGCCCCCTGCTCCATACCGATATGAATGCACTATTGGTAGGAGGACTTCTATTCCTTATTGCCCTTAGAATTTTTTTCTCCTTTTCCACTGAAATTTACATTATTCATGGCCCCTACCTTCTAAACCATTATCTGTTGCCTCAAATTAAATCTGAACTGTTACATAGTAAAAGATTTTACAAAAATGTGCCCCTCCCTCTAGACAAGAACAACCAATTTTCCTGAGGTTCCTCTAACAATCCTGGTCGAGTAAAAAGACCAAAGACTGCAATGAAGACATTATGGGGGGTATTCAATTAGCCGCGGTAAATTACCGCGGCTAATTACCTGACCCAGGGCTACACAATTAGCCCCGAAGTCGGCATGACGCCGGCACTTATCAGGTTTTTTTTTTTCGGGACCCGATGTGTCCCGAAAAAAAATCCACGATAACTGCCGTTTGTTCACCTGAAAAAAGGAGCGCACACACACACACAGGTCCGCAGGCTTATCGCGGCACCTGTGTTTTTGGGAGAACTATCCTATTTCGACAGAAATAGGATAGGGTGAAAAAAAGAAAACAATCATCGTCGAAAAACGGGGATAATTGGTGAAAAATCCCTGTTTTTCGACGATCGTGGAGGTCAATTGGCGTCTGAACAATGTTCGGGGTTAATTGGATACCGCTCTATGGCTTGTGATTAGTCCTCTTGTTAAAACTTCCTACTCTCAACCCCATTTGTTAAGGTAAAGTATGTGTTTTCTTGGTGAGCGCGCCATTGTAGTAAAAGCTTTCTGCTATGTGGAAGTGTAGCTTCAATATACTTCACTTGTCATTATGGATACATGTATTCCTCTTACATGTCCTGTCACCTTCCTCTATTCTTTCTTAATCTCCCTCCCCATTTACATTCAAAATCTTCAATAATATGTTAAAAATAAATATGCAATTATTTGCTTCCAGTAGTCTTTGGGCCATATGCTATTAACCACGTCAAGCCACTTTTCCGAGAAAAACGGCTTATCATATGAATTTAGACATATCGTGCAATCCTATTAGCCACGACTTTTCCCGGGTGCAAATTCTCCATAGCATTTGCCGCAAAAAAGTTTTCACCACCTACTGAGTAGGTGAAAAGTTGTGCATAACCCCTATTTTTGGCTAAAAATGTCAGGACTGGGACACCCTCCTTAATGACTAATTAGGCAAAAAGTGTTTTTTAATTAACTTAGTTGGGCCAATAATGCAGACATAAAATTTTGTGGTAAGAAAGTAAAAAATTTTGGAAATTGCATTTAAAGTGGTGGGACAGGTATATTATTATTATCATCCTTTATGTATATGGCGCCACAAAGATTCCACAGCGCCTTACACAGTACATAAATGAGGACACAAGAAAAAAACAGTAATAGTAGTACAAAACAATGCAGGACAAGGACATGGTTTAGAAACATTGTTGCATAGCACAAGCAGCAGGGCATTAGCTACCAAGTGTTAGGTGCCAATTGGGGAGTTAGCAGTACATGATCGTATAAATAGGGGAGGCAAAGGACATGAGGGACGAGGGCCCTGCTCGTGAGAGCTTACATTCTAAAGGGAGTATATGGGGGTTCTGTATGGATGGGTCATGTGTATTAAATATTACAGGTGCAAGTGACAGGTGTATTTTTATAATTTTTAAAAATGCCCTATAATTATCCCTTAATTTAACTACAGCATTTATTTTGGGCAAAAAAAATATTGATTTCCATAATTTTTTCACTTTAGGAAAAAAACAAAAAAACAAAAAAAAAAAACATACAAGAGCCATTTGACAATTTAAGAACCCAAACCCTTTATGGCTACTAATACACTTCTATAATGCTACCCAATAATAGTTTGACTTTTTCTGGCGTACAGGCAGATTTCCCCCTTTTCACGGCTAACACCATGGAGATTTTTTGCGCGAAGGTGTGTTAAGTGACATATTTGGGCGAACAGAGCGGTAAGTTTACACCGGCGTAAACTTATAGTTATGGAGGCTAAAGATATGGCCCGTTATGTTGCAGACAGCACCATATATGCAATGTTACATTGTGGCAAGTTCTGAAATGCTTAGAATTTGTTCATGCTGCTGTACAAGCTGAAAATGCCATCACATTGCTAGAAGATTACTTGTACTACCAAAATACCCACTATTTTTCACTTCATCTGCCCATATTACATGCATTTTGGCTGTATACAAGCTAAATCAGCTACTACCCTGTAATATTCAGAAAGCTTATGCTTGTCTTTTTGTAGTGTACTCCCAGCTCAGACCGCAGCACAACCTATGTCCAGAACTTTACAGTTCTATATAGAGCATTGTTTGGTACATTTTTAATCCCCTTTAGGTTTACTTTTTTTATTATGGCATTTTTAACCTTTACAGTGTATATATGCTTTTACATTCCTTCTGCGAACAATTCTCAATGCGTAATGTACATGACTGCCCGTCATTAAAAAGTGAAGCCATCTTGCCAAAACACACATCACATGCTATTAATGCAACAGTGTGCAGTGAGGATTTCTATGCTGGATTTATTATAGTCACACCTACAAAGATAACACCTTTTCCAGCAGAGGCAAAGATTATTTCTTGAATAAACTGAACTTCAGCAAAGAGAAACTTTTTTTTTAAATTTTAATAGTTTACTGAAAGAACAAAAGGAAGTCTGTACTTTTACAAAACATTTATTAAGTTACAATTTACACATAACGAAAATAAAGAAAGTGGTCAGATACTGACTAGGTCCACTTCTATAATACAGAGTGGGGTCCTTGTAAATCCAAAACATTTCAGGAATCACAAGATCAGGTGAGAATTTTGCTGAACAAGCCAGTTGATGGTCTCCAAAAGATGGGGCATTTGGTAATGCTGAGCAATATTCCGGAATGCATCTACCTGTTCCATGAGAGCCTGCAAGTAACAGAACAGTCAGAGAATGGCTACTTTCCTATGCAATTGCTATAAAACCATCCCATTAACTATACACTAACAGTGTATGTACCTTCACTGAAATAGTCAGGCTGAAGTCTCCTGCACAGCTGCAGTATACTGGCATATTTGCTTCTTTGACACCCTTACACTTCAGACACACCTGAAAATAAATATAAGCTGTAGAAACATGAATGTGCATGTATAACATTGACTAATAAATTCATGTTGCTGAAACTCACCAAATCCTGCAGCATAAAAGCCATCATCTTCTTTTGCAGAGCTTCAACCAGCGACATTTCAATGCTGTCAGAGTCATACTCTGCCTGGCAGTTTGAACACACCCACTGTGGAAGCACAGACCCATCCTGTGTTGGAAATAGATGGCAATATTGATATCATAGACCTACAAGTTACAATACAGAAGAGATTAATACCCCTTTTACACCGGAGCTAAAACCCAGGTTATTGCAGGGTTGACCCGGGCAGCTCCTTGGTGTAAAAGGGGTAGGGGTTTGATCGGCTGGTCGAGTGACCCGGCAAGCCAACCCAGGTAAATAGCAGGGTTTAACACTGGCGTAGCCCGTGAAACCCTACTGTGTTTACGGCGCACTCCGGGTCTTGATGTGCGCCGCAAGCCGGCCGATTGGTCCGGCTTCAGTGGCGCTTTGAGATGGCGTCATCTCCAAGTGTCCACTTTAAAGCTGGAAAAGCCGGGTCTATGCAGACCCAATTGCGGTGTGTGCGGCGCAGTCTAAATTCCGGGTCTGATCCGGATAGGAACCCTGTTCCAACTCCGGGTCAGACCCGGAATTTTGGTGGATAAGTGGTATTATAGACGGGCTTTAGGACAAACCTGGCTGAGTGAGGGATCCTTGCACAAGTCCAGGTCTCGGCAGAAGTTACAGTTCCTGCAAATGATCTCAGGAAGGATGTAGGAGCGGCAAGGATCTCGAAACTGTGCCTCCTCTGAGAACTCTCCCACATCAATCAGACGCAAGAGATCTCTCTTTAATTTGTTCACCTGGTTCGTTATATTTGAATCCAGAGACAAGACCTGCAGAAGCCAAGTAGAAAAATTAGCATAAAGTGTTGCAAAAAAGTAGCAATTTGCTCATGGTAAAAACCATATTGCAATGCGAGTGGTGCAAATGCATTTATATTTTTGCATGCAGGGAAAATACTGCATGCTTTTGCATGTAGCTAATACTGGGCGGATTGGTTTTACACTGGAATTTAGAATTAAGCTAGGACATTGGTTATTTTCTCCTTTTATGGACTTGTTCCCAACAATGGGCTCAATTCAATTCAATGCGAATTGAATAGCGCTGTGAAGGAGCCCCCGGAGATATTCAATTCGGCACGCTGTTATGTCGGAGAATGCCCGTTCTCACGCCTCAAACATGGTGTTTAGTCGTGAGAACAGTCATTCCCCGACTTAAGTGCCTGGCGCAATGCTGTTTGCACCGCGCTAAGGGCAGAAAACGGCATCGCGCCAGCAGTTTTGTTGGATTTCTGCTCCCATGAGGGGTGAAAGAAGAAATCCTTCAGTCGGGCTTAACAGCTCGCTGAATTGAATAGCTCCTTCCGGCGCTATTCGATTCTGGTCGAATTTAATTGAGCCCTTTGAATCATGATCTTAGTATTTTAAGATTATGGAAGTTTTAATAGATTATATTCTAGATAAAAAAACAAAACTAAACTGAATGTTTACATCACATTGGAGCATTATTACTTTGGTAAAATTCACAGGCTTCACTTAAAGTGGTTTTTATTCGCCCTCTCCCTGAGGCTCTAATAGAAATCCGTGGTAAGTAGGACTTTCTGTCCTTACTGCGGCCGTCTCAAACTGGTTAAGCAATAGCTCCATGCACTGAACACAAAATATATGGGCTAATGCGCGTTAGCTGCGTACTTACTGAACGAGGTATAGGGCTTGGAATTGAATAGCTCCAGGCGTTAAAAGTCTGAGGCTACAAGCCCGCAGTAAGTATCGCGACTACTTGAATCCGGCCCTATGCTGAACTACATAAGGACCAGAGGACTGTCTTCTTGACACTAGACCTCATGGTGTGGGAAATTTATTAACCCTCCATTATCAGTCTTATGACCCTATACAGCTTTGGCTTGAATAAGACTTTGAATCCAGAGGTTTGCCGCATGGATTCAATGACAAGCATGCTTCAACCATTATTCTACTGCCTTGTGGAACCAAGCCATCCCCAAGTACAGCAACACTTGTAAATGGAATACAAGTGGACTTAGACAATTGTGCAATGGGCAAATTAACCTTAGCTGGATCTTTCCCCCGGTTAGGTAAAGAATAAATAAGGATCTGTAATTGGTGTGTAACCGAAAACATCAGTTCCTGTTTAGTTATAAAAAAAAAAAAAAAGTTGCAAAGATAAAGCAAAAAAGTGACTGCTTATTTTTCCTTTTAAACAGAGTAGTGACAGATGCAGCAAACCTCCTTACGGTCCTGGATGTGTAATGCTTACCATTCTCTAGGACTCTGGTCTCATTACCAAATTCTCGTTCGAACACAAGTATTCCTCAATATCTAATTGTTTAGTAATCTTGCCCTCTTGGCAAGGAGCAATCTGAATCAGACCCTCCCCTGGAGAGGATCAATGTGAAATTTTACGAGTCCAGGACATAGTCTGTAAAGTGCTCTCCAAGGACGGGATGCATCAACTGAAAATGCGGTAAAACCCCCGAAAATGCAGGGGGTTTTACAGCATTTCCCATATGTACAAAGCAGCTTCGTCCCAGTACGTAACGCCACCAGGTGGCGTGACCCAATAGAGGCCTATGGGCTTCTTATCAGGATGCAACCAATTGGGAGGGAGACTCCCTCTGTCCGGAGCCATCGAAAAGGACAACTCTTATTAGGAGGAGCGCTGCCCTTTGAGATATTCTAGGTACATACCATGGTATGTACCCGAAGACAGGCAGGATGTAACGCACTGCGGATGCGAGGCTTAGTACATCCCGCCCCAAGACCCTACACAAAAGGTGGCAGAACTTAAATTAAACCCAGCAACATCTTAGCCAAGACCTGCACTCAGTCCTGCTTGTCAGCCATGAATCCATCATAATACTTTGCCAACTGAGTGCACTCACTGCAGAAATCAGTGAAGCAGGTGGGATGTTCCCTTTACATAGAATCTGGGGAAACGGGAAGGAGTGAGAATCTAAGCTTTTTTTTCTACAATATCAGTTCTGGAGGAGCTTTTCTACCCCACGTTCGCAGTATGTACAAAAGGATGAAAGAAAAACTTTATAAATGGATCAATAGCTCAGTATAACCAATCCGTAATTTTCTGTTCATCAGTCTAGGCCAGATTGCACAGTGAAAGCAAGTGCTTGGTTAGTTGCTATGTTTTCAGTGCAGGTTGAGTCTTTGAATAATGTAAGTAATTAATTAATAGAAAATAGCTTATACAGCACGACTATTTAATATTTAGACCTTCATGGCAGGAAGAACTATGAATAATAGACGTGACTAACTGAATAATTTTGTAGTCTACTTTTTCATGTTTTTCTGTCCTGTATTCATCATGCTTACAGGAAACATCAAATACTATAAATTTTTCATAAAGTTCAAACTTTTCTAATAAAGCTAGTAACCACAAAACTAAAAATGTTAGATTTAGCACACGCAAAACAAATCTAAAACTAACAAATTGCACTTTACAGTATGTGGTGCAACAGTCTCACCTCACAGACGTATTTGATGAACTCCAGGGCTGGGTTGTTAAGGGGCAGATGGGATCCAGGTAGGATGGGGAACATCTCAGAGGGCTCAGTGACATGGCGTGTTCCTGTCACTTTCTTCTGAATTTTTTGTGTGATTGTGAAGAAATTTTGTGTTAACTCATTTGCTACGTAATCCTGAGAAAAGGTGATAAGACCTGGAGGAAGGATGAGGAGGGTACAAAAGAAAAAACACAAATTGAACATGTAGTGGTATATTTTACTCTGAAGTCTGCTAAATGGGACAATTTCACAGTTTTTCTCTTATTCATATTTTGATATGGACTACACGGAAAACTTAGCCTGCAGGTTTTATGGACATAAACTAGGATTTCAGCACTTGTCCAACCACTCCTACATTTATACTATGCCACAAGTGAGAAAATATGAGATATGGTAAGAACTTACCCTTGTTATCTCTATTTCTACGAAGTCCATAGGGTTCCACAGGATACCTTGGGGTATAGGTGTGACGTCAGTCGCAGGGCACCAAAGAGTTAAGCTTTCAGCCTCCCAGGATGCACTAGGTCCCCCTCCTATACCCCGCCCCCGGGCCAAGGCACCTCAGTTAGTTACCAAGCCATAGGCCGGAGGAGGAGAAGGAAGAGAGAGAACAAAGATCTGGACACATACAAGAATCACATTCTCACCAGAGGGAGACGGAAAACCGGTGACCAGAGCAAAGCCCATCTGCAGCACAGGTGCGACAGGGCGGGAGTCCTGTGGAACCCTATGGACTTCGTAGAAATAGAGATAACAAGGGTAAGTTCTTACCATATCTCATATTTTCTACTTCAGGGTCCATAGGGTATCCACAGGATACCTTGGGGATGTCCCAAAGCAGTATCCTTTAAGGGTGGGGACGCTCCTGTGCAGAAAGGAGAATCCGCCGCCCGAAGGAAGCATCCTGAGAGGCGAAGGTGTCAAACCTGTAGTACCTCACGAAGGTATGGACAGAAGACCACGTAGCAGCCTTGCAGATCTGAACTGCCGAGGCACCACGTCGAGCTGCCCACGAAGGACCCACAGACCTAGTGGAATGAGCCTTCAGAGAAGGAGGGACCGGTAGGCCTTCATGAAGATAAGCTTCAGAAATAGCCATACGGATCCAGGCTGCCAAAGTTTGCTTTGAAGCAGGCCAACCCTTTTTACGGAAGCCATAGAGGACAAACAAAGCGTCCGACTTCCTAAACGAAGAAGTGCGGTCAACATAAGTCCTTAAGGCCCGCACAACATCCAAAGAGGCCTCACCCACGGAAAGACCCGGTGAGTTAAAGGCCGGAACAACTATTTCCTCGTTAACATGAAACTGGGAAACAACTTTGGGAAGAAACTCGGGCCGAGTGCGGAGTACTGCCCTGTTCCCATGAAAAACCAAGAAAGGGGGTCTACAAGAAAGAGCCCCTAACTCAGAAACACGTCTGGCCGAAGCAATGGCCAGAAGGAAAACAGTCTTAGCTGTTAGCCATTTAAGATCCACTGAGCCCAGTGGTTCAAACGGCGGTCCTTGGAGAGCCCTCAGGACCACAGCCAAATCCCAAGGCGCCACAGGTGGAACAAAGGGCGGCTGAATGCGGAGAACACCCTGCATAAAGGTGCGCACATCCGGGATTGTAGCAATCCTACGGTGAAACCAGACAGATAGGGCCGAAACCTGTACCTTCAAAGAAGCAAGGCGAAGCCCATGATCTAGTCCCGCTTGCAGGAAGGCGAGAAACCGAGACAGACGAAACTCCCGCGGTGCATAACCTCTCGGTCGACACCACTGGAAGAACGTATGCCACACGCGATGGTATATCCTCGCGGAAGACGGTTTCCGAGCTCGTAACATGGTACGCACCACAGAGCTGGAAAACCCCCGGGACCTCAGCATGGCCGTCTCAACAGCCACGCCGTCAAAGACAGCCGAGTCAGGTCCGGGTGAAGGCAAGGACCCTGAGACAGAAGGTCCGGTCGTAGCGGCAACCGCAGAGGACTGTCCACGGACAGACCCTGAAGGTCTGAGAACCAGTGCCGTCTGGGCCACGCGGGAGCTATCAACAGGAACGTCCCTCCTTCCTGTTTGAATTTCCGGATTACCCGTGGAAGAAGGGAGACCGGAGGGAACAGGTATGCGAACCGGAACGTCCACCGGACGGACAGAGCATCCACCAGAGACGCCCCTTCGTCTCTTGTGCGAGACCCGTACACCGGCAACTTGTTGTTGTGCCGGGACGCCATGAGGTCGATTTCTGGAAGACCCCACCTGTCCACCAGTAGTTGAAAAACGTCCGGGTGCAGGGACCATTCCCCCGGATGAACGTCCTGGCGACTTAGAAAGTCCGCCTCCCAATTGAACACTCCCGGGATGAAGACCGCTGATATGGCCGGAAGATTGCGCTCCGCCCAAACCAGGATCCGAGAGACCTCTACGAGAGCCGCCCGACTGCGAGTTCCTCCTTGCCTGTTTATGTAGGCCACGGTGGTAGCGTTGTCCGACTGGACCTGCACCGGGCGACCCTGGAGAAACCGCTGTGCCTGCTGGAGAGCATTGAAGACCGCACGGAGTTCCAAGATATTTATTGGAAGCTCCGCTTCTGTCGGCGTCCACCTGCCCTGGAACAAGTGTGGACCCGAAACTGCTCCCCAGCCCCGAAGACTGGCGTCCGTTGTCAACAGGACCCAATTTGGAACCCAGAACGGACGTCCCTTGTTGAGGTGGGTCGTCTGTAACCACCACGTAAGGGACAGGCGAACCTCCTGGGTGAGCACAATCGTCTGGGACTTCAGAGACTGAGTCAGCCCGTTCCACTTGGACAGGATCAGGTGCTGCAGAGGTCTGGAGTGAAACTGGGCGTATTCCACCATGTCGAACACCGACACCATGGAGCCCAGTAACCTCATCGCCGAGTGTAAGGACACCCGGCGGCTGTGCAGGCAACTGCGCACCCTTGACTGTAAAGCAGAGATCTTGTCCTCCGTCACGAAGATCCTTTGCTGTCCCGAGTCCAATAAGGCTCCAAGATGCAGAATCCTCCGAGACGGGATTAGAGTGGACTTCTGCCAGTTGATTAGCCAGCCGTGCCGTTGCAGCAGTGCAATGGTCAGGTCCAAGTGGCGTAACAGGAGCTCTGGAGATCCTGCCACCAATAACAGGTCGTCCAAATACGGTAACATGCGGACTCCCTGCAGCCGCAGAGAAGCCGCCATGACTGCCATCACCTTGGTGAAAACACGTGGTGCTGTTGCCAGGCCAAAAGGTAACGCCCGAAACTGGAAGTGGTCGCTGCGGATTGCAAACCTGAGGAACTGTTGATGGCGCAAAAGAATAGGGACATGCAGGTAAGCGTCCTGTATGTCCAATGACACCAAGTAGTCCCCAGGTTCCAGCGCCAGAATGATGGACCGTAGGGTCTCCATCCGAAACTTCGGGACCCGCAAAGACTTGTTGAGTGCTTTGAGGTTGAGAATCGGACGATATGACCCATTGGGTTTCTGTACCAAAAATAGATTTGAAAAGAAACCCTGGCCCCTCTGGGAGAATGGAACAGGCACTATAACTCCAGCCTGGAGCATAGTGTGCAATACCTTCCGCAGCTCCGTAGCCTTGTTCCGGTCTGATGGGAGACCCGTGGTGAAGAAGCGAGCCGGGGGTCTGTGCCGGAAGGAGAGGGCGTATCCGTGGGAAACCACCTCCAGAACCCAAGTGTCTGTCGTAGTGGTCGACCAACACTGGGCGAACTGTAGCAGGCGGCCTCCCACCCTGGGATCCCCCAAAGGGAGGCCCGGACCGTCAGGCCGCAGGCTTGTCATCTGGCTTGGGGGCCGGACGTCTGGTACTCCATGCCTGCTTCCGGGGCTTGACCGATTTCTTAGGGCCAGCCTGTCGAGGAAACGACTGTGGTTTGGGCCTGCCCTGGGCCCTAGATGACCGAAAGGACGATGGTCCCGAACCAGAAGGAGCAGCGGCCGACGGGAGACAAGCAGATTTGGCTGCCGCCAGCGTGGCCACAATCTTATCCAGATCCGGACCGAAGAGAACTTCTCCGGTAAACGGCAACGCTTCCAGACCTTTCTTAGAATCTGCGTCCGCCTTCCAGGATCGCAGCCACAAGGTGCGACGAGCAGCTACCGCTGCTGAAGAAATTCTAGACACCAGAGTACTAATGTCTAGAGCCGCCTCGTTGATGTAGGTGGCCGAATCACGGAGATTGCCAATCAACTCCGCCTGTTCAGCCGGACAGTCGGATTCAAAAGAAGCCTCTAATGAATCCGCCCAGCGCTCCATCGCTCTGGCAACCCAGCAAATGGCCATAGCCGGCCGTGCTGCCCCCCCTGCAAGGGAATAAGCGGACTTCAGGCAGATTTCTACCTTGCGGTCCGTAGCATCCTTAAGGGAGGACATGGATGGCATCGGCAATGTGGCACTACGGACAAGACGGGTCACGTGAGAATCCACCTGTGGAGGGGATTCCCACTTAGCAAAATAATTATCCGCGAACGGATAAGCCACCGCCAGGCGTCTCTGCGGCTGGTATCTTTTGCCAGGTTGTTTCCACGCCTCCTCTAAATGGTCCACCAACTGACCCGAAAGAGGAAAGACTGTGGCATCGCCCTTCACATCTTTGAAAAAGGCATACTTAGATTTAGCCGCTGGGGGAACTTCGTCCTCAATCACCAAGGCTGTGCGGACCGCCCGAATAAGTCCAGGAATATATACTTTGGACTTAGCATCAGCGTCCTTAGTATGGAGAGGTTCCTGATCGTAAGGATCCAGAATCTCCCCATCATCAGACGTCCCTTCGTCATCCTCATAAGGAGCGGACAGAGACGCCACCGGCCTTTTATGAGGCCGCATCACAGACTCCCCTTGCAACACATCCGACAAGTGCTGTACAGAACTCGTCAGGGAGTTAACCCACGCTGGCTCCTGAGAACCCGGGAGCGGGGAAATAGGGAGACTGTGGGGTACCACCAATTGTCGTGGGAACCCCTGCATGGGTGACGACACCACAGACTGCTGGGACAAACCCATCGGAGTAAACGCGGGCTGCGGAGCTAACTGGCCCACTAAAGCTGTTAACGCCTGAGCGAAACAAGCCCAGGGCGGCTCCTGTACCGGTGCTGTAACCGTAATAGGCCGCGCCATGGACAAACACTGCCGGCAAAGGCCCTCCGCGCTACCCTCCCCCTCCGCTAACGGTACTTTGCACGTGGTACACTGTAGCCGGAGGGGAAAATCACTTTCAGACATGATGGCACCACGTATGTGACCTCTCTCACCAATTAAGTATTAAATAGGCGAGAGACCACCCTGCAGCACCGCAAGGGCTTTAGCAGAAGAACAGGGACAGTAATAAAGCTGACAGTTTAGAGAAGAAAAGTTACAGGCAGCGCTAGCACAGTCACATACAATGCAGAGAAATAACAATTCCTGCACTAACAGCGCTGATTACTCAACTACACAGACACAGGGCCTGGTAGGACACAGCGCTGCATACACAGACCTGAGCCACAGCGGAGGAGAGGTATGCGGGGGGACCCAGACCACGATGCTTCCGTCCAGCGCTTCCAGCAGCGTTCACCATGCGTTCTGGAGAAGATGGCCGCCGAGGAGCAGAGAGGAGGCTGGCCTGGGGGAGGAGCGCTGCCACAGGACCAGTCGGCAGCATGCAGAGAGGGCTGTGTGCAGCGGGGGAGGCGCCGGCTGTGAGACAGGGAAGGCGCGCTCCCCTGGCATGCATTTAACCCCTGGGACGCCGCAGCGCTACCGCTCTGCTGCGGTCCGCTGTCCCAGGGGGTAGTGGAAGCGCAGGTTGGTCGCCTGGCTCCACGCTGCAGCCAGTCCCCAGGGAGCCCCCTGCCTGGGGACTTAGGACCATGTGATCAGCGGGGACCCACCGCGGGACCCCGCTGCTTACCTCTGTCCCCCTTGAATCCGGCCATGGTCCGGAGCATCTGGGGTCACCGCTAGCTGTGACCCCAGACGCCCACCAGCATCCCTGGATCAGTACCGGCGTTCTGGTACCGGCGGGGTGTAGGGAAGACAGCATGGACGTCAGGACTGACTGTCCATGCTGTTCATCCAGATGTGCAGCCACAGCTGCATGAAGAAAAAGCTTCAGGGGCTCTTCTAGCCCCCACTCCAACAGGTGCACCCGACTCCGGCCGGGCACCAAACTAAACTGAGGTGCCTTGGCCCGGGGGCGGGGTATAGGAGGGGGACCTAGTGCATCCTGGGAGGCTGAAAGCTTAACTCTTTGGTGCCCTGCGACTGACGTCACACCTATACCCCAAGGTATCCTGTGGATACCCTATGGACCCTGAAGTAGAAAAGATGATTTTTATACTTCTAATCAGTGGTCGAAGTGGGGCGGTATACGGCGGTATGACATACCGCCACTTCCCGGCCCCACTTCATTTTAGCCACAGAAGGGAATGTACCAGCGCTGGGATCCAGAATGGGATCCCAGCGCTGGAACAGCGGCGGCAATGTGTAGAGATTTGTCCCGCAGGGGACACATCTCGATCAACTGAGGCGCTGGCATGTAGCAGCCGGGACAGAGCATTAGGTCCCGGCTGCATTGTAAGGTAACAGGCGCAGCACGCACTGGCCGGCTCGCTGGCGGCTAGCCAATAGCAGGGCTCACAGCCAATCGGGGGGCTGGCTGGCGGCCAGCCAATCGGGGGGCTGGCTGGCGGCCAGCCAATCGGGGGGCTGGCTGGCGGCCAGCCAATCGGGGGGCTGGCTGGCGGCCAGCCAATCGGGGGGCTGGCTGGCGGCCAGCCAATCGGGGGGCTGGCTGGCGGCCAGCCAATCGGGGGGCTGGCTGGCGGCCAGCCAATCGGGGGGCTGGCTGGCGGCCAGCCAATCGGGGCTCTCGCTGGCGGCCAGCCAATCGGGGCTCTCGCTGGTGGCCAACCAATGAGAAGCAGCCAAGTGGCAGCTTCTCATTGGCTAAGAAGCGTCGCTGGATTAAACTGCAGCAACCAAGAAGACCCGATGCTCCTGGTGGCTCCTTTCCAGCAATGCAGGTCAGTAGCAATTAGAGAGAGAGGAGGGTTGAAAGAGGGAATAGGGGGCAGACAGAGGGAAGCAGGTAGTTAGTATTGTAGGTGGTGAAAGAGAGAGGCAATCATTTAGTGAGAAGGGCAGGGTGTGAGAGAGGGGAGCAGGCAGGGAGAAGTACAGTGGGGGTGAGAAGAACAGTGGGGTGATATGGAAGCAGGGGCCGGAGGGGGGGATTCAATCTCCATATCTCCATACCCCCACCTCTAAATTCCCACTTCGAGCACTGCTTCTAATAAGCTGCGATTTTGACGGCACGGGTACGCTGGCCTCACAGTAGTATACGCTCCCTAGTGCATCTACGTCCCCGGCCGCCTTAGTGAGGACACGTTAAAGGAGACACAGTGATCGGCACTAACATGTGGCAGTTCAGCTTCCAATTTCCAACACAGATACAGTGTGTTATACAGTGTGGGTTGGATACACGAATAGTGCACTTACTGTGACAGCAGTGTCGGCAGAGAAGAGTTGCAGACAGTGTCCTCAGTACATGGAGTACAAAGAGGGAGTATGATTTCCTGCTGGAAGTAGTACATTCCACGTAGATCTTTACAACACATACCACATCCAAAGAGGCCTCTCCTGCCGAGAGGTCTGGTGAATTAAAGGCCGGAACCATAGTTTCCTCATTCAGGTGGAGGCGAGAAACCACCTTGGGAAGGAAGCCTGGGCGTGTTCGAAGAACAGCACTGTCCTGATGAAATATCAAAAAGGGGGAGTGACAAGAAAGCGCCCCTAAATCCAATACCCTACGGGTAGACGCTATAGCCAGAGTAAACAGTTTTCGCGGAGAGCCATTTGACATCAGATTCCAGAGGTTCGAATGGAGATTCCTTAAGTTCTTTGAGCACCACTGACAAATCCCATGGAGCCACAGGAGGGACAAAGGGAGGTTGTATCCGTAGAACACCTTGCATGAAAGTCTGAACATCCGGTATAGGGGCAATTCTGCGCTGAAACCAGATAGACAAAGCAGAAACCTGCACTCTCAGAGATGCTAGGCGGAGGCCTAAATTCAGTCCAGCCTGAAGAAAGGCAAGAATTTGAGACACTTTAAAGACTTGAGGGTCATAGTTTCGAGGAGCACACCATTGGAAATCCGTATGCCATATTCTGTGGTAAATCCTGGCTGAGGCCGGTTTACGTGCTCTGAGCATAGTCTGGACCACAGAGCTGGAGAAACCCTTAACCCAATGGTTCCCAAACTGGGTGCCGTGGCAGCCTGGGGTGCCTCAGAGCACTTGCAGGGGTGCCTCGGGTTGGTGGTCTAGTACCAAATAAACTAAATTTTAGTCAGTGTGATGAGCAAAACCAGTGCTCATGGCTGCCAATCAAACAATATGTGGACTTGGCATACCTCCCTCCTTAATTGCCTTACTTAACTCCTTATACTATTCTTCTGCAACTCAAGTCTTAACCAATAGATATTTATCACCCTCCTTTTTTATACAAAGAGGTACGAGACAGGGGTGTCCTCTCTCCCATCGAACCATTGGCTATAGCTCTGCGACAATGTCAAGTTTTCACAGGTATAAAAGTTAGACAGCAGGAATGCAAAGTTTCCTTGTTCGCAGACGATATGCTGCTTTTCATTTCAAAACTACTACAATCTATCCCAGCAAAATTACAAATTGTTGATATGTTTAGTTCTTTCGTGGGCTACCGCATTAACACAGATAATCTGAACTGCTCTCCATTAATGCTCCTTCTTTCTTAACCTCTCATCCACAGGTGGCCTCCTTATTCACAGTTGTGCCACATAAACTTAAATATTTGGCTATATTCATCCCAACAATATTATCCTCTTTATATAGCTATAATTTTTCACCAATAATAAATAAAATTCAATCCTAATTATTATGCTGGAAAGATCTTAAACTCTCATTATTGGGTCGGGCGGTAGTAATTAAGAATATAGTGTTCCCTAAATTAGCATATTTGTTGCAAACATTACCTATCACGAAGGCTGATACGTTACTTTGCACACAAATCTTCTCTAAATTTGTTTGGCACTACCGTAAACCCAGGATGAACCGTTCTCTGACCTATTTGCCCAAAACTAAAGGTCATCTTGGTGTACCCCATATCATAGAATTTGCTTTATTCCGATATATAACCAACTGGCTGCTACACACTGACCATTACACTGACCCAATTTTAGAAGAAGCTCTCTTTCACCCATACGCTCTGGCAGCCTTACTTCATACCCTGATAACACAAATCCCTTTAAGGCTCGGGTCTAATATATTATTTTGGGATACCTACAAAGCGTGGCTTAATATTGACAAAAGTTTACAGAAAAATCATTATTCGTCTCCCTATATAACCTTATGGGGCAATCCATCTTTTGTCCCCTCTCTTGCCAATTCAACTTTTCGACTTTGGTATCAAAAGGCATAATGTCAAAGACTTATTTGACCCAGGTGGCCAACTACTCTCTTTTTTGGAATTACAAAAAAAAAAAAAATATAACCTTCCCCGCTCACATTTTTTATAATGTTTTTACAAATTAGTCATTACATTTAGTCCCTAGATGCTCCCATGGCTGTCTCCTGCCCTCCAGATACCTTATTAATATTATCCTGTTGTAAATTAATTAAATATCGGATTCGACACCTCTATTCTTACCTAGTTGAAAAATCTTCCCACACATGGTCCTCTACTAACCAGGCCTGGCAATCAGAATTAAATGACCTGTTAGACTTTGAACCAATTATTGATTGTTTAGATAAGGTTTTACCAAGTCTCAAATCCGCTCGACTACAGGAAGTCCATATCCATATTTTAAACCGCACCTATATATCCCCAGCACAAAGGAGACATTTTGTACCCTCGGACACTGGCGATTGTATTAAATGTGGTCAATCGGATGCCTCATTATCCCATAACCTGTGGTAAAATAAATAGATTTTGGAACAAATTATTAGAACATATCAATTCGATACTACGGAGTCTGCTTACCCAAAAAGGCTGCACCCTTCCTATTTGCAGAATTCTCTTCCTGGGAAAAAACTGTCGTCTTTAAATCCCTGGAAACCTTTATTGATAGTTATCAATAGCTAAACACCTAAACCTTTATTGATTGTCACAATAGCTAAACACCTAATTCTTAAATATTGGATTTCCTGCTCAGCACCTACGCTGTCTGAATGGAAAATTGCTATGCTAGACGTGTTGTATCATGAGAGGCGAATGGCTACTTTTAACATAGAGAAGGGTATTCTAGCTTTCTCAAAAAAAAAAAAAGGGAAATATACATAGAACAATTACCTAACCACTTGCAAGAGAACATCTGGAAGGTATTTGAGCATACGGACTGGTTCCTGCGGAGACAAATTGTCTGACTAACCCTCCCCATTCCTTTGCTGATCTAAACTATTCCATAGCTCACTTTGATTCTATTTTATTTTAATCTATAAAGAGAAGTATTTTGTTTATTCTAAATTGTCTGTTTCTCTAATTCCAAACCCATAATGTTTTATTTCAGTTGTGATATGGGTGCGCTTTGTGAAACACTTGGTTTCACATATTTACTTGGATAATACAGATTTTTTTCTATAGAGTTAATAATTTGAATGCCATTGTGTGGTGTATAAATGGTTTTCTCTTTGTTTTATTATGTAAAAAAAAAAGAACAGTAACATATTTTGCCTAATGACGTTTTGTTGGTGTATATTGTCTAGATTGTGTGAAATGTCTTTTTTGGCATACACGCCTGTCTATATTTTGTAGCCTCTTATCCCTTGCTGTTCAATAAACAGTTTTCAAAAAAAATAAAAAAATTTAATATGTGGACAAAAAGAAGCGCAGCCCTGTCAACCACCACTTAACTGAACTTAGGGGTGAGATCCAAGCACAATTTACTTCATTAAATTGCTGCTGAATTTCTCAATAATAAACTTTTGCCACAGGGGTGCTGTGGAAAAAATGCTGATACTCTAGGGTGCCGTGATTCGAAAAAGTTTGGGAACCACTGCCTTAGTTGTTAGGAGGGATGTCTCAAGAGCAAAGCAGTTAAAGACAGATGGGCTAGGTCCGGATGTAGACATGGACCCTGAGAGAACAGGTCTACTCATATAGGAAGTAGAATGGGAATGTCTATGGAGAGCCTTAGAAGAGCCGAGTACCAATGACGTTTGGGCCAAGCCGGAGCTATTAACAGGACTATACCCCCCCTCCGGTCTGAATTTCCGAAGCACTCGAGGAAGCAGGGATATTGGAGGGAAGAGATATGCCAAATGGAAGTTCCATTTCACCGACAAGGAGTCTATGAAGGCCGTGCCGGGGTCTTTGTTTTGGCTCCATAAATTGGAAGTTTGTTGTTGTGTCTTGAGGCCATGAGATCCACTTCTGGAAGACCCCATTTGTCTACCAGAAGCTGAAAGACTTCTGGATGTAGAGACCAATCTCCGGCATGCACGTCGTGACGGCTGAGGAAATCAGTTTCCCAATTGAGAATCACCGGGATGAACACTGCGGCGATGGCTGGGAGATTGTGTACGGCCCATGTGAGAATGCGGGACACTTCTAACTGACTTCGAGCGCCCCCTTGGTGATTGAGGTAGGCCACATTGTCGGACTGTACTTGTACTGGCCTGTTTTTCAGAATATTCTGAGCCAGAGTGAGAGCTCTGTAGATGGCTCGAAGTTCCAGGATGTTGATTGGTAACACTGCTTCGACTGGGGACCATTGGCCCTGGTAGGAGTGCTGGCCAGTTACTGCGCCCCACACTCGGAGGCTTGCGTCCGTGGTGAGGAGAGCCCAGTCCGGGATTCAAAAAGGGACAACCCTGGTTCAAATGGGAAGTCTGTAGCCACCAGGCTAGGGACAGGCAAACCTCTGGGGGGAGGCTCATCGTCTGGGATTTGAGCAGATGGGGTAGTCAGTTCCACCTGGAGAGGATCAGGTGTTGTAGGGGCCTGGAGTGAAACTGGGCGACCTCCACCATGTCGAAGGTGGACACCATTGATACCAATGCCTGCATTGCAGAGTGAATCGACACACTGCGATTGTGAAGCAGTCTGCGTAGTCTGAGCTGCAGTGCTGAAATCTTGTCCGCTGTTAGGAAGATTCTCTGAACGCGAGAGTCCATGAGGGCTCCCAAATGTACCATCCTTTGAGAGCGTGTCAGGGAAGACTTTTTTCCAGTTGACCAGTCAACCGTGCTTTTGTAGAAAGGCAATGGTTACCTGCAGATGGCAGTGAAGAGTCTCTGGGGAGCTGGCCAACAGCAAGAGATCGTCCAAGTATGGGAGCAGTGTAATCCCTTGACGACGAAGAGAGGCCGCCATAACTGCCATGATCTTCGTAAAGACCTGAGGGGCCATTGAGAGGCCAAACAGCAGAGTCTGAAATTGCCAATGTTGCTGCAGTGTAGCAAACCGGAGATATTGTTGATGAGAAGGCGCTATAGGTACATGTAGGTAAGCGTCCTGAATGTCTGCCATAAAATCTCTGCCCCTTACCAGTCCCTTGGATTCCGGGCTGCACTCTGGGCTCCGGGGAGCCTGCTAGCTAGTCCCCCTTGGAGCCTCGCCGGGAGTACCTAGCACAGCACTGCGGAGGGGTGATGGGGCGGCAGCACAGATGTCTGAAGGACAGTCTGGTGCTGTTCGGCCGTTATTGTAAAAGTAAATTAAATCATAAAATTAAAGCTTGGGCTGCTTAATGCAGCCCCGTTATAATGGTGGTCCAGCTCCTGCCAGACAACAACGAAACCGAAGTGTCCTCAGGCTGTGGGCGGGGTTATAGGGGGAAGGTCAGGAGCATCCTGTAATTGAAAAGCTTTGCTGTTGGTGTCCGATCAGTTCCCACCTACACCCCATTGTCTCCCTGTGGAGCCCTATAGATGGAAAAAAAAGTGTGTTTTAAGGGCACACTGGAGGAAAGAAAGGTCAGGAGTGACCTAGGAGAAATCCTGAAAGAAAGTGTGACATGTGCTGATCAGGGAGGATGTGAGGCAGCAATCATTAGCAGAGCGAAGATAATGAGGAAGAATGAGCAAATTGGGCTGGATGTAGGGGAGGAGAAGGGAGTAGGAGAGATGAGCTTGAATTAAATACAGAGTTATATAAGTGAGTCAAAGTGACTGGAAGAGGGGGGTTGCAGGGGTAGAGAGTTGAGCGGAAAATGAGGCAGGAAAGAGTTAAGGATAGACTGGAGAGGGGTGACACGATCGTTCGGAAGGCCAGAAAGGAGCACATTATAGAAATCAAGACTGGAAGTAATGGGAATGTCACTGATACTTTTAGTAGCCTCTAGTGTGAGGAAGAAACGGATTCCGGAAAAATTGCACAGGTGCTATCTGTGTCCCCAACTGGATGAATGAGAACAAGTCAGAGCTGTGGGCTGTACATATCAAAAAACTAATGCTCTGTTTATGATGAACAAAAATGCAATAACCCCTAATGCAACCATTGTTTTACATCTAAAATTATGGCTTCCCATGCGACAATATAAAATTGCTAATATGACACGGATTTAGATTGCTTCCCCTTCTATAGGTTTCTTACCAGGCAAGGCCCCAGTTTCACCCACAGTCTCTTGGGACAGCTGGCTGTTCTGCCGACGTTTGATTGGGGTGTTTCCAGGAGCATTTCGTCTCAACTCCTCCCTCATACTATGATATACAGCCACAATGTAAGCTGCAGAAAGAAAGCACACTAAATCAGCACAGGAAAGATCATTTTGTTTTGCCCCTACATAGCTTACAGGCATAAGACACAGGGAAGATACACCGCAAGTATTACAGGTCAGTACATCTGAACAGCAGTTGCCCAGTGGGTGAACATACCAGAAAATAATAGCTAAATACATTAACTATACTGCCGCAGAGCCCCCCCTTTTTTTTTTTAAACTCTTCACAGCAGGATGAAATAAAATACTCCTCAAGGGTGCAGATTGCAATTTCTGAAGAGTAGGTTTCATTCTTGTTTCAACATGCTGCTACTGGTCACACCAACAGGGATACCTCACTCATTACACTGACAGCTAGAGCTGATAAAGAAATGGGTCAATCTACAGAGACACTGAAGAGTGTGCAACACTTACCAGAAACAATCATTAGGAAATAGCTCTGACAAGAGGCTGCCTGGGGTAGATATTGCACTATATTCCAGTTGTTCTCCAGACATTCTTCCACTTGGTCCTCTGGCTGTTCACTGTCTGATGGAACATCAGTTTCTTCATCATCCTCCTCTTCACTGCCCTCATCCTCATCATTCTTCGATTTCTTCTTATCACTCTGAAAAAGGAAAAAATGGTTTTTATACTCCGATTAAATTATTTTCTTTAGATTCCAGTATCCAGTGTCCACCGATGGACTCAAAGTCTACTACAGGACACTTGTACAAGTCTTTAGCTCATCACTCTTCCATATCCCCAACCTGTTCCACATTTTTTTCTAACCAAGCTCCACAAGGAAAAAAAATCTGAATGGAGAAATATTTTTTCAGGGATGAAGAGGTTTAACTAAATAAATGGTTGGGTATACAATTTCTAATAATGGATTCAGAGAAAATTATTTAGTTTAAAGTTTAAAAAGATTTTAAATTATCCTATGGGGGACACAAGACTCTGGCGACACCCCTGAGCTGCTTTTGGATGTGTATTCAACAGGGTGGCACCTTATGTTACAAAACCTATTGAATTTTGAAGTGTCATTTGGAGGATTTTGGGGTACCTCTCAACTTAGATATATTAATATTTGTGCTATTATCATGCGGCATACCAGTATGCAATTATATGACCCAAAGTAGGTGCTATTATCATGTAGCATTAGGGACCACCAGTACAGAGACGCCTTAACAAAGATCTCTGGATTATTATTATTATAATGTAGCATTCAAATCTTATTGCTGGTCTTTTGCAGTGTGGTAGGGGAACATTTTTTTTTTTTTATTCCTGACAAAATTTTGTAACAGCATGTACAAAGTGGCTGCTCAACACAGCTGCTCAGCCAATACTCTGTCACACCACCTTTTGTAGAATGTGCTTTTACATTGTACAGGAACAGGTTTTTTGAAGTCCAAAATAAGTGGCACATAACCGTGATCCAGCTAGTAATTGTTTGGAACACAGGTCAACACTATATGTAGTCATCAGAATACCAGTAGATAAAAAATAAAAGTAGGGTTAATCATCATGTGGCCCTCCAACTGATGTGGAACTACACATCCCAGCATGTCCTGCCACAGTTTTGCTATTAAGGCATGCTAAAACTGGCAGGCATGCTTGAATGAGTACTTTCACAACAGCTGGAGGGTCGTATGTTGAATACCCCTGACAAAGCATCCTTGCGACATAGCTCTTCAAGGCCCTAACGACATTCCAAGTGAATAGATCCTTCTTCCTTTGTACATGGATTCTGACAAAATATGAAAGCCCATAGGTGGCAGAATTACAATGTCTTGATTTAAACAACCTTAGGTTTAAAGGCCATGAATGGAGAATGGAAAGATAAAAGCTCCCTACTCCCTCCGGGCCGAGGAAATAAGCCAAAGTAAGACTTTTTCCGAGGGAGAACATTTAAGTCTACTATATCAAACACTGCAAAAAAAGGAGATTATTGTAATGTCCTCAAAACTAAATTCAGGACTCAGCGATGGTTGTGTCACACCCTGCAAAAAAGTCTGGACTTTCAGTATGAGTGCTACCATGTTCTGCAAGAGAACAGAAGATAGACCTTTAAAGACCTCAATTTGATTGTTGTTCCACTTATGGCTGAGAAACAGACACATTCTTGGAGACAAAGCAATCTGTTTTTATCTGGTCATCCAGATAAATCTGACCTAGAAAGCAAATAACCATCATATTTGCCCAACTTCGAGAATCTAGCATTGTCCCACAGAGGAAGATCAGAAGCCCACTCCGTTCAGAAGTTTACATGCACTGATTCATGCTTTGAGGAAGTGGAGTGCTCTTTACTCAGCGAAACGTGTAAATGTACATAAACATATGTAAACTTTGACAAGGAAGATGGGCCCCCCTCAGGTCTGGGATACATAGCAGCTACACCCCCTTACACCTATGGTAGTTACACCAATGACCTTGGACCAGATTATAGCAGCATTTTTAGCTACCTGGTGGATATCTCCTTCAACCCAATATCGTCTGTGAGACCTCTTGCTAAAACAAGACATATGGTAAGAACTTACCTTTGTTATCTCTGTTTCTACGAAGTCCATAGGGTCCACAGGGTGACCTTGGGGTATATAGCTGGATCCTGGATCCTCGGGCAACACGGAGTTAAAGCTTTTAGCTGCTCCCAGGATGCACTTGGGTCCATACTCCTCTATACCCCGCCCCCGAGCCACAGGCACCTCAGTTGGTAAGCAGCCAAGGCCGGAGGAGGAGACGAAACAGAGAGAAGGAAGACTGGAACACACAAGAACCACACTCACAGAAATGGGAGACGGAAAACCGGTGACCAGTCACAGAGCCCATATGAAGCCAGGTACGTCAGGGCGGGTGCCCTGTGGAATTCGTAGAAACAGAGATAACAAAGGTAAGTTCTTACCATATCTCTTGTTTTCTACTTCAGGGTCCATAGGGGTCCACAGGGTGAGCAGTCCAACTAAGGGCGGGGACGCTCCTGTGCTGATAGGAGAACCCGGCGCCCAAAGGATGCATCCTGAGAGGCAAAGGTGTCAAACGCATAGAACCTCAAAAAGGTCTGAATGGAAGACCAGGTGGCCGCCTTACACAGCTGAACAGCAGAGGCGCCACGGCTAGCAGCCCAAGAAGGGCCCACAGACCGAGCGGAATGAGCCTTAACAGAGGCTGGAACAGGTAAACCCTCCTGCATATAAGCCTCAATAATAACAGAATGAAGCCAATGGGCTAGAGTCTGTTTGTTGGCAGGCCAACCCCTCTTGTGAAAACCAAAGAGGATAAACAAAGAATCCGACTTCCTCACAGAACTAGTCCGGTCCACATAAACCTGGAGTGCACGGACAACGTCTAAAGAAGCCTCCCCAGCCAAAAGATCAGGCGACTGAAAGGCTGGTACAACAATTTCTCGATTAATGTGGAACCTGGAAACCACCTTAGGCAGGAAATCAGGACGAGTGCGAAGCACCGCTCTGTCCTGATGAAAAACCAGAAAAGGGGGACGACAGGAAAGCGCCCCCAAATCCGAAACCCTCTTGGCAGAAGCAATTGCCAATAGGAAAACAGTCTTAAAAGTTAGCCACTTGAGCTCCACTGACTCCAAGGGCTCAAAAGGAGGACCCTGTAAGGCCTGAAGAACCACCGCCAAATCCCACGGGGCCACAGGTGGCAAAAAGGGAGGCTGGATTCTTAAAATACCCTCGAAAAAGTTGTGTACGTCCGGCATAGCAGCAATCCTGCGCTGGAACCACACCGACAGAGCAGACACATGCACCTTCAGTGAGGAAAGACGTAATCCTAAGTCCAAATGCGACTGAAGGAAAGCCAGAATACGCGAAACCCGGAACACCTGGGGATCATATTTTCTGGCCTCACACCACTGAAAGTAAGTGTGCCACACTCTGGTGGTAGATCCTCGCGGAAGCAGGCTTGCGCGCCCTCAGCATGGTGGTAATAACGGAGCTAGAAAAGCCCCGAGACCTCAGGACGGCTGTCTCAAGAGCCACGCCGTCAAAGATAGTCGACCCAGATCCGGGTGAAGACAGGGCCCCTGAGACAACAGGTCCCGCCGTTGAGGTAGGAGGTACGGAGCGTCGATGGACAGGCTCCGCAGATCGGAGTACCACGGCCTTCTGGGCCACGCTGGGGCCACCAGGATCAGTGTGCCTCCGTCCTGCTTGAACTTGCGAAGGACCAGAGGCAGCAGAGATATCGGAGGAAACAAGTAAGCCAGGTGAAACAGCCATTTCACCGACAGTGTGTCTATCAGACTTGCGTCTGCGTCCCTTGTCCTTGACCCGTACACGGGCAGCTTGTGATTGTGACGGGACGCCATCAGGTCCAGCTCTGGCAGCCCCCACTTGTCCACGAGTAGTTGGAATACCTCTGGATGAAGCGACCATTCCCCGGGATGCACGTCGTAACGGCAGAGGAAGTCTGCCTCCCAATTGAGGACTCCCGGGATGAAGACTGCCGAGAGAGCTGGAAGATAGCGCTCTGCCCAAGCCAGGACGCGGGACACCTCCGACATCGCAGCTCGACTGCGAGTCCCTCCCTGGTGATTGATGTACGCCACCGTGGTGGCGTTGTCTGACTGCACCTGAACGGCCCTTCCGTGAAGAGTGGTGCCGGACGACTGCAGGGCTCTGTACACTGCCCGCAGTTCCAGGATGTTGATGGGAAGAATCTCTTCCTCCGCCGACCAACGACCCTGAAGTGACAAGGAGCCTGTCACCGCCCCCCAACCCCGGAGACTGGCATCTGTCGTGAGCAGAACCCATTCAGGGATCCAAAAGGGGCGCCCCTCGAGGAGATGAGCCAACTGTAGCCACCAGGCCAGGGACAGACGCACCTCCGAGGACAACACCAGCATCTGAGAGCGGATCCTGTGTGGCAATCCGTTCCATTCCGAAAGAATCAGCCTCTGCAGGGGCCTGGAATGGAACTGGGCAAACTCCACCATGTCGAATGCCGACACCATGGACCCCAAAACTCATCGCTGAGTGCACCGACACTCTGCCACTGCTCAGTGAACTGTGAATCCGCAGCTGTAAGGAGGAGACCTTCTCTGGAGTCAAGAAAATCCGTTGCTGACGAGACTCCAGCAGGGCCCCCAAATGAACCATCCGCTGTTATGGGATGAGGGAGGACTTCTTCCAGTTGATCAACCACCCGTGCGCCTGTAGACAAGCGACCGTCAGGTGGAGATGCTGGATCAGTACCTCCGGGGAGCTGGCCAGCAAGAGGATGTCATCTAGATATGGTAGCAACCGTATCCCCTGGCTCTGAAGGTGAGCCGCCATGACCGCCATTACCTTGGTAAATACCCTTGGTGCCGTGGAAAGGACAAAGGGTAGAGCCCTGAATTGGTAGTGGTTGTGGAGAATAGCAAACCGCAGAAACCATTGGTGCGATGTTGCTATAGGCACATGGAGGTAGGCGTCCTGGATATCCAGGGAGACCATATAATCCCCCGGTTCCATCGCCAGAATGATGAAACGCAAAGTTTCCATCCTGAATTTGGGAACCCCGAGAAACCTGTTCAGGGACTTCAAATTGAGGATGGGGCGATGAGAGCCATTGGGTTTCTAGACCAGAAACAGCGTAGAGTAATACCCCATCCCACGTTGAGATTGTGGTACGGGTATAATGACCCCCGCCGTCAGCAAGGCCTCTATGGCTTCCTGAACCTGCAAGGCCTTGGTCTTGTCCTGAGAAGGACTCGTGCAAAAAAAACTGGCGATGCGGCCTGTGCCGAAAAGACAGGGCGTACCCCTGGGAGACCACTTCTCGCACCCAGGCATCCGTGGTGGTATTGTGCCAGCACTGGGCAAATTGAAGAAGTCGGCCTCCCACTCTGGGGACCCCCAGAGGGAGGCCCGTCTCATCATTCAGAAGGCTTATCTTCTTGCTTGGAAGAAGGGCGCCTAGCACTCCAGGCTTGCTTCTTTGGCTTTGAGGCGGTCTTGGTTGCGGACTGCCCCGGGAAGAACTGACCCTTTGCCTTGCCCTGAACCCGAAAGGAGCGAAAGGCCGAGCTCCGGACCTTAGCAGGTGTCGTAGCTGAAGGGAGGAAGGCTGACTTGGATTTTGCCAGGGTATCTACTATTTTGTCCAGGTCCGGACCAAATAGTAACTCTCCATTAAAAGGTAAGGCCTCCAAGCCTCTCTTTGAATCCGCGTCTGCTCTCCAAGACCTCAACCACAAGGATCTGCGAGCAGACACTGCTGCCGCCGAAACCCTAGAGGTCAGCAGGCTAGCATCCAAAGATGCTTCTCCAATGTAGGAAGCGGCATCTCTCATCTGTCCTAACAACGCCGTCTGGACATCCGGAGCTTCATCCGTAAACGTATCCTCCAAGGCGTTGGCCCAACCCTCAATGGCCTTGGCCACCCAGGAGATGGCCACGGACGGCCGGGCTACAGCCCCTGAGAGAGAGTAAATAGACTTTAGACAAGTCTCCACCTTCCTGTCCGTAGGATCCTTCAGCAAGGATATAGACGGCAATGGCAAAGTAGCACTCCTGATGAGGCGTGTTACATGGGAATCGACTGCAGGAGGAGTTCCCCATTTCTTACAATGCGCCTCCGGAAACAGATAATTGGACGCCAACCGCTTCTGTGGCAGGAATCGCTTACTGGGCGTCTGCCAGGCCACCGCCATGTGATCCGTCAACTGATCAGACAAGGGGAACGCTGCAGAAGTAACCTTAGCTTTTTTAAAACTAGGATACCTCGACTTGGGAGCGGGTGCCTCATCCTCAATCAGAAGAATGGCCCGCACCGCCCTAACCAGAGCCCACACATTGATGGAAGACTTAGTGTCTGCCTCCTGGACTGAGGCATCTGAGGCTGAGTCATCCTGCACCTCACCATCATCCGAGGACCCCTCAGAGTCCGAAAAATGCGCAGCCTGCGCCATAACTGTACGTTTAGACGCCCTGGAGGGCACGTCACTGCGCAACATCGACTGAAAAGCCAAAGATGCTGCCGCCAAATCTTGGACAGTGTGGGAAAGCGCATCCACCCAGGGTGGAGGAGCTGCCACAGGAGCCTGAAACGGCACCACAGCCTGCTGCGCCACAGGGGTGGACTGTATATACATTGGCAACCCCGCATAGGGACCAACAGGCTGAGACCCCGGAGGAGTCTGCAATAATTGTGGGACACCCGGGGAATGGGGGATGGTAGGCTGAGGCAACGCCCTAGTAGGGACGGCAGTCGGGACCGACAGACGGTCCGCGATGGACACCAGCACCTGGGAAAATATCGCCCATGGTGGCTCCTGCGACATAGGAGGTTTAGACGTACCAGGGACCGCCTGGCACCGTCCGCACAGGCCGTCCTGTGACAAATCCTTGGGCTTGTAGGAGAAGGAAAGGGAAAGGTATAGGCTGACAGTAAGTAGAAATTAGCACAGACAGGCAGCACTAGCAAGTGTCACATACCATGCAGGAAGATATACTCACTGCACCTTTCCACTACAATCAACCTGCCCAGATTCAGTGTCTGGGAGGGCTATAGTGCTGTGTACACTGTCCTTTTGCAGGGGAGAGGTACACAGGGGGACCGGTCCGCGTGCTCCCTGAGAATATCTGCGCTGCCACTGGAGAAAATGGCTGCTGGAGACCTCAGAGGAGGAGTGGCCGAGTATCTGCAGCTCAGCGACGCCAGACTACTAGCTGAAAGGCGCGCTGAGCTGAGGGGAGGAGCCGCTAGACAGGGAAGGCTTCCTCCCCTGGCTAGCATATTAACCCCCGGGTTGCCGGCATCCCGCTTGCCTTATTCACCCTGGTGGTCTAGTGGTCTGGCGGGGTATGCCTCCAATGGAGGGGAAGCCCGGCGCCACCGCTAGCTCCCCCGGTCTGTCCCCTAGACCGGGGGCATGGGACTGCATTTAAAAGGAACACGCGCACCGCCGCTAATCAGCGGTGCGCGGTTTACCTTGATCTCCCCGGCAGCAGTCCCGGGGGAAACCAGAGTCCGGCTAGTACAGACTCTGGCTTCCCCCGCCAAGATCCCCAGTGCAGTACTGGCGTCGCGGCGCCAGCAGGGAGAAGGAGCGGCAGCGTGGGCGTCTGTACAGACAGCCCATCGCTGCCGCTCTGGAGAAAAAAACATGAAGTAAAAATAAAATAAATTTCACTTAGTTAAAAAAAATAAAAAGCTTTAGGGGGCTGCTCCTGCAGCCCCCCCCCCCGTAGGGTGACCCGACTCCGGCCGGGCACCAGCTTAAACTGAGGTGCCTGTGGCTCGGGGTATAGAGGAGGATGGACCCAAGTGCATCCTGGGAGCAGCTAAAAGCTTTAACTCCGTGGTGCCCGAGGATCCAGCTATACCCCAAGGTCACCCTGTGGACCCCTATGGACCCTGAAGTAGAAAATACTGTTTGGACTCCTAATTCCATCATCTGTGGTACCTCCTGTCTGCTAATACTGGACCTTTATGCTCTTACAACAGACCATATATGGTCAGCATCTTAAATGTGCCTCTATGAGCTGTATACTCTATACTCTATGGGCCATATTCAATTAGGAGCGAAAAGTCTGTTGCCGGACTTTGCCGTCATCGCAAGTTTTCTGAGCAGAAAAGTACCGCGCTCGTCCCCGCGTATCCCTGTATTCAATTCCAAATCGGCGAAAACGGGAGCCGGAGAAAATGAAATGAGCGAAAAGTGCTGTAATTTTTGGAAAAATCAGACTGATACCCCCCCCAAAAGATGCTCTGTCATGGGGGTTCACTATGGGTACCCCCGAATAGCCCTGCTGCAGGTATTTCTGGTGTTTAAATGGTCTGAATAGCTATTTAGAGTCTTTGAAAAAGTGATGAAGAATCGCATTTAGCAAGGTTTTTTTTTTTTTTTTAAATTAGTTCATCAAATTTGGGGTGCCTGAAAATGGGTGCAAGCATATTTTAAAGTGGGTAATGTGAACTTGTGAAAAATCCACCGCCCACAACCACCTGCAAACTAAAAAAACACCTGGCGCATACTTGGGGAAACCCCCTGAGTCTATTAGCTAGTTTAGAAGTTTGTACCCCAACTTTGGGTTTTTTCCCCAAAATGAAAGTACTTTTTTGGGGTGTCATGGATAACTTTAAAAATTTCTTTTGACACAGTTTACCTTGGGGGACAGTCCAAGGGGTGCTGGGTGGTTTTTGGAAGTTTGGACCCTAAAACCCCAATTCTGCACTTTTATTCGACACCTATTCATAGGTGATACTTTATCGCTGGGTTCGAACCACTGACTTTCTGCACCGGCGAAAAGTCAAAAGAATTGAATACGGGGATAAGTTCAGATTGGCGAAATGACATCATCGGCGAATAAGTATCGCCGATAACGGCTTTTCGCTGGCAATTGAATATGGCCCTAAATAACCATTTTAGTAATTACCTTTAGTTGTGAATAATCATTATTTCATCATGTTATGTTTTAACAAATGTTTTTGTATTTCAAGTCGTCCAAAACTATTTAATTATATAAGTTTAAGGTGTTTAGAGATGGATAACTTTTTTCCTATCGTTTCAGACTTCGACTGCTTGCTGTTACAGTGGCGCAAGAGCGTTTAACAAGAGAAATTGCAAAGGAGCCAAAGAGAGCTCCGCTTGTTCTTACAACAGACCCCTCAGTTTTTCAGGAGAGCCTCCCAACCATGAAACCAAGAGACAATTGTGTAATTACATAATACAATTGGAGATTAGGGAAGGCCAGCTCACCAGAACACTTAGATCTAGTTAGCGTACCAATAATAAATTTCACTTTTTTGTCACCCCTTACATACGAAGAGAGTACACTATTAATGAGTCAGAAGGCACAATTGGGAATATACACTGGAGAATGTTCTTAAACAGATTAACGTTTTGGCCGTCTAGGCATTTTAAAAGAGATTAACCATAAAAGTCACCACTAGTGGGAGTTTTTTTTCCAGACGTGGGATTTACTTTTAAATAGAATAGTTACATGGACTGAGCGAACCCCTTAAATATGAGGAAACACCTGGCAGACTGGTAAGGGCCGATTTATTTAGCATAAAGCCCAACTGATGAGGATGAACCAGCTAAAGAATCACATTGTTTGGAGACTGTTGTGCCACTTATCCCACTCCATACAGTTGACTGTGCATCTCATATATCATCTTGAACCAGTCTAACCTGAGAATTGAGCATTTTAGATTATTAAAGGCCCTACAGCATTTGTTTGGTTCTTGTAATAATAGTGTTTAAATAGACACTAGCTTCTGTGTTATAATGCAGTGATTAATGTGTGAATGGTTGCCTTATGACCGTACACATCTCTTGATCCACAGGAACAAAAAAAAAAAACTTAGTGGTGAAACTTTGAAATCGATAGATCACAGGTTCTCAAAATTGGAATCTCATTCAGACCCGGTTGCAACCGGGTCGATGTTAAGGTCCTGTGCACGCGCAGTGGCCGCACTGTGCGTGCGCAAGCCCCGGAGCGAGAGAGAATTTCTCTTGCTCCGGAGCTCACTACAAAAGGGGCGGCTGTCGATGGTGATCGACAGCTCGACCCGTTTTGTAGGCGGGGCGTGGCTACAAAAATGGGGGCGTTCCCAAGCGAACGCCTGACGTTTTGTGGGCGGCCGCACTGACATCAGCAGTGATGTCAGTGGGGAGCTTCGTGCTCAATCAGAGCAGGAAGCTCCCTGGGGTTTGCGGTTGCAGAAACCCAGCCTTAGGGTCACGTCGCAAGCCCCGATGGTCTTGACCATCGCGACCATCACCCTGGTCGGTCACTAAGCTGTGGGTGGTAACCCACAGCTTAGATAGCGACCAGGAGGCCGCACTTCTTGCGACCGCCTCTGAATGAGGGCCTTGGTCCTCAGGATCCCAAACAGTAAATTAGCTCCCCCTGTGGGTCTTTTAAAATGTGTCAGTGAGTACTGTCTGCACCTGCTGGGTGACCTTGACAAGGTGAACTGTGTAGGATCCTGAGGACAGAGTGAGAACCACTGAGATAGACTATATATTCGCGTTCCAGAAAGGCACTCACCCAGAATTTGGAAGTGCAAATTAACTACAGATACTGGTAAAGTAGCAGATGTGGGCCAACCACAGATTCCCTTTAGTGGGCAAAATGTCCCTCATGTAGACTTTGACCATGAATAAACAGACAGCCAAGTCCAGAGGTAAAGCCCATTTAACTCTACTGTTCTCCACAAGAAGGGGAGTACTGCAGCCTCAATCCACGAACTTTGCATTTATTGGAAACATGAAGGACAAACAAAAAGCTTCAAGCTTTTGCCAAATTTACTGATAGAAAATATTTTCTGCTTTTTGTCCGGCTAATATTATCCAAATCAAGTTTAAATAAGACAGCAATTCAAAAAGGAGAAAAACTTGAGTCTTCCTTAACTCTGCATATGCCATCCAAACCCGGAGCAAGAGGGCTCAGCAAGTGTGGAACCCCAAAATGGAATTTCTGGTTCAAATTTGACCAATATCCAAAGCTGAGGAAATTTTTTTGTGTGTACTGTTTAAGTTATTGTCTGGTGATCACCAGACAATTAATACTGAGGAGGTACAGTGGTTGTTTTCATCCATTTTCCAGCTTGTGGGAGCAAACTGTCACTCAAACGACAGATTTAACCAACTTGTCTGAACGACCATTTGCGCCATTTTTCCGTTGTTTGGGAGCAAACAAACCATTATTATTTGCACCCATATATTATCAGATTTTCATTCCAACCGACCAACTAGTTGCCCGATTGGAACGATAATTTGATTTAACCAACTGTGCTCAACCACAGACATCTCTAAAACCTGAACTGTTGGGGTGCCTTGAGGACAGTGTTTGGGAACCTCTGTCCTAGGCAATCAGACTTCCTAAATTCCAGGGTCCAGTTTCTCCCGTAGATGATTGTTAAACTTGGTTTCTCTAACGTGAGAGTCAAATAAGTAATAAACAAGTATAATAAAAAGTCAATGGTTTCTCCAATAACTACTTCCTTAATAGGATCCATATCTTTGGATTTCACATGTAAAAGAAACACTATATATGGTCTAGTAGAATTGTATATAATCACCCTTAGAGTACGGAATACAAGGACAATAATTGAAAAAGCCATGTAGTCATATCGGATTCTGCTTTTCAAATGCCAAAAACAATTAACTTACGGTGCCTATGCACCACTGGTGGAACATAAGGCAATTAGACATCCAACAACCGCCCCCCCCCCCCTACCCCGAAGGAGCATTTGAACAGTGAACTTTCAGAATAGAAATCAATTTCCCTTGAAAAAAGATTGAGCAAGCCGAAACATGCACCGAACAATGAGCCGGGATAGAAATCTGGGATCTTACAAAAACTACATGTTTGAAAATATAAGTTTCTTGGTGCAGGCGTAAAAAGATTCACACTTCGGTGTTGAAGTTGGCGTGCCTCTTGTTGTTCTTGTAGATTGGCTTGGCAAGTGGATTGAAGCTAGTTAACCCTTGCTTTTTTACTTCGTTTAAAGTTGTACTAAAAATAAGGGGAGGAGCTTCTGTCTTAGTGAGTTTGTATTCAGCGCCTGCTCCTTTCGGTCCCTTCCAGCAGTGTTCCAAAGATTGTGAGAAAAAAAGCTAATCTAGACAGCATTGCCATGGATCAGTCATGATGCACACTAGGACTGCTTGATTCTTGAAAGGGGTCCTGTCTGTCTCCCAATAGCAGACTTCTCCTTGGGCATAGAAAAAAAACAAAAACTCAGAGCTCCTGCAGCTAAATAGATAGTGCCCGCTCCAAGAGAACAAAGTCAAACAGACTTCCAATTGCTTCTGTAGAGGCTGATCGGATGTCTAGGGGAGGGCTTAGCTATAAAATATGTATGTCTGAACTATGACCTTCCTATTGTGTGCACTATATTATATTCAAATATATTAACCGTAAATAGTGTTTCTCCTGTTGCATTGAAATCCTTGGCGATCTAGTTCATTGAAGTACTAGTAATCAGAGACACAGTTGTATTGTCTATTATCTATTCAAGACCATGAGCTCCTTCCTACAGGAAGGAGTACCTTGTGAGTATATAGATGTGTTCTCATACATCTAGCCTTAATACAGAGCACAGAGCGAATTGCCTGGCATGAGTGAGCCGCCAGGTCCCGTGGGCCTCTTCTGGCATCGGGAGTATTTATTCAGTGAAAATGCGTCTAATGGTGCATACAGACGGGCAGATTTTGTGTCAGATCTGAACGATAACGATTTTAAAAATCGTTCATATCTGATGTCATATAACGATATCTGACATCTGATGTGTTTGCAGTCAGATTTGGACGATTTCATTCATTTTAGGCTGAAATCATTCAAATCGTTGGTAAAAATCGTTCAGTCGTTCATCTGACAGATCTGACCGTGTGTATGCACCATAAGTTGCAATGTGAGACACCAGCAGACTGTGCGGATTAATTTGATATGTGACACTTGTATATCTGTGTGCATCTGAGTCTGTATATTAACCATAACAGAACTTAGAATAAAAAAAAGCTGTGACTGCTACATTGTAGCAATTTGTATACAGATTCAGAGACGCAGTCACACTCAGATGTCGCATATTAAATTAATCAGCACAGTCTGCTCGTACATGCTAGTTACATCACATTGTGGCTTAGATGCATTTTCAGTAAAAAAGATGCAAAAAAGAATCCCGGTGTTAGCAGTGTCTCGCGGGACCTGGTGCGCCGAGAGGGGCTTTTAAACATGCCTGCAACAAAGATGTATAAGGACACATCTGTACCTTTTTCCTATGTAGCCTTCTCTGTTTTACAGCGATACCTTTCTGTATAAGAAAAATCACCATCTATCGAGGCACCAGAAGGTTTACCAAATTTATCTAGATAATTGACGAAATGCCCACTCTGTCATGCGCAGTGAGAGCGGAGACGCACGCCCTTCCCCAATGGTCCCCACCACTGCGACAGACAGGACAGACCAGAAGAGGAGAGGAGGATTGTTGCGCTGACAACGGGTGCAAGTATAGCGGGGCTGGGTTAAATTTACTAGTATATTATAATGGTAGTCAAGTAGGCCTATAATTATACTCCGATAGAAATATTTTGGAGACTAACCTCTCCATAGTGCACACTAGCAGGAAGCTTCCCTTTGATCCCTCCGTAGTTTGCAGGGTCCATCCAGAGTAGGAACTCCCAACAGCGTGAAAAAGAGATGGTGAGAGAGTGAAAGATCTCCCTAGAGTGAATACTGCAAGAGAAAGCGAATTGAATAAGGTGATGGATATTTAAACACACCAAGACAAAAAGGACAGACACCCACCTTTGGGTAATATATTCCACATAAGCAATGGCATCTTCTACCCGGCGTTTTTTGGTACAGAGGATTATGCGGTTAAAGTTAGCATACACTACGGAGGAGCCCAGCCGCTTAAATTCTGCCACCAACCTATTTATAAAATGGAGGAATAAAACAAAATACACAAACATTATAACTACCGGTATATATTTTTTTGGGAAAAATAGATGGATAGAAAGCTTAACATGAGATAATAGACTATATAAAATCAGATCTAATTTTTCTATTCTAAAACAGTTTTTCTTAATACATATCTAGGAGTATGATTAAATGAATCATGGATATCAGGTTTATTATACAGAAAAGATACAATATACTCCTATGATACAGTCTATTTTTTACCATTTGATGTCCCTGGGTCCAGAGCATTCAGCATATTAAAACCTCTGCATACTGCTCAGGGTGCTGAGTTTTAGTAAAGTAATATTTCTTGTCACACTTCTTTGGGAAGCAGACACAGTATATAGCCACATATTCCTTACTGTAAGAACAATTTCTTCATCATGTTGTGGAGAGTTCTGTGCAGGGCAGGGTCATACAGCAGAGAGGATGGGGTTCGGAGCCACCGATAGAAGTGCATAACTTGGTTGTCAGCATACACATTGTGGTACTGTGTAATTTCCTTCACCCAGCCTACCACCATGCTCTTCAAAATCCTAAAGAGGATAAATTACAACAGCTGAACTTTATAGGATCTCCTCAGATGGCAGCAGGGGACACAATGCAGAATTAGCCTTTATCACTTCTTTGGGTGAAGTCAATGGATTTAACAAGATTATACTTTCATTATATTACTGTAACATCACTTGTATGCGTAATAAAGTACCTGAAGGTGTTAGAACAAAGGGCAGTCTCATCGTAACTGGCCACAGCACTGGCCTGGTTCCCAGTCACCATATCCTCGAGGGAAGCTTGCTGTAACACATCAAAACTGATGCCCATACTGCCAGCACCTTCCAAGTCATTAATGTGATGCGATTGTAGGATGCTGTTTACAGCCAGGCTCTGAATATCAAGCTCCACACACACTGCGGCAAAGATATTAACAAGTTATCACCAGAAGTAAGGACTCCATACATATGCAGTAAGACTAAAGTCTGTAAAATACTGTGCCAAATATTAAGGCTTAGTATGGTGGCCCGCTGTTTTTTATTTTGAAACAGTGTCTTTTAAGCAGCTTTAGTTGTTTCCAATATTTCATTTGCTCATAGACTAAAGTAAAACAATTGGGCTGCATACCTACACCGTTTTCCTCATCACCAGAGTGTGTGACATGACCACGTATTCACCTGCTCATACTGTATCAAATATTAAGGCTTAATATGGTGGCCCTAATAGTGTTTTTTATTTTGAAACAGTGTCTTTTAAGCAGCTTTAGTTGCTTCCAATATTTAATTTGCTCATAGATTAAAGCAGGCCACATAAACCAACTTTCCTCCAACTGTCCAACTTGTCTGTCCAATTAAAACGCTGCACCACACATCTAACCAACTTTTCATCCAACTTGACAACTTTTTTTTTTTAAATCAGATCAGCCAACTTTATCCAGCTTGTGATGTCACAGAAGTAGGCGGAGAGTGCCTGCCTACTTCTGCAAGTTTTGAATAAAATATATTTATTGCAGCGATGACGCTGCAATAAATACTATATAATATATAAACAAAAAACCAAACAAAAAAAATTCCAAAGAGTCCAGTGCAGTACGTGGGGAATATACAGAGCCTGGCACCTCTAGATCCCCCTCAACCACAAGCTGGAGAGATTGCTGGTGGGTATTGGAAAGACAGTCCTGTAGTGGAAAGCTCTCGGCCTCAGGGAACCTCCTGTACTGGCGAGGGGGGGGGGGATTGTTTACAAAGCGCCAGCTTTAGGGGGGCGGGTTCTACACACTGCCAGCTGTATGGGTGGATTCACCCATACAGCTGTTAGCGTCCAGTAAGTAGAGCCTGCGGTGATTCCGTATAGGGCTCCGCTGCTTTCAAAAGTGGAAATACACAGGCACTCCCGGTTTCATCAGAAGGTACATCCATAAAATATATATATATATACACACACACACACACACACACACCTTCTGATGAAACCGGGAGTGCTTGTGCTCGGAGAAATGCTTTCAGTTCACACGGATACTTTTGCTTTCCTCCGGATTTATTACTCATTGAAACAGCTTACAAAAAAAAAAAGGAGACGAGCGACAAATATTTCCGCCTTTGAAAGCAGCGCAGCCCTATACGGAATCACACCGCAGGCTTCACTTACTGGACGGTGCCTCAGCCCTCAGCTGCACTGACACACGGGAGCACCCGGCGTACTGCCAGAATCACTATCAGAGGCAGACACCTGGGACCTCGATAGGAACATAGAGGGAAACAGCTGACAGTACCACACTCTGTTACTATTTGGGCATCTCTCTTACCATCTTTGCTTGCAATAAGGAACTTACTTTTCTTCAACTAAGGTTGTGATTTTTATGACCAGAGGATATTTATTTCAGAGAGTGGATGATGCAGTAGACCTCGTCATTAAGGACACATAAAAGGAGAGAGACTTTAAAGGAGGTTCTGTATTTAATCTCACCCAAATGTGCTAATTTCATATCCACATATCTTGCATACATTGTATTCACAGTGTTGAAAGTGTATCCATGTGTAGTTAATGCATTTTATTGATTCATTGTTATTTTAATACATTTTCTATAGTGGAAACATTGTGGTCACTTCATCAAACTAGCGCTCCACTTTTCTCTGTATTGGTATAGCAGGTGCAGATCCCGCTGTGTGAGCAGCCTGTTTGGTCAGCATATACAAGCTGGCTAATCAATGCACCTGATTTACTTCTGTGGCCTGGTGTGGCCAGCTTATGTCTTAAATTAAAACCAGTATTTTTTTATCTTTGCTTATAAGGTTTTATATTAAATGCAATGTACATATTAGGTCTTAATATCTTGCAACATTTAATCAAAAACAAAAAAAATTATACAGAGCCAAATTAGAAGATGGATGCAGTTTTAGATGTCCACTTGTTTAAAGGAAACTATTGCCAATATGCTTTTATTAAACAAAATTTTATGGGGTCGATCCAATTAGCCGCAATGATCACGCCGGCGCGAGTCATTGCGGCAACGGGCGCACTTTACGGCAGCCTGGATTTGCAGAATTTTGTTAGCAGCGCCATAGGGCTAAGAGCGGGCAGTGAAGGGTGCGAGGTGCCGGTCGTTGCTGCGGGTTTAACGCCGTTGCAACGGCAACTCGCACCCTTCGCGGCTAATTGGATCGACCCCTATAAATACTAAGAAAACATTAAAACAAACAAAAAACAGACAAACATGGGTACCAAACAAAATAGTTTTTTCCTTTATTGGTAAAGATTACCTACCAGTATTGTAACATCCGGGGTTATTGATTTCCACTGATGCCCTCTCATCAAACTCCATAACTAGCCTGTTGTCATCTGCCTCTTTGCCTCCAAGGTCGGGTCGGGAGCTTGGAGAGAGCCAAAGAAGGTGATTGTGTCGCCTAAGATGCCTTGAGAAAAACAGATCTGACCCAAATGTGGATACATCATCTGGCAAGTTGCCCACAGGAAGGTGATAATACCTACAATCGGAAATAGATCATCCTTAATGAGAACATCCTTAATAGGTAGCGCCAAGACTGTAAAAATTGGATTTTTGAGTTCTGAGAAACTATGTATACACTGGGGTACAGAGCGCAGTGACAGGAGCTTTAAGGCACCACTAAAACCACCTCAAAAAGCTCAAACCCCCATCCCTCTATATTCGGGAAATCTACAGGGAAACCAAGTATATTTTTAATAAAAGCCCCAAGGGCAGAACAAAGAACAGATGGAACAATGGCTGATCTCTGTTAAGCCATCTCTTATCCATCCACATGCAGAGCAATGGACACAGCTTTGGATAGTATGAAAAGCTAGCTTGTCAGGTGATTATGAAACATTCACTTGCAAATTTTTGCTCCCTTTTGCAAAATTCAATCGATCTGGAAAACCCTCAAATGAATCCCTGCAAAGGGCAAATTGCCTTAAAAGGAGGAAAACCTCTTACTGTACCTAAATCCTTCCATCAAGGTGACCAGACAAGTGTCTGCAAGCTAATAGTGACCGTACCCAAAAAGTGCTGCATAAACGCAAAAGACAGCTCTTGAAAATGTTCAATGGAAACTACTCATTTGGATTATCACTACCAAACCTTCAAACACACACAACTGACAAAGGGACCAGAATTATTCCCAAAGTACCTTACTATGTCCTTTCCAAAGTGATGTTTGCTGCAAACAGCACCAAGAGCCACCCACAAGTATTCTTTGGTATGTTACAAAGAAACGACATGGAGAATCCCTGTTCTCAACTACTGTATCATAGTAGATCTTGTAGTGGAACCTGTGGCAGAATCCAGCACAAATCATAGTAGAAAAAAAAAAAAAAATGGGAGCTACTTTCGTGACCCACTTATTACTCAGAGCCAAATGTGACAGTTTAAAAAAACAAAATTGGAAGCACTTCCCTCTCTACTGAATGGTATGTTGCATAACCATTAGTAACATAACCATTTCTGAAGCAACTGTTAAAAAAAAAATACATACTTTCCTCACACTTTACCTGGCCATATCAAATGCCTGAGAAAGGCAGCTGTCTAAATTAAGGTAATGACGAATCATGCGCCGGGCACCATGGCGCTGCCAGTCCAGGACATTATAACTGATGTCATCTGTTACACGTACAGGGACAAGAGGAAATTCCTCTAGAACAGGCATCCCGCTTGCTAACCGCCTGGATGGCCAGTTAGACTGCACAGCAATCAGGGTTGGGCCACGTCTCTCATCCTAAGGAAGAAAATCCACTGCATTATAATCATCTGCATGCTCTTGTACAGTGTGAATAAAAGCCATTCTCTCACTTGCCTTATAACTCAGAAGTAACCTTTGGATTGCCCGGTAGACAGTTTTTAAATCAGTCTCTGCTCGAACTTCAAAGATATGTTTCTCCGGAGGCAAAAGCTCAGGATCCACCTTTTCCTGCATTGCAGTGTGCTCACTTGAATACATACTACTTAGGTTTGGCATCTGGTTACTTCGCACCTGCATGGCAGAATGGAAATACATAAGACAGAAATTTATATATATATATATATATATATATATATATATATATATATATATATAATATATATAATCTGCAGATGATGGTCGTTCATACACATTAAACCACCATCATCTACAGGCTGCAGCGTGTCCCGGCAGGCGGTGGAGTGTCCCACCCCCCTCCCCGTGGCGGCTGCTGTGTGTGTACGGGCGGTCTGCAGACCGCCGACACACACCTGCCAATGGACAGATTATGTCTGCAGACATATCTGTGCATCGGCTGTGCAGCACAGCCAATGAGATGCGTCTAAATGACGCCATTCACAGACGTATCGCTGGTACACACTGGCCGACGTGCAGCAGATATATTGGCCAATCAATTGATCGGCCAATATATCTGTCAGTGTGTACCCAGCTATCGCTTCCGTTCTGGATTACAAAGAGAAAGGATACATAAAACTGATCTTTTCTCTCCGATGTAATAAGTAGGCGGACAAGCATGTTAGAGGCTCTCTTTTGGATGTCGTTTTTAGATCTGAATTACAAATCAATTTGGGGTTACACCTATATGCTTGCTACGGTAAATACGAGAGTTGTGTGCATGTTACCTTGTCCAAACCGGATTTCCATTAGCAAAGACTACCCTGGATTATGCTCAAATACCTACTTCTGTAAGTACACAAGGACTGTGTGCAGATGAGAATGTTTCTAAGTCGCTTTTCTAGGGGCAATGATTACAGAGGGACTTAAAAAGCCATTTGGACACACTTATGGAAACAACAGCTATTAATAATGGGAAATAGGCTAACTTCCAGACCCTAGAAAGTCATTTTTTCTCCTACTTCCACTGGGGTCGCTGAAACATTGGGTCTACAGGGGCAGACTGACCTGATTACATCAGGTAAGCAACACATCTCTTGAGCAACCCTTCCCTCCCCTCCCTATCACCTCACTCCAGAACGGCAGGAAGGCAGGGTAGTGCTGTCTGTGCAGGGAGCACGGAAGGTGTTGCTGGCTGGGTGGAGGCACTGCAGGGAGCATGGTGCCCTACACGTTTGTGTACTCTGAGTAAGGGTCGGGCCGGCCCTGTGGGTAGAGACTGTGGTGTGTGGAGCCTGGCACTTTAAAATGTAATAGTTTTGAACAGGGTTCCTCTCCCTTTATACCCCATCTGACCTCAGTCTGGAGCCAGGCGTTTTTCAGTCCGGGCTGCTGTGCAGCCAGCTTGGTTTTATTTTTATTTTGTGTTCACCGGGCAGACTGTGACCTGCAACATCTGATGCAGGTCTGTGTTCAGACTCCCTGAGCGCAGCGTAAGCAGACACTGCCACTCTACCTTGCTGAAATATTGAGTGAGCTCCTGTGGGAAGCATCTGCCCTTACCAAGATGTGCGTAGTCTGGTCTTCTGCGCATGCGCAGTGCCATCTTGTCACTGTGTATGAGTGTCATAGCGGGACACGGTCATGCTCCACTTAGCTCCTAAGAGAACCAGCATTACACCCTCAAATACCTGCTACAGAGGCACACCGCTACCTTGTGCATGCACCGCTCCCCACATACATCACCAGCTGGTGACTTGCATCTTCCACTCAAGTACCGCGCACTATCAAGATACCACGTGTATGTAACTTCTTACTAGTTTAACGCTTTTTAACACCTAAACTGCTATGTATTGCTCACTGGTGGTTTTCTGGGGCGGTTTGGTTGTATTGGCCCAGGGGGACCCATGTTCTGGACTTGAACCTTAGGAATGTTAGAATCCCACCTGATGAGGTCACAGTGACGTGGTAGGTGGACTTGCATTTTTGACCAAACATGTGCTAAGAACCTCATTTGGACTCCATGTTAAAATAAAGAGTTTATTAGAATTGTTCTGATTATCAGTATTCTTGGTTCTTAAGAGTGTGCACCTGCATTTTATCTTTTTCTGTGTGGCACTACAAGTCTCAACATAGTATCACCTCTTATGTTTACAGTGTGCAGTCCAAGGCCCCCACCTATATTGTCCACTACTTAAGTAATTTTTCTACCCCCCACTGTGGTACGACTTAAGCTACTACATGATGGTTTTATCATATCGGTCTCGGCGACCTTATAGGCTTCAGGTCTACTGAAGAAGGGAGTATATCAATATCAGCAATACATTTATGAGAAGGGGCACGTTATCTGGGTACCAGCAGACCTAAACAGTGAGTGAATTTAGGACTGCGCCCCAACCAGATAGGCTTAGTTTTGTGGACTGTAGGGGGCGATTTAATAGTTTATTAATGGGCGTCTATATATTCCATCTGTTTGTTTCAGACAGAATAGCCGTCTTTCAATGGCCACAATTCAATTGTTTTCAAAAGGCTTGGGGCATGATAAAAAGGGGTGGTGTGCGAGTCGGAGCAATAGGCATCTAGAAAGAGCTTTGGGCATCCCCCACCTTTGCACCCACTCTGCACTCCCCTAGGGGAGTGACCGACCGCAAAACAAGCAGAAAGATAGGGTGCCTGTGTCCCTGGTGCTCATTCCAGCAGACAGGGGACAGAGCAGACTATTCCCACATACAGCAGGGAGGTGACTGGCGGCTCCTTGCTGCTGGGCGAAAAGGGGGAGACAGGCAGGTGTCAGAGTGATCCCGAAGCAATAGCCGGCTGTTTGATTGGCTGCTGCGGGAGGAGGTGAGCAGATGAAAGGCCACTACAGTGCACTGGATAGGACAGAGAGGCTATTGAGATCGAGGGTGAAGGGGGGAATGACTGGTTGCTGTGTGTGCTACCGGGAGAGGGGGATCAAATGGGGGGGGGGGAAGAGTGTTCTACCCGCAGCTGTGAGCGGGACGGAGAGAGGGTGTAGCACCTGGCTGTGTGAGACAGCTGGAGGGGAAGGGGGGCTCTGCAGTTTGCTGGGGGGAGTGTGCCATCGGTGGCTGTGAGCTGGCAAGAGGTAGGGGGAAGTGTCTCGATGGCTGCTCAGTGTTGGGGATAGGACAGCGGTAGTGTGTGCCACCAGGGGCTGAGAGTTGGGAGAAGGGGGGTAGAATTGATAGCTGCTGTGTAAAAAAAAAAATTTGGGAGAACACACCCCTCAGGGGTGGCTAGATCTAATGTGTGCAAAGCAATAAATGCCCAAATATTTTCATGACTGTTTGAAACAACTGAATTGCAGAACCCATGTTACAGCTAGGCGCCCTTTAAACCATTGTTCATTTGAGTGTCGACTGCTTTGCTGCAGCAGCATCGGGGATCAATCAATCTGCAGATATATCTTTTAGGTGTGTACCCAGCTTAAAGCTAGACTGATAACTATTGTCATGTCTGTGGGTATGGGCTGCAAGAGGAAAAGTCTACTTTCTATTAGTGTCCAACCTCCAGGAGACCAGGTCTATACCTATTGTCCTCAGGTCTCCAAATGCAACACATAAATTATACATTTTAAACCACTAGTAATATTTCAGAAGGACACAAAGGATCTTACCGTGTCCACCACAAACACAGCTGATTTTCTTTGAGATGGTATAAACAAACCAAATAGGGCTTTGTTTCCCTGAGAATTGTGGTACAAGTAAATGTGCTTGATGCTTCCTGTGAAAAATATATAAAAGTAATTTTGCCGACAATAAAACATCCTGAAGAAAAGCTATCTAAACATGGACTTAAACAAACAAAGCGTTAGGCTTTTTCCGTTACCTGGCTCCAGGTAGCTGTACTGAGCCAATGACTTCATTTCCAAGTGGTCCAAGTCAAAAGTGTCAGCTTCCCTTCCTGAAAGCTGCCGAACCACCTGCTTGTTGACCATGCACAAACAGCCAAGCTGGATCACTGCACGCAGCAGCAGGGGAACCTGAAGAAGACCAGGACACATGTTGGGCTTCCTTAGTTACCCCGCCCCATGAAAGTCAAAAGGAACATTGTATGTACATAAATAATAATAATTAGCTGGCAATAGAATTCTGAACTGCACAAGAAGTATAAGTCAGACAGTACCTGGGTCTCATACACACCCTCGATGTCCGGAGCAGACAGATCTGCATTGATCTCATTAATGTGCTCCTGGTACATGTCTTCTGGCACACAATACTCATATAAATTGTACACTGGATTCGAGCGAGGTAGAATTCTATTCACCTGCAGAATGAGAATAATAAATACTTTTATTACTTAAAATTCAACAACTTAATACAGGAGGACTTAAAATATGCATTTCACCTACTCAGTGGGGGCAGCTATTTTGTGTCTGAGCCGATGTTATGTCATGTCACTGGAAGCTTGTGAATATCACTGAGGCACAAAGGTCTCATGTCTCAGCGATGTTGTTAGTTTAGTTTGCAAGCCCACGGCAGGAGCAAGGCAGAGACGGATAAGGAAGGACAGCATACATATAGAACCATACACACTGTGGAAAGTACAGCCGGACCGGTCACCAATGAATCACGACCCAGTAGCCAAGTTCTTCATAGGGGGCACCCTGTGCCCCCTATGGAGTTGAAGGAAAAAACTTATCTGGTAAGAACAGAAGACTTCTTCTTCCTCCACTAAGGGGCACAGGGGTAACACTGGGACATCCCAAAGCTGTCCCCTATGGACAAGGACTATCTTGAGCTACAATGAGCACAGAATGCCCAAAGGTGGTGTCCGAGGGTGCAAAAGTATCAAAATCATAAAACCTGATGAAGGTAAGAGCAAACTGCCCACGATGTACTCACTGACCTGATATAACAGACTCTCATTTTGCAAGGAGCAGGTTTTCCTAATACAATGTAAGTGACCCAAAAAGCAATCTTTTCTTTGGGCACAAGCAACACCTTTGTAGGTATCAGAGGAACAGAAAATCACACGATTTTCAAAATGTCCTTGTGACATAGATCTTCATGACATCCAGGGAAACACTCACCACACCACTTACCCTCCTTATCAAGTACCCTTAACATCCTGGTCTTGGCCACCTTCTCAATTTCCACCCCTTCCCTTGGCAAGCTGATAAATTCCTTTGACCTCCAACACCACCTCTATTCCAATGACTCCCAAATTACCTCTCTTCCCCTGATATCTCAACCTCTCTCCCGTCGCCATCTATTCCCTGATGACCTATCCCTTCCAAAAAAAATGTTATATTTTAACCCCAGGCCCCCCCCCCCTCATCAGCCCACCACCCAATCCAGTTTTCAACTTCACAAAATCTCCAGATCTCCAGGAGATGTTATCTTCATCCATGTACAGTCCATCATAAACCCTGCTGTCTGCCTCATTTTCCCCTCTCATCACTCTAATGGTGCATACTCACGGTGCAACTTAAAACAATATAAACGATATAGTTATATCATTTATATTCTTTTTTTCAACCCCTCTAACAACCAAAAGATGGTCGATGCGCGGGCACGGATGGTCGATATCGACCATTGCCCGTGCATGCAGGCCAACCTGGTCGATATCGACCAGGTTAGACTGTTTGTTCTAGGGACCCACGATCGTTAAGTTGTTAGGGGGTTGGTGCCTAACAACTGATCGACCAATGTGTACGGGCCATACCTCTGCACTAAACAGGCTCAGTTTCCATCCAGAGTCAAATTCAAACTTCTCACACATCTACAAAGCAGTCAACCACACCTCTCCTCCCTACACCTGCAGCTTAATTTACTCACCTTCTCCCTCCACTCTGCCAATGACTGCTGCCTCACCTCTTCAATGATCCACACTTTCCATGCTAACATTCAGGATTTCTCCTGGGATACTCCCAGCCGCTGGAATGCCCTCCCACACTCCATTAGACTGTCACACACCTTTCCAGACTTCAAATATACTTGTGAAGGAGGCAGTGGCGTAAGTTCATCCCAGACGCCCAGAGGCAAGTTATAATTTGGTGCCCCCCCCCATCACAGCCGCTGACACTGTAATGTATCAATTCGCATGCAGACAGGTTATAGATAGACGAAGGCAGCAGCTGATGTTCTGACATCGAGCTCTTCACTAGTGTATGGTGGCTTCTCAGGTGCCTGGAAGGGGTGCCATGTATTGGGCAGCCGTGGCACTACACTCTGGGTTACAGCCCTAAGTGGGGTGAATATGTTGTGGACAAGGTGCCCCTTCAGAGCTGGAGCCCGGCGGCAGGTGCCTCCATAGTCTCCCATAGTTCTGCCCCTGGAAGGAGGCCATTTGTGAGCATCCCCCATTGGGAAGGGTGTGGCATCAGAGGTTAACTCCTGAACTGGAATGACCCCATTTTGCTCCGAATCTCGAGCAGCCAAGCGCTGCCAGAGTTTGTTTTAGAGGCTATTAGCCGCCATAGTAGCAATAGCAATGTTTAAAAAAAAAAACAACACACTCACACACACAAAGGGGATATGGAAGAGTTAACAATTGTATTGCTACAGTACCGAAGGAGTCGCCAAATCCCCAGGGTCCAAAAGGATGATAAAGAAATGAAGCAAAAAGTGGAAACATTTGTAGAACTGGCACAATAGTGAACAGAAGCTCAAATACTGAAAGCTTCAAATAATTTGCTAGACAAGAATGGGAAAACCAATCTTCTATATGGGTTAGAAAAGAGCGCCAATTATATTGGGTTTAGTTATGAAATGGAAAAATATGCAAACACAAGTCACACCTTTCTATATACTGCACCCTCCTCTGTTTTGGGCACTCGTTGATTGACAAAGAAAATGCGATTAATATTGAGCTTAATACAATGCAAGTCACTGCCAATCACAGCCCACAAGCGAAAGACACCTGGCTGGTTGCTCTCTCCAATCTGTAGAAAGACACACAACAGTTAGTAAATCCTATAGGGCTTGTTGCAGATAAAAAAGAGAAAATAGAAAAAAAAAAAAAGAAATAAAAAAATAAGATCACACAACCTGCACAGTCTGCCAGGGCATGTCAAGAATGCTTCGAGCTGTTCGACGCAGAAAACTGCCTAATCCAGCTGCTTGAGTTTCACGGACTACACCTCCTACTCCAGGGGCTGCATCGCCATCTTCTAATCGGCGTCTCTTTTGTCGCTCTTTGCGCTGACGTGCCTGAAGCTCCCACTTTTTTTTGTGATAACGCAACCAGAGAAGTCGCTCTTCCTATAGCAGATAAATGCCGGTATTATTGTATTTACATTAATGCCTTTACTCTGAATCCATTGGGGGACACTGGCAATTCTTACACTTAATTAAACACCTGCACAAATATTGAAATACCTCTTCTTTTGTATCCCCACCAGCTGGGAATTAAATTAAGCTCTGACCAAGCCCCAAAAAACAGAACAGTGACAATGTCAAGCAAAGGAAGAAGCAACCTTTACGAAAACATTAAGATCTAAACTCATCTTACTTTGGGACTTCCCAATGTTGTGCTTACCGATGGGCACACTCAGAAGTTGTGATGTGCATCACCTTGTATCCAAAACGAGCTCCTTTGGAAACAAAAACATTGAACCTGTAAAGCTTAGTATACATATGTATGGAAGATTAGGTGGATGCCCAACACAGCTGCTCAGCTGAGGCTCCATGTCACGATGCCCAGGAGGTGCTCAGTTGTAGAATGAGCCTTCACATTGTCCTGAACTGGATCTCCTGCCCCAATGTGCGCCTGTTAAAATACCAATACCGCTCTCAGTTGCAGCACACTTATTGGGAGCACAAAGGTCCTGAAAACAAGAGTGAAGTGTGGTAGACCCCTGTTCTGATGGCTGGCATCCCTCGTCACAATGGTCTAGTCCCATATAAAGCAAAGAGGCATTCTTAGTGAACCTAACCAATATTTCCTGCCTGCCAGACAGACATATCTTCCCCTACATGGGAAAATCCCTATTGTAATTACTACTTCCAGATAAGTACAAGAGCTTATTCTTGATTTCATCTACTTAATATGTGCTGATTATTACAGAAATATGTTTTCCTTTTTCCTAATGTTCTTGGAGTTATTCATAAGATTAAAAGATACAATACAGGAGTATATATATTTTACATTTAATGTATAAAAGGTATCAATAAATACCACCTGTAAATCTGTATCACCACAAATATTGCAAAGGCTAAGACGAAAAAAGATTGTTACTTTAAATAGTATAATAAATCAGTAATTAACCTAAAATATACCACTATATACTTCGTAGGAATGGTAAATGTGCACTTTGCAGTGATACTACTGAAGTAATTCTGACTTGAAACAAATGTATCCCATTCAATCTTAGTCGGTCGATAGTAAGGATACATCATTGGCAAGTATTTGTGTGTGATTTTGATACACTGATTTTTGTATACATGTCCTCAAACACTATTGCTGCAGTCTTTGTGTAACCAGGTCCCAAGTGACTGCTTGCGCAGAATGTGCATCTTATTCGCAATGTGATGGAACAAAGCAGCTTACAAGACTACAGCGATTAGCTTGATATGCGACACTTGTCAAGTCAGTCTCCTGCCGCTGCACCTCCAGTGTACGGCCCTGTGCTCATCATACTGCACCTAATGCCGTCAGCAGCATGGGTTCCCTCAATCACAGCAGCAGTGACTACTGGAGGTAAACCCTCCATAGGAAGTAGGGACATCACACAGATAACAGAAAAAGCGTGGATGCAGCTGAACCACAGCGGTGGTTACAGGTCATCAAAACAAACTCTTGAAGGTTGGGAATAAAGAAGGGGAGGAGTTTGTCTTTGGGAAGATTTAAGAGTCTATGTACTAAGCCTTGGAGAAAGATAAAGTACCAACCAAGCAGCTCCTAATTGGTTGATACTTCAGTTCTGTCCACTTTCTCTCTCTCTCTCTCCAATGCTTAGTACATAGGACTCTTAGAATAAAGTGCTAAACTTCCCAGCTGGTGCTCTATATCCTTATGGTCGAAGTTCTGCATAGGATGGAAGAGAAATTAGGACAATGTATAACCAACACAAAGCAGAATGATGCAGAGAATGATTATAGCCACACAAAAAAAAAAGATATCTGATAAAAAATGTCCTCACTTTTGTGGTACCTAGAGGAGGTGGTGGACCTAGAACCTCCCTCCAAGACTGTGTAAGTGCCACATCCTGTGAGTCACCCTGGCTCTCTTCAGCAGTTTGGACACGTTTCCTCTTGGTACTTATAGGGATAGCAGGCTGCAGACGTTTTCCCACTCCAAAATCCTCAATATCTGCAGTCTGTGAGGGGTCCGCATGCTGCAGCTGAGCAGTTACCTAAATAGATAATAGGGAAGCAGTGAAGATGCTGGTGCAGTTTAGGATGCACTACATAATATGAAAGAGAAAGATCTGTGCAGGTATATGACCAATTAAGGCCAAGCAACATACATGATTGATAATCTTTATCTCAATCTCTATATATAAGAAACTATCCTGATTGATAGGGAATTAAATGTATGTGGTGACTTCTACTGCACGTTGCTTGGCAAATCTATGTTCCCACTGAACATAAACTTAGCGCTCTGAGAAGTGAAAGGAGGAATATGCAATACTAAAAAAAAAACGTAAGCAAGGACTGAGTATTGAAAGCATTGTAGGAAACCGAAGTAAGAAAGTTCAGCTGATCTGAATGGAAGGGTCACTACTTTGTATAACCTGTTGGTCACTAGGTTTACACTACTTGATATTTTAGGCAAGTACAAGCTGCCCATTATTATGTACGATAATCCACTTTGTGTTCTTTCAAACTTTTAGAGCGCTGATGCTATACACCAGTTTGCTTTTGATAGGATATGCTTTCCCAGAAATATTGTTAGCTGTAAGGTATACACAATTGCAAATGCCAAGGTTACGTATATACATTTTGTTTCCAAGATAAAAAAAAGAAATAAAAACAAAAATTACAAAGTGGATTCCAGCCAGTTGGGAGAGTTAATGTAATTGACAGTAGAACGTCATTCAAGAGGACACTGTTTCCCAGAACAATAATCACTACTAGAGACCGCAGTACCCCATGGTAGCAAGGAGTCTGTTCTAATGAATACACCAATATGGCCTTACATGGGAGTCGCAATTATCATGGAGCATAATTTGATAAAATATACTCATTATTTCAAACACCACATTTGAATACTTCTTAGTTTTAGCATTGTCGACAATTTAAGAGTACCACTGCTCGTAGTTTATTAATTATACCTGGAACATGTTTAGACAAACCTATCTACACATGTCTAGAAAGTATCTAGGAATGTTCATTACTAGACAAACTCCTCAAATTTTTACTTACACTTTACTGTCCAGTAAAGAAAAAACAAAAACAAACATATGGACAGAAGGTATAGTACAGAAGAGAACATTTCCTCCTTGCTTACTTGCATTTAACAACATTTTCTATAGCTAAAATACGGCTTCCCCTGCTGAAGCATTATGAAAACGGTGTCATCTGCTGGTCAAATCACAGGTTGCAAGGAGTTACTATTAGTGGAGCAATTGACTGGCGTACCCAGAAAAAACAATACAAATCAAGTATTTAGAACTATATGGTGCTTCAGCAGGGTGAGCATTAATTTATCTTGATACAAAAAGACATTATTCTGAAATTGTTTAGCAGTAATACAATTTTGAAAATGAATTAATGGTGGTCAAAAGTTCTTAAAATTTTAAGTTAGGAAACACTTCACAACAAAGAAATAATGAATGGGGTTCCCAATCTTCATCCACAGAGCCTATGCTCACCTGTTTTTTGCCCTCACTAGTGAACAACTCATTAATTCTTTTCTGCTTGTAGACATCATTCTTCTCCAGCAACTTCTTATGCAGCCAATCGGGGTGTCGGACACGGGGGACAGGATTCTTCACCTATACCATAAAGAAAAAATAAACAAATCACGATAATGGCATTTCTAGCAATATTTCCATATATACTGCATCTCCCCTTCTATCAATGTAAGGATCATTCATCCTAGAAGGATATTCTTTCATCAAGATTCGTACAATTGTTTTGTGCATACAACTAACAAACTGCCAACTTCTTTATACATCAATAGATACTGCAATATATAGATGTTGTTTAAGTAAATGCTACAAGATTAAATAATTCAAGATTTGATCAGTGATGCTCAATTTTGGATTGGTGTTCCAGGAGACTATCACAAACCATGTTAAAACAAGAGATATGGTAAGAACTTACCTTTGTTATCTCTGTTTCTACGAAGTCCATAGGGTCCACAGAGTTGACCTTGAGGTATAGGTTGGGAACCAAATCCAAGCACCACGCAGTTAAAGCTTTCAGCTCCCAGGATGTACTGGGTCCACTCTCCCTATAACCCCGCCCCCAAGCCAGAGGCACCTCAGTTTGTAAGTAGCCAAAAGGAGGAAAGAAAGAGAGAAGACTGGAACACTCAAGAACCATACTCACAGAGAAGGAGATGGGAAACCGGTGACCAGTAACAGCCATATGAAGCTAGGTGCGTCAGAGTGGGCGCCCTTTGGACCCTATGGACTTCGTAGAAACAGAGATAACAAAGGTAAGTTCTTACCATATCTCTTGTTTTCTACTTCAGAGTCCATAGGGGGTCCACAAGGTTGACCTTGGGATGTCCCAAAGCAGTCCTTATAAGGGTGGGGACGCTCCTATGCTGAGAGGAGAATCCGTCGCCCAAAGGAAGCATTCTGAGAGGCAAATGAAACCAATGCACAGAACCTTAAAAAAGGTGTGGACAGTAGACCACGTGGCCACCTAGCAAGACAGAACAGCCGAGGCGCCACAGCGAGCCGCCCACAGCCCGAGTAGAATAATTATCAACCAAAACAGAAAGGCCTAGCCTACGTGTAGGCCCCTAAGAAAGTCATACGAAGTCATCTAGCCAATGTCATTTTGTTGGCCGGCCTTCATTTGCTGTGAAATCCAAAGACCACAACTAAGGAGTCCGATTTCCTGAAGGAACTTGAACGGATCACATAAATCCGGAGAGGCTGGACCCCAGTCAGTGAGGCCAAACCAGCCGAGAGGACTGGTGACTGAAATGTCAGTACCATAAGTTCCGGAATTAGATGGAACTTAAAAACTACTTTAGGAAGAGACACAGGGCGAGTGCAACTCACAACCCTGACACAGTGGACTAACGAGAGAGGAGCGCACGCGCACACACACACACACACACACACACACACACACACACACACACACACACACACACTAAGCAATAGACCAAGTAATGGCCATCACAGCTAGTGGTTCAACTGAATGTCCCAGTAGGGCACGAAGAACCACTACTAAATCCCAAGGAGCCCCTAGGGGGGAGAAAGGGTGGCATAATCCAGAAAAACACCCTGAAGGATGAACCGGATACCAGAGAGTGGAGCAATTCCACATCTGAACCACACTGACAGCGTAGAGATCCGTACTGTCAGGAAGGCCAGGCGGAGGGTGAGACCCAAGCCAGCAGGAAGGAATGCCAGAATTTCTGGAAATCCTAAACACCGGAGGATCGAATCGACAGGTATGATACCATAAGAATTATGTATGCCACAGTCTGTGGTAGATCCCAGCAAAGCTGGTTTATGTGCTCTAAACAGCTCAATGATGACAGAGCCAGGGAAGCCTTAGGACCCACAGTAGAAACGCAGCCAAAGATGAATGATCCAGGTTTAGGGCAAAGCAAGGACCCTGAGACAACAGGTACGGATAGTGAAGTAGCAGGAACAGAGTATTGATGGGGAGACTCCGAAAATCTAAGTACCAGTGATGGCTGAGGCAATAAGGAGCCACCAGCAAGACAGCACCTCCGTCTCGATTGAAAAAACTTCCGAAGACCTTGAGGAAGAAGGGAGACCGGAGGAAACAGGTACACAAAGTGGAAGGACCACTTCACTGACAATGTGTCACCGAAGGTTGCTTCAGTACCTCAAGAGCTGGACTCCAACACCGGCAGTGTGTGATAGAGTCAGAAGGCCATGAGGACCCCCTCTGGGAGGAGGGCCCCCCTCACTAGGAGTTGAAACCTCTCTTGGAGAAGAGACCTGTCCCCGGGATGCATGTCGTGACGGCTGAGGAAGCCCACTTCCCAATGGAGAGCTCCCAGAATGAACACTGCAGAGATGGCCAGGAGGAGACTCTCGGACTATGTCAGAATGTGTGACACTCCCGTTATTGCTATCCAACGACCAGTGTCTCCCAGATGTAAGCCACTGTTGTGACACTGTCGGACTGAACTGTTTCATGTTCACCATGAAGCCTGTGTTAGGCCAGAGTGAGAGTCCAAGACAGCCTAAAGTCCCAACAAGTTAATTGGCAGGGCGGAAGCGACAGACGTCCAACAGCCCCGAAACTAGTGCAGACCGGTCACAGCACCTCAGAGACTGGCGTCCGTAGAAAGGATTACCCTAGATGAGATGGCTATAACCACCCAGATAGAGACAGACCTCTCCGGAGAGAACATCTCTAAACAGTGATCCGATGGAGAAAACCGTTCCAACTGGAGAGGATCACAGTCTTTGCAAAGGCCTGGAATGGAACTGAGCATATACCACCCTTCTGAAGGTAGGCACCCTGGATTCCAGAACCCACATGACAGAGTGTATAGACACTTGTCAATTGTGGAGACATCTGCGCACTCGTAGTTAAAGAGTGGAGATCTTGTCTGAAGTTAGAAAAGATTCTCAGATTCTGAGAATCCAGCAGGACTAGTGAATGGAAGCAATGGATAACTAGAAATGCCTTCAAAGAATCCTGGTGATCCTGTAAAGAACAGGAGGTCGCCCGTGAACAGGTGGACTGTCATAAAAGCCATAAATCTGGTAAACCCCGGTGGGTCTGTGGACAGTCCAAAGGGCAGAACCTGAAAACTGGAAGAGTTGCTGTGGCACAGCAAACCTGAGCTATCGCTGATGAGAGGGCTCTATAGGTACGTGTCCTGAATAACCAGCGATACCATAAAATCCCCAGGATCCATAGCTTGGATGATGGAGCGTAGGGGTTCCCTCCTGAACCTAGGCACCTTTAGGAATTGGTTCAGGGATTTCAGATAGAGGATAGGCCAATAAGGAACCTTCGGCCTCTGCTCCAGAAAGAAAGGTAGAATAACCAGTCCCTCGCTGAGATAGCGGGGCTGGCAAAAATTACCCCTGCTTATACACCAGCACTGGGCGAACTGAGAAGGTCGGAATCTCACTCTGGGAACCCCCAGATGAAGACCTGTCCTGTCAGTCTGAAGGATCCAACTTCAGTTTTAGAAGCAGGGCGTCTGGATGACCAGGTCTACTCAGTACCGGGTATGGCGGCCCTCGTGGAGACCGACAGCTTAGGAAAAGACTGGCCTTTAGGCGGTCCCTGAGGACAAAAAGACTCAACAGATGTAGTCCGAGGCCTCGTAGTGGGAGTAGCTGTAGGCGGAAATTTGCCGAGTGAAACTGCCAACGTTGCTACAATCTTGTCAAGGTCAGGACCAAACGAGATCTCCCCAAAATAGTCCATTTTAAGGCCTATCCTGGAGACTACCTCTGCCGTCCATGAGCGCAGCCATAGGGTATGGTGGCGGATACAGTCGCAGACGAAACCCTGAAGAGTAGGAGACCGGCACCCAATGTTGTTGCTCCAACATATGAAACTGCATTTTTAAATTTGAGCACCCAGAAATTTATTTTTTAAAGGGAAAAAGCTCTACAAATGCAGAGGCCCAGCACTCAATAGCATTAGCCACCCCTGTGATAGCCATGGTTGGATGGGCAACAGCCCCTGAAAACATGTATATTGATTTAAGGCAAAGTCACCACCTACGGTTCCGTAGAATCCGTCCGGGCAAGGATGGGAGGCGTAGTAGCGCTCTTAATCAGACAAATAACATGAGGATCCACCCCAGGAGGTGATTCCTGTTACTTGCAATGACCCTCAGGGAATGAGAAACAAGAGGCCCCACGCTCTTGCGATACCTCTTATCTGGCAATTGCCCGACCTCCGCCATGTGATCCACTCGCTGGTCAGAGAGGGGGAAAACAGCCGAAGACACTTTAATTGCTTAAACTAAGGGCGTTTTGATTTTAGGTGCAGGTTCAACATCCTCTATAACCAGGATGGACATTACCACCAGCACCAAGCAGGGATAAAAAATACTTGATTTAGGCACCCCCTCGTGTGAAGGAGTCCAACACCTCATCCAGTGCACCCTTGGCTGACGATCTGTGTTAGACAGCAGTGCAAACTGGGCAGTAACCACCGGGCGTTTATTACGCCATTTTGTGCACCGTAGAAATGACATCCACCCAGGGTGGCTGTAGTGGTAGTCCCTGCCAGGGAAATGACAGACTGTTAGCAAAAAATATGGTAGTTGCTCAATCAGCTTAATATACTACAGGTGCTTGTAAAGGGCTGGGTTTACATTGAACACAGAAAAAAGAAAATTGCCCTCCAGCACACTGCAGATAAATCAAAAATACTTGAATCCTACATGATAATAGAAATTCAGAGGTATTAATTTTAGGGACGCTGGTATAGAGGAGCCTTGACGATGGCCCAGCGCTTATTCATATATTTGCAAATGTATGTAAACCAATACCTCTGAATTTCTATTATCATGTAGGATTCAAGTATTTTTGATTTATCTGCAGTGTGCTGGAGGGCAATTTTCTTTTTTCTGTGTTCAATGTAAACCCCGCCCTTTACAAGCACCTGTAGTATATTAAGCTGATTGAGCAACTACCATATTTTTTGCTTGCAGTTTGGAGGCATGAAAGGAGTCAGCATTAGGAGGAGGTGCTGATCCTTATAGTGCCATGTGGAGGTTTTTTGGGGTACCTCCAAGGTAAGTTAGCTCTCAGCTCATACATGTACTGCTATCATGCAGTACATCAATTTGTTATTATATGACCCAGAGTGGGTGCTACTATTATGTAGCAATAATTATTTTGGGGTGAGCGTTTGTGAGTGGGGCCCCCGGGATTGTTCTGGCTGGACCTTGCTCATGGCATCAACACTTAATTCACATGGAATATTTTTTCACTTTCTATGCGTTTGTGTATTATTTATGTCATTTTACTTCTTTTACATCTCATTAACACTTATTGATTTAGCTTTACACACCTATCCTTTAACACTTCACTATCACCTTTTTTCCCCTTTTCGTGTGATGCCCTGGGGGTGGTCCTTGGCTGGAATTTTTTGGGATGCCTTGCTTCTCGGACGTGAACCCCTTAATTTTAGAGTCGCTGGTATAGAGGAGCCTTGACGATGGCCCAGCGCTTATTCATATATTTGCAAATGTATGTAAACCAATACCTCTGAATTTCTATTATCATGTAGGATTCAAGTATTTTTGATTTATCTGCAGTGTGCTGGAGGGCAATTTTCTTTTTTCTGTGTTAAATGACAGACTGTTACCTGAGGGAATTTTAAAAACCCCGGTAGGGAGCGGTAGTCTGTGTCACAGGGGCAATTGCAAGAACTGTGAGATACCCCGAGGGGGAAGGGTAGCATGTTGAAGCAACCCAAAGTGGGTTGCAACTAAGGGGGCCGCCAGGCGATCTGCAAGGGAGATCAGTGTCCAGAGAAACAAACTGCCCCAGGGGGATTCTGTAAGGAGCCGGCACCTCATACATAACCCTTTCCGAGTCGAATCCTCCGCACCTGCAGCACATGACAGGCAGGATAGCAAGAATGGGTGCAGTATCGTGCTCTATTCCCTAGTCAGACATATCTGACTAACACGCCATCGTGGAAAATCAAGCAGCGCTATACTGGTACTGACTAACGCTAAGATTAGCTGCAGTTACCCATTATCAGCGTATGCAACACACAGTTCCATCTAAAATATGGCAACGTGCAGCACGCAACAGTATGTGACAAAACCTCACAAATATTGACAAGTAAATATATGTGAGGTCTCCGAACCACCCTAGGTACACCTGTATCTGGGTAGATTGTAAAGAAAAGGGATAGATATACACTGACAGGTGAGAGAAAAAGCAGACAGTCAGCACTAGCAATTACATACAATGCAGAAATATATTTATATATATATATATATTTATTATTACATGAACATGCCATAATATATTGTAAATGTCGCTAGATTCAGTGTCTGGGAAGGCTATAGCGCTGTGTACACTGACCTGGTGGTGAGGTACGCAGGGGGACTGGACCAACTGCAGACCTCAGTGTGGCCTGCGGAGTAAGCATCTCAGCGACGCCAGACTATAGACACTGAAAGGCGCACTGAGCTGAGGGGAGGAGCCGCTACAACAGGGAAGGCTTCCTCCCCTGGCCAGCTATTAAACCCTGGGACGTCGGCTCCCTGCGCTGATCGTTAAGTCCCTGGTGGTCTAGTGGACACGCGGGGTATGGGGGGGGGGGGGGAACGCCGCCACTGCCAGCGCCTCCGGTCTGTCCCCCAGAAACTGGAGGCATCGGACTCCATTTTAAATGCTCCCCGTCGATCCGGCCGCAGTCCTGGGCGCCCGCAGAGTCCGGCTAGTACAGACTCTGGGGTCCCGCTGAGATCCAGAGATTTGTACTGGCGTCTCAGCGCCGGCAGGGTGACGGAGCGGCAGCTTGGACGTCCTATGGACAGTCCGACGCTGCTGCTCTGAAGAGTCCAAAAGTAATAAAAAAAACTGAACTCATAAAAATAAAGCTTAGGGGCTGCTAATCAGCCCCCCCTGCGATAACGGTGACCCGACTCCGGCTGGGCACCAACTTAAACTGAGGTGCCTCTGGCTTGGGGTGGGGTTATAGGGAAAGTGGACCCAGTGCATCCTGGGAGCTGAAAGCTTTTAACTGCGTGGTGCCCGGATTTGGTTCCCAAACTATACCCCAAGGTCAACCCTGTGGACCCCCTATGGACCCTGAAGTAGAAATATAGTTTTCAAATAGCCCATTTAGGCGTATGTGATAGAGACCAACAATGTATATACTGGACTAGTCACAGAAGCTAGGCTCTTGTTACACAGGAGACTACACAACCTACCTAAGGTCGTACCCATAACCGTAAATTGCCAAAAATATTATACACTGCCTGGCTCTCCCAGAAAAAAACAATACATCTCATATCCCTTTCCCAAATGTCTGGAAAACAGGATTTTGGTTACCTTATAAAACTATTTCTCTAAGGCCATGGAGGACATTGGAGATACAATGGGTACAGCTGGTGCTAGAAGTGTCTGGGCACTAAGGGGGAATTTCTATTTGGCACGAGTTGGGTCCTGTGAGCGGTCCTTGGAGCAAACGTGCACTGCGAATTTCAGTTGCAATTTAAATGCAAACTCGTATTGATTTTCCAGAGGAAATTCAGGTTTTGTTCGCACCCCCTGAGCAGGTGAAAGGGTAGGGAAAATCTTTATCTTCAGGTAAAACTGTCGGTATACAGTGCAGAACCTCTGGCACACCACTCACAATGAATAATCATGCACCTGGATGTCAGTTTTCAGGTGAATTTCTCAAAAAAGCTCAATAATGGGTTAAGTGATGTGGGACAGGTATATACAGAGGTGTAAATGATGTGGGACAGGTATATACAGAGGTGTAAACGATGTGGGACAGGTATATACAGAGGTGTAAACGATGTGGGACAGGTATATACAGAGGTGTAAATGATGTGGGACAGGTATATGCGGAGGTGTAAATGATGTGGGACGGGTATATGCGGAGGTGATGAAAAAGGATTTCTGAACTGGCAGATGGAAACTGGAAGAGTTTGTTCTGACTTTTTACAAACTTGCATAAAAATACAGCAAAAAACACTGTACAGGCATTGTTCTGTACCCAGAATGCTAGAAAGACTTTCATTTGATGAAAAACACTTGACTGTCATTTGTCAACTGTTGAAATTTGCAAAAAAGGCATTTGACACTATTTAGGAGCCTTCAGTACTTTCTTTATGGTGACTAAGCCTCCTATATGATATATGAATCTCAGTTGCCATTTTTTTTTTGACCAGGGGAGGGGGGGGGGGGGGGGGGGTTCTGGGGGGTTGTCAGGACAATTTGACCTCTTTCTCATGGTCTTCTCTCAGTTCTTAATGTACAAAATTTACGCAACCTCACAGTGAGTAGTGCAAATTTACATTTTCAATTGGATTGCGAGTATCTCAGGTACGCATATTTGCACAAAGTGTAAGTGTTTCATGAAAAACTTGCATTCTTAAACTAGCACCTAGTTGAATTCCACCCTACAACATAATTTTCAGACAGTTCAGACTCCTCCGCCCCCTGTCCAGGACAGACAGTATGTACTAGGCAAAAGCCCAAAGGACAGAGAGGAGAAAAAAAAGATGAAAACAAACCTAGGCAAACATACATGCTTACACAAGAGGGTCAATGAACCTGGAGTTCCACAACCCAAAACAACCCTTAAGCAAACCGGAGCGAACAGTAGGGCATCCAGTGTCCTCCATGGTTTCAGAGAAATGGATTCATCAGATACAGATGTGTCCACATATATCTTATGTCCTTGCACATCCCATTTGTCCCTCTTTGATGTGGTGGCACAGCGGAAAATAACGGCAGTCCAGAAGGGACATAATTTTGTAATCCCCGACCTTGGTGGGATCAAGAGGCAGAGGAAACTCCCTGAAAGTCAGCGTGTAGCCCCTTTTTACAATGCATTGAACCCAAAAGTCTAATTACTTCTTCCACAAATCCCAAAAAAGAATACTGCCTCCCAGCCTGACTTTCGGAACTCTTGTCAGAGGGTTTGGTAACAGATTTGCGACCTGTCTACCTTTGACTTTACCACCTCTCGGAGGAGGATCCATGGCCACAAGAGGTTTTCAATAAAATGACTGAAAAGAGGGAATTTTGGACTTTGGATCCATGGAAGGCAAGAACGTAAACTTAGAGGCTGCCGTGGAAGCAATTATTTTGTCCATTTGAGAACCATAAAGTACCTCACCATTCAAAGGGAGAGATTCAAGGTCCTTCTTGGAGTCTGTGTCTGTCTGCCAAGTGTGGAGCCACAGCACCTGCGTGGCTGCCTCCACCCAACATTCGGCAGTGGCTCTATATGGTAAGGTGTGCAGAAACAACTATAACATGGCTCTTAGCGAGGTAAACGTGAGGAGATCTGGCACTCTCCGCAAGCAAGGAGCCTTGGCAGGCTGCCTGTAAGGAAGTGTGCCAAGAGGAGGGGAAGAGGAGAAAGTGAAGAGGCCTCCACCCCCATGGCGAACTCCAGGTACATACGCTGTTGCTAAAACAGCGTTCCGTTATGTGTATCCCTGGTGATCTAGTGAATAACTGGAAAATTGGGCCTCCCCATCATGATGGCTTCAATACCAAGGAGGGAACATGTTGCTGTATCGCTGACTTCATGCACTAGAAAGCCTCTCACCTGTATCCTTCTGCTCCGGTTGCGGAGACCTGCCTGGTCCGGAGTCAGTGAAGGGTGACGGACATGAGCACTGCAAAGCAGCAGCTCTGCAGCCAGCACCAGAAGGAAAATAATAAAAGATAAAGGCAAAATAATGAAACTAAAATAAGAAAGAAAAAGAAAATCCAGCTGCAGGAGCAGCTGATCAATGTATCCAGCACATTTGGGCACTTAGACAAAACTGATTGCCCTGGGCAGGGTATAGGGGAGTAGGAGCCTGAGCTGTCTGAAAGTGCCCAGACTCCTCCAGTACCAGCTATACCCATTGCATCTCCAGTGACCCCCATTGCTAAAAGAGAAATCCACATGACTATTGGATTTCAACACACAAATGGAAAAGTACAATTATTAAAAGAAAGTCTTTACCAGTCTATGTAAATTGATAATGTGTGTTTTAAGGCCATATCAAATACATTTTGCAGGAAATCCCCCAAAAACTGTAGTTTTCGGAGGATACCTGCAAAATTTGAGTATCTCCAGGATTTAAAAAAAAAAGTGACTGCTGCAGTCCCTCCTTTTTCGTTTGTAAAAGCATTCCTCATAGGGGGTTCTAGAAATAGGCCCCAATAGTACATGAAAATTCTAGATGGCGTTTGCATAATGTAGCCCATAGGCTTCAATGGCTAAGTTTTTTGGGATAGGGATCCGCACTCAGAATAGAAGTAGCATGGTTGGGATCTGAACCCAGCAATAAAGTGATCTCATTAGCATTTACTTTACTCTTTACACAATCACAGGGAATGGCTAATGATTAATCCATCTGTACTTAATTTCTTATTGCCACAATATCAGCAAATAAGACATATTTATCAGCACCAACTGAACCTTATTCTTGAAGCAGTAGCCTGCTGGACAGTTCTTATAGTTTAGTGATCACGTATGTCTAACTTATCTGTTCAGATGGGAGTTGGGTGAACTAGTGTTTATGTAAATGGTATAAACAGGGCTGTAGAGCAGAAGATTAAAGATTTCTCCTTACTCTCGCAATTACAACTAACAGCAATTTAAATTTACAGTAGCTTAAGATGTCTGTTTAAAGGTTTGTTTACACCAGATACATTTAAAAAGGTCTTTATGTTTCACATAATTCAGAAAAAAAAGTGGAAAATTCTAACAAATTTCCGAAAAACCATTGAAAAAAATATTGCCCTGGTTTACCAGTTTACCAAGTTGTTAGCTAAAGTATCAAAGACAAGAATTACTAAAACAAATCTATACAGTGTACATATATATCATACCTGCTGTAACGCTGCTGGAATTGTAATGATCTTCTGAATGGCGCTGCCCAGTCGCTCAATGTAATAATCCCAGTCTAGAATCTTAAAGAAAAACAACATGAAAGCTAGCCAAAGAAGAGGTTAAAGAAAAAAAACCCATAGAGAATAAATACCAACCGAGCGGATATCTAAATCTTGCAGGGATGGGTTTTTCAGCCACTTGCGCAGGTAATGTCTCTTTACTCCCACCTCTGCCTGAAAGATTGCCAAGGGAATGGCTCTGGAATGCAAGGTACAGAAAACAGAACATCATCTTCCAAATCAACTTACATGAACACTGGCAGATGCACACGTAGATGCCAGACACCCCTTAATTAAATATACAGAGGCACATAACTGACCTCAGGAGGTGTACCTATGATCCAGCTGTGTACGGCCCCTTGCTTTGGTGGCACTGCTTTTTAAGAAGGGACATCCACTTCCTAAGCACTGCATGCCTCATATTACCAAAAAGGTGGCAGCACGCAGCCATTTAGATTAAACAGAGCAAATCCCATCCCCACATCTGCTCAGGTATGTGACATATGTCTGAGTTAGCTCCACCTCACTTATTTGCATGTCTCGTGTCTTTCGCACCTTTCTCGCCTTTATCTCAATTTCTTTAATGTTGCATATGTACCCCTTTTCCTCTTAGTATGGTTTGCTTCTGTTATTTATTTTGCTTGTGTGAAAAAATTCAATAACATTTAAAAAATGTGATAAAATCTTCCAATGAACAAAAAACCTGTCTTATTCAAAACAATTTTTTTCAAATTCTACTAATCCTAATACAGAGCAGGTATTGTGGCGCACATTGTAAACCCACCCTGTAGAAATCCTGCGTTTTTGCCCTGCGGTGGACCATAGTTTATCATAAACATTAGACCACTAAGCTGTCACGGCATTTAAACATTCTAATTTTCATTAAACAAATGGGTAAGGGATGGGGGTATCTAAAACCACCGCTATGAACCCGGGCTCTCCACTACAGAAATACATTCAGTGTCTCAAATACCCATAGTTTCATTTACAGGGAAAAATAAAGATTAAACTTTGTATTTCTTTGTATATTCCACTAAACATTTCAGGTAATGGCAAAAAGACAGGTTTTTCCTTTTTTAGTACTTATGTTGTTACAACCTTTTATTGGAAACCTTTGGAGGATACTGACAAATGTGGCTGCAGCACCTCCTTCAGGACACTGGCGTTTTAACTAAAACTTTTCTAGCTTCTCCATCTCGCCATTCCTCATAATGCAGCAGCTCAGTTCTCTAACTCCCCACAGAAAAGAAAATCAGACAGGAGGAGAAAAACTTCAACATATAAATTATAACATTACAGGAAACTTGAGTGTAATAAGAGTGCTCAGTATCTCCAATGAAATTCAAAGCAAAATACTTAATGTAAGAGCAAAAATACTGTTTCCTTATAAAGGGGGGGAGCACAGACCAAAGGAATATCCCAGAGCTGCCCACTCGATTGGGTGTATTCACAAGGTAATGATTTATGGCACCAACTACTCAACCAAAGCCCCATACCTGCCTGTCCATGAAGAGCTCGCCGATGAGCTAAAATGAATCTACAAATAACTCAGGAAGAGGAATTCTGTGCTAAAATGTAAGCAACTACTAAACATATAAGAACATCTTTCTACAGTCAAGTATTTTAACATAACTGCAATGCCCTGAACACATTCAGTAAGTGAAAAAGTCCTCTGACTTAACACTCAAATTTGGATTTATGATCTCCAGATTAAAGTGAAGTTTAATAGGTTAATAGAATGGACTGGTTTTCGTGAAAAGAAAGGTAAGATGATACGTAGGACAGAACTCCCAAATACAAAACCCTATGGGCTGTAGAAATGGTGAAAAAAAAAAAAAAAAAAAAAGACGACCAGCAAAGATACACAAAAATATGATTTTGACGCACCGTAAAATCTCTTCCTTAGAGTCCATCTAGTGCATGCCTTACATCTGGGTTATGTATAGTGAAGGGTGGAGTCAGAGCCTAGCTAGTTGAAAACTTGCTCCCACCGCCTATATAACCCTCCCCTTCCACCGTAAGCTCAGTCTAATGTATAACAAAGCCGGAGAAAGACCCAAGGAAGAAGTGAAAAACCAGAGACCACAGGTATCTAGTATGAAGCCAAACAAGGCACCCCCCAGGTGGACTTCAAGCAAGAGATTTCCTTTTTTCATCCATCTGGGGGATGCCTTACATCTGGGATATACCAAAGCAAGCCAATTAAAGGGGGCTGGGGGAAAATCGACCGTTCTGAGAATTTTCCGCTCAACAATGGCATCCTTTGCGTCAAATGTATGGAAGCAGTAACATTTTGTAAGTGTGCACTGATGACCAGGTAAGCTGCTTTGCAGAGCTGCTCAACCAAGGCACCATGACGTAGAGCCCAAGAAGCCCTGACAGCACGAGTCCAGTGGGCCTCAATTGTGGCTGGAACCATCACATTCGTGGACAAATATGCCTGTCTAATGGCAGAAGCGACCCATCTAGCGATGGATCCTTTCGAGGCAGGCCAACCTGTTTTTGGTGAATCAATCAATACCAACAGGGAGTCTGTATGCCTCAAAGGCGCAGGACGGTCCAAGTAAATGCATAATGCACGTACCACATCCGGAAGGACAATATCCTGGTTAATGTGGAAAGCTGATACCACCTTTGGAAGAATCACTACCCTATTCTCATGAAAAATGAGAAGCGTAGATTCACAGGAAAGAGCCACTAACTCAGATACCCTTCAGGCCGATGCAATGGCCAAAAGGAAAACCACCTTCAAAGTAAGATATCGCAATTATACAGTTTCCAAAGGCTCAAACGGTGCCTTTTGAAGTGCCTCCAAAACTAAAATTCAAGTCCCAATGAGGAACCGGCAGGACATAAGGAAGTTGTACGCGAAGAACACTCTGCAAGAAGATTTGAACTTCAGGAATGGAGGGCAATTTTCTCTGAAAAAGGATCCATAGGGCCGACATTTGTCCCTTAAGAGGACAACCCAAGACCCTTAAACAAACCCTCTTACAGAAAGGACAAGAGACAAGAAACCCTTCAGGTTTGATCTTGTGAAATATATATCTTCCATATCTGATGATAAATCTGGGAAGTAACTGGTTTGCGAGCCTGTATCATGGTTTTCACCACAGAATCTGAAAACTCTTTTGCCCTCAAAATATTGGATTTAAGAACCATGCAGTCAAAGCCAACTGAGGCAAGTTGGGGTGACGATATGGATCCTGAAGCAACAGCTCTGGATACAGGGGCAGACTATATGGAACGAAGAATTGCATACCAATGACGGCGCAGCCAGTCTGGAGCCACAGGAATGACCGGCTGTGCCACTGATCGAATCCGCTGAATTACCTTTGGTAACATTACCAGGGGAGGATAGATGTATTTGAGCTGGAACACCCAATGTGCTGTCATGGCATCCACCAGAGATGCCAGAGGATGCTGGGACAGAGATCCTTACCTTGGAAGTTTCTTGTTAAGACAAGCAATTAGATCCATGTCTGGAGACCCCCATCTGGCAACTATTTTTGAAAAAAAGCTCCTGGTGTAATTCCCACCATTCCCCTGGATGCACACTGTGGCGACTTAAGAAGTCCGCCTCCCAGTTGTCCACCCTCAGAATGTAAATTGCTGAAACCCAATTTTCTGCCCAATGAAGGAATGTGAGAAACCTCCCTCATTGCTTGCCAGCTGCGTGTGCCACCCTGCTTTTTTATGTAAGCAACTGCCGTGGCATTGTCCGAGTGGATTTGCACTGGTAAATTCCTTAGATGGCATTGAGCCTGAATTAATGCATATCGAATTGCCCTTAATTCCAGAATATTGATAGAAAGAGGCTTCCTGGACAGACTAAAGACCCTGTAAGTGTCTGTCAAGAATACGGGTGGGCAATAAGCAGCCCCCCAGCTGTAGTGGAACTACAGCTCCCAACATGCCCTGCCACAGTTTTGCTGTTTGGTCATGTTAAACCTGTTCTAAGATGGAATTAAATGTAATTTGGGAAAGTTGATGATCCAGCCGAATGTTTGGATCGTGTCTAAGGTAATCTGAAGATGTTGTTGCAATAGGGCTATTGAGGCTGCCCTTAGCAACAAATCGTCCAGATAAGTCAACACATTTATTCCCCCACTCCTGAGTAGGGATATTATGTGTGCCATAACCTTTGTAAAGACTCTGGGAGTGGTGGCCAAACCGAATGGCAGAGCCCGAAACAAAAAAAGTGATGATGCCCCATTGCAAACCGCAGAAGATGCTGATGAACCCTCCCATCTTGGAATAAGGCGGTAGACATCCTTATGGCTCTGAGCTCGAGCCCATCAATCAACCGAGCAGTTGTGGACGGTGACCAAAAGCCCGGGAGCAGAAAAAGCCCTTCCACTGCACCTCAGCCTAGGAGACTTGTGTCTGGGGTCACAATGACTCAATCCAGAGAGACAGGATCATCCACCAATGAAGAGTGACAACTGCCGTCGGACGGAATGAGAAATCTAGAGGAGAGGGATGCCGTGCAACCCTTCCAAGTTTGGAGAATTACCCTGGAACTCCCGCGAGTGGAACCTGGTCCACTAAATGTTCACTAAGTAGAGCCCATCATGTCCAACCACCGAAATGGATGGAGAGAGTGATACCCCATCAAGCAATAGGCTTTCTTGGAGCAGTGTACCTAGAACGGGAGTGGTACTAGAAAAACTGCCTTTGGAAATAACCTCTGCCGGGGAAGAATCGGCTTGTGTCCTTCCAAGGACGCACCACCCTGAAAATAGGAGCAAAAGTTTGGAAAAAGCAGACCCTGCCATTAGGGACAGCCATCAAAAGAAAAGTGCTTTCCTGACGGGCGTGGAATATGGTAACCAGTTCTGGCTAAAAGAGAAGGTCCTTACCAAACAGAAGATATTTTACTGCACATCCTACCCTCTTGGAGGATTATGTTTATAATATATATGTATTGACTTATTATGGGACTGAAGCAAAGATAACGCAAATAAGAGCTAGCTACATTGAAACAATTCACAGATATTCGCCATCTTACAGTTCATTGCAACAAACTATCTGAGGTGTTTATACTTCGGATATTCTGGTATATTCATTATCCGCATCTACAGATATTATCAAATATCTTATCTCAATAATTCCGGATTTTTTGGATTCAATATTTGATCTTTCTTGTGTCTGAATTTTATATATTAAATAAGTTCAGTTGTCATATTTTTAAAACATTTATTTTTTTGTCTAACCAATATCCATCTTTTGATTCAAAGTTAGCATTTGTCTAGGGGAGGCATTTTTTTCCCATTGTGATATTTTTATCATACAATTTTATATGATCAATAAATATTTGATTGCGCTTCATTGTTCTATTATTAGTTGTCCCATAAACATTATTTACTTAAGAACACACAATATAGGGTAGCAATTCAAGAAACCATAAAAACATACAATGCAAATTGATCACCCACAAAATCTTAATTAGCTTTCACCTTTCTGTCACTGGGGAACCCTCAGGTTTTCGAGATATGACATAACGACAACTAAGGCCAGCATCCTTAACCATCTGATCACCAAGAAACTCAGCAAGGCGTTTTGCAGTGCTGATAGATGTGGATTTTTGTTCTCCGTAGTCCTCCAGGCGCCTAGACATGGAGCGATTCTCAGAAATCAACTCAAACAGCTCAGTGTCTGGCATGTTAGCAGCCTACATTAAAATAAAGGCAATATAAAGCAAATTTTATGCATTTTCACAACAATCACCCAAATGAGTCCCTAAAACTGATCAAGAAATTCCCACAAGAAACACTGGTGTAAAAGACCAAAAGCTGTTTAATCTTTTGGGATGAAAACATGATAAAAATAATGTTGTAGTGTAAAATCTATTTCTTGGAAGCATATAGGTGACACAGAACGCCTATCCTAGCATTCCTCTGTCTGTTCCATAATTTTGTCTACGTTGCTTACCCATTAGCGAAGTTTCAGGGGTGACCAGATGGTGCACAACAAAATATCGACTTTCAGTATGACATAGCAAAGACATGGAATGATCATAATCAGAGATGCAAGAGAACTGCGTTGATGTAATGACCTCTGAACACACAAGGACCAAAAAACATCTTGAAATATGAGGGCTCAGAATAGAAAAGGAGCCCTGGGTAACGTTAAAGGCAGGCTCTTTGGGAAATTTTAGGAACTCCAGCCAATCCCCCAACCCCAGGAACTCCAGCCAACCCCCCTACCCTAATAACTTATCTAATGTATTCCATCTACAACACACTTCGTAGACAAAAGGTGTAAAGAGCCTTCAGGTTGAGAACAGGAAAATAAAAGAAGGAAAAAAAAAAAAAGTTAAAGTAAAACATCTGAACTTCTTTTTCAGACAGGTTAATACAGTTATAAAGTAAAGTCTTGACCATCTGGAGAATTGTTTCCCTCAGTTTTGGCCCCCAACACAGAGGAAAAAAAGAAAGACTGGAGACTTTCTACAAGTACAAGCCTGCACATATACTGGCTCCTTGAACAGCGCCCACTACACCCAAGGTCTCCAGTGTCCCGCAGATCGGATGTTAGAGAAAAGGGATATTACATCTTATCTGAACACTTAAATCGGATGCCTGCCATTACCTTGCTGAACAGTACATCCAGCCAGTAATCTGCCACTTTAGCCACAGATGCATAGACCTCTTCCAGGGTACTGCCCTTCAGAAATGCCTCAAACACAGAAGACTGGAAGATCTTGATCAGCTGCAGCTCTCCGCGCCGTTTCACCTCAAATCCCTTGAGCTCGGCAAGGGAACCATCCTCATTAAACACTGCATACCTGAAAACCCAACAAGATCATCAATAGCAATTAGAAAAACAGAAGCATGTAGCAAGAGTTATAAAATATAAAATAAGGCTTGCTCAAATAAACTATACAACAGCTTGTATACAACATGCTTAATGAAAAAAGCAGCATACTATTTAATGGGTATTACACAGGCTAAATGAGGCTTGCTCTGCTCGTTGTTTAATTAGGGCAGTCCTCTGAGGAAACTACAGAAAGTACTGCAGACTGGTTCCCATGTGAGATTTGTCAAATGCTCGGTGTGTAGTGTGAGCACATTTCTATTTCAGCAACAGTTTATCCATTCACTAACCTTTTCTTCAGCTTTTTTCCCTCTTCTTTAGATGCTGGAAGGATCATGGCTAAATATGGCCCATCCACTTCAAAGAAGATGCTATTTTCAGAGCGAGTAATGTAGGTTAGCGTTGATGGGTCACTTAGTTCCTGGTACTGGTGGTTTGTAAAACCTTCCTGTAAATATGGCAAGACGATGCAGAATAAGCATTTTAAGATAACAAAAAGCTGTATTTGGAATGTTAGCCTTAAACTCTATTGACATCCTCTAGTTAACCTAATCTCTTACCTTCACCAAAATATTGAGCATAGCTCCAGGGTAGGATATGGTCACTTTTGGCTTTTTGGCATTGGTGGATTTAATGACAAAGTTCTCAGGGAAGCTATTTGGAAGAACACACCATATACCATCTGTGTCCAGCTCAAGTGGCCTCCTGAGAAAAGAGAAAAGGTGTTATAGAAGAAGAGATCTCTTTACAAAAGCAAACAGAAAATGCTGACATTTATTTCCAGGAATTAAGTACACACAGTATAGGACTGTACAGATTCACACTTATGTGATCATCATTGTTTCCAGTTTTACTCAGATAGTTAACCAACTGCCTTAAGCCATGTTCACAGAGATAGTTTAAATCAGTGTCATGCAGTACACTTGGGGGAAGATGTATCAAACCTTCTGAAGAGGACGAAAAGAAGTACCCCATTGCAACCAACTAGCTTATTTATCAAGTACATTCTGCAAGTTAATAGCTAGAAGCTGATTGGCTGCTATGGGCATGGTAACCTACAGAAAGGCGGTGTTAACAAGGAAATTTCTGTTTAACCTGCTCCATCATCTTTTTTCACAGAAGAGTGCACTGCACCAGCATGTGAAAAGCCTGCTCACAGACACAAGTATCTGTAATGGGAATGCAGAAAATGGTTGCTGAAAGCCCTACTGTGTGTAGTGATTTTATAAATGTATCAGGCATTAAATAATAGTCAGACATTGCATAAGGTGTTTTTGACAGAAAGAACCAAAGAAAACGGGAAAGTTCTCCAAGACCTGACATTCTTAATCCTGAGTCAACATTGTCTTACTTTCAACTTATCCGAAAGCATACACCATAAAACAAGTTGTTGAGGTTGTCAACATTCATAATTGAGGCAACAGTGCCCCCTACTGTCTATTAATATGTAAATTTCCAAACATGACCTTTATACACTTGTTAAAATGCTGATGTAGGACTTGTTTCCTAAGCAAGCGGTTATCTGTCAGTATAGAGGCAGCCTATTGCTCAATGTACAAGATTCCAGCTCCAAAGTGTTGGAGGGGCTCCTGTTAAGGAAACCATTTATGTTCTGAGTAGATGATCTGACAAGCAGTGTTCATAAATTACTTTGTAATAAATGTCTTAACTGATATTTGTTTGTATCGCTTGATTCACGTCTTTGTATCCAAAGAATCTTATCTCAGTCCACCGAGAACAGTACCAGGTTCACACTACACAATGTGTGTATCCAGCGACGGGACGAGATGAAACGATATATCACGATGTGTTGTTCCATGCTGCATTTAACAGCATGGTATCGCTCCTTATAACATCCCATATGACATGCAGCACATGTGATGAACGACACGTGAATGCACATACATACTATGCAATGTGAATGATGGTTTGTTGATTTGAGGCAAATTGGAACGACCTATCTATTATATCGTTAATGTCTAACCAGCCTTACTCATGAACAGCCCAAGCTACTAAAGTAAAAGGCCTGCTGTGACATCCAATCCAGGTCTACTAGTCACTGTAAGTGTTGGTGAAGAATACTCGCCAATATCACATTACTACTTCAAACGAACACCTTTATTTAAACCCACTAAGTCCTCTTGCAAAACAGGGAACTTTACATTATCTTCACCACTGGACACTCTGGGGTAAATTTACGAAGATTCGATTTGGTCCCGGTTTTTCCCGTTTTTCTACTCGGATAGGATCAAAACCGGGCTTTTTTTCACTTAAAAAAAAAAATATATGTATATATATATATATATATATATTATATTATTATTATTATTGAATTTACCAAGCTCCCGGTTTTGACAGGATCGTTTTGATTGATGGTGTATTGAAGTCCCGATTTCAACGTCCGAATTTGTCTCCCGAACAAGCAGGCTGTACATATCAGTGAAATATGTGCAGACTGTTTGTTGTGTTTTTTTTTTATTTTTAGGGTTAATTTTATTTTTTTAAATTGATGTGAGGTCCCCCCTCAAAAGGCTAACCAGCCCCGAACTTGCCAGCCTGTCCTGGTACATAAAATTATGGGGAACAAAACATTTAGTGTTCCACTGTAAATTAGGTACCAACACCAGGCTGCAGGGCCAGTCCTGGTTTTAATATTCAAGAAGAAAGAAAGCATCCTATATGGTGCACTCAAAACCAACTTATTCTAAAACTTATGTTATTTTATCATATACCAATAAAAGTATATGAGATTCGGTGAAATATTAAAATAAAATAGAAGTGTAAGAAAAGATAGTGTGTTTAAAATATAACGGCTGCTAATAAAAATATATGTGAATCTATTGTGTCTTTATTTCTAGGCTTATCTGCTCTATTTAACTGCACTAATAGTTGAAGTTTTGAATTGTCACAATAGGATACTGTGTTTCTTAATAGATTGTTTCAAAATATACTGATATAAAACTCAGCTAAATTAAATAGTATCCTATGGTCTAAGTAAAGGTTGTGTTACTTTTTTCATTTGTGTCCTTCAATATCTCTAACACATGTAAATCATTGACATAACTATACCTAGCCAATAGCTGATGTTCAATAATATATGGTGTCACTTAATAATGACTAATATGCTAGGTGCTGTAAGCTGATATATATGTTTGAAAAGACTGGAGACAGATTACATATTTTAATTATAGGTTTTATTTTTCTGATACATTAGGTAGCTCATCATCAGCTGTTCTCCAGTTTTAATTAATTCATGTCATGGTAATTCGTCCTTGACCGTTAATATGGCACAGCACATATAAACATAGATTATAAGCAAACCAGAATAAATCACTATTCCGTTTATAGCCTCTTATTAAGTGCTGTGTTATAGCTATTCAGCGGTTATTCCTCTCTTTGGTTCATTAACCATCAAAATAGCAAAGCTCCGCTTTGCTGTTGCTGATTTTATTAACTGCAATGCCGCTGCTCAATAGAATGATCTCTTATTGAGGCTAACAATTATCACAGCAATAGGTGTCAGTTTGTAACATGTATTTAAGAGATATTACCTAATGTGACTTATCAACTATTCCACTGTCTCAATAATTAGCCTCAATACCCGCAATAGTGCCGTTGGCTATCACTGTATGTATAAATTAACACCATGTTATTCAGCGATTCATCTCATATTGTGGCTGTAATTAGCCACAGTAATAGGCACCAAATAGTAACTATTATCGGGTAGACAAGGTAGAGAATCCCGCTTGCAGCCCGTACTCTACTGGTGTATGGTAACGCTGCTCGGCCGTTCTCTTGTAGGACCTTTCAGAGTCACAGCGCTGGATATCGAATTTCTGTGGGACACAGCATGTAACTATGCCGCTGCTCAGTGAGACACAGCATGTAACAATGCCGCTGTTCGGCGGTTCTCTTATATTAATTTATCATAGTCACAGCGCTGGATATCAAGTTTCAGTGGGACACAATATGTAACAACACTTCCACATTAGATGCACTATAATACAATATTAGATCACATAATTTTTAGCAGCCGTTTAGAACGCCAACAGCCGTTTCACCATAGGCTTTCTCAAGGCTAACCCGAATTTTAACTTCCGCTGCCTTTTATTCCCTACAGTTTGTTCCTATTGGATACATTTTCTGTCAATCATATATTTTGATAATTAAATCTCAAAACATAAATTTCTTCATTAAAATAAATTAGTTACAGAATTTCTGCTTATTCCCATTAACTATCATAAATATTAAATGTTATGTTATTTATCTATAAGGCTCATTATCTATCTGATTATTATTAATATGACCATCATTCATTGTATAATGCATTCTTATCTATCCATCCATCACCCTCTTGGTTACCTAGTCCTGATCATTATCATATTAGTATGTATCTATACATCCTACACATATAAAATAGTTATATCACATACATATATATCGCGACATTATCACTATACAAGTAACTTATGTGTATAAATACAACAATATCAGTATTTCTATTAGTATATTAATAAATTATAATACCAAGTATACAGTGTGTAAGTTTTAAAATAAATAACCCTAAGGTATATTAATTAGTATAACTATTATTCCTTCATGTGTATTGGTGTGTTAATATAACATATATATACTTGGATCATATCAATCATATCATATATTATATTAGGATATCTCATACATATATCATAACAATCTAAGTGAATATTAAATTAGATTAATTATGTGTGTAAATAGAATATTAATATATCTATGTCTCTCCTAGTATATTAATAAATTATAATACCTAGTGTATTAAGTGAACTGTGTAAAAAAATATTTTATTTATAATAATGTATAATCAAATATATTGATTAATATTATTATTCATTGTATAGTGTATTAATAAATTCATGTCAATGTGTACAAAAATAAATTCATATAATATAATGTGATGTGAAAAGTAGTAATCTAATTAATAAGAGACTACAGAGAGAAAGTAAAAAAAAAAAAAAAAAAAATTAATTATTTTTTTTTTTTTTAAATATACCACAAATTGTCTGTCTTTTTTATTCCTAGTTAATAACATAAAATAAACATATTACTCAATCTTAAACATATCTACAATCCACATATATGTATAAGAGAGACATCTCCAACCCATAATAGGTAATAATTAAATTCAATTAGATGAAATGTATTATAAAATAATCTCAAAAAATTACATTCATATACAATGTAAACTACAGATAAGATTAACTCCTAACAGTAACAATATCAATGTGGGTATCCTATGGACTTGGATATTTATTATAAAAAGGAAGAGAATTGATTAAATTCATTCTTTCCTTGAGGATCAACACTATCCAAGAGAAATATCCATTTGGTTTCTTTTTTCAAAAGTTCCTTCATGAAGTCTCCTCCACTAATTCCTAAATGTATCCGTTCTAGGCCGAAGGCCTTAAATTTTTTCGGATTTCCTTGATGGTATTGTAGGAAGTGACGTGCCACACTTATTAGTTTTTTAAATTTCAATAAATCAGATGATGCATTTTTGATATTCCTTGTGTGTTCCATGATTCTTGTTCTTAATTGTCTACTTGTTAGGCCCACATATTTCTTTCCACATGGACAAGTAAGGCAGTATACTACTCCTATCGTTTTGCAGTTTATATAATCATATATCTTTGTATTTTGACCATAACGGTCTTTGATTTCTTTTGTCTGTTCAATAAACTGACATGTACTGCATGTTCCACATGGATGGCATCCCTTGATTTTAAATTTATTCTTTCTATTTGTTCTTTCCGATAGAAAATGACTGTGTACTAGTGTGTCCCCTATGTTGGGAGATTTTCTCCAACTAGTAAATATTTTGTCACCCAAGGAGTGTTTTAGGTCTGTATCTGTTGTTATCACGTTCCAATGTTTTTGCAAGATATCTTGGATCTGTTCATATTCCTCACAGAATGTGCCTATAAATCTGATTTTATTTTCTTCTTTATTGTATTTTTTATTTGGATGGATTAGGATTTTTCTATCACTTTTCTTGGCTATTCTATAGCCCTTTTTGATGATCCTTTTACTGTACCCTCTTATTTTTAACCTGTTAGTTCTTCTGCTCTTTTATCAAATTTCTCATCATTAGAGTAGTTGCGACGTATTCGGAGAAATTCTCCTTTAGGTATTCCACGTAAGGTTTCTGGATGGTGTGAGCTTTTATAATGGAGAATGCTATTAGTCGCCGTCAATTTTCTATACAGATCTAATGTAATCCCACCATCAGCATCCACTTCAATTCTTAGGTCCAAAAATGTTATTGAGTTCTTACTTATTTCAGAAGTCAATCTTAGATTCAGAGAATTTAGATTTAGGGTATCAATAAAGGTTTTCAAAAGTTCTTTTTCACCTTCCCAAATAATCAGGATGTCATCTATATAACTAAACCATCCTATTACATGATCTGTATATCTATCATTCAAATCCGTGAAGACAAATTTTTTTCTCCCACCACCCGAGGTACAGATTAGCATACGTTGGTGCACAGGTGCTGCCCATAGCTGTACCCCGGGTTTGTAGGTAGTACCGCTCGTTAAAAACGAAATTGTTTTTCTTTAATACGAATTTCAACAATTTTAAGGTGAATTTATCAAACTAATTTTTTCTTTTGATGTTTAAGAAGTAGTCCACGGCTTCAAGTCCCTTATGATGGTCTATACTCGTATATAGTGATTTCACATCACAAGTGCATAGCCATGTATTTGATGTTACAGTCATATTTTCTAATTTACCCAAAACATCCAAAGTATCCCTAATGTACGATATCCAGCGCTGTGACTATGATAAATTAATATAAGAGAACCGCCGAACAGCGGCATTGTTACATGCTGTGTCTCACTGAGCAGCGGCATAGTTACATGCTGTGTCCCACAGAAATTCGATATCCAGCGCTGTGACTCTGAAAGGTCATACAAGAGAACCGCCGAGCAGCGTTACCATACACCAGTAGAGTACGGGCTGCAAGCGGGATTCTATACCCGATAATAGTTACTATTTGGTGCCTATTACTGTGGCTAATTACAGCCACAATACGAGATGAATCGCTGAATAACAGCGTGTTAATTTATACATACAGTGATAGCCAACGGCACTATTGCAGGTATTGAGGCTAATTATTGAGACAGTGGAATAGTTGATAAGTCACATTAGGGTAATATCTCTTAAATACATGTTACAAACTGACACCTATTGCTGTGATAATTGTTAGCCTCAATAAGAGATCATTCTATTGAGCAGCGGCATTGCAGTTAATAAAATCAGCAACAGCAAAGCGGAGCTTTGCTATTTTGATGGTTAATGAACCAAAGAGAGGAATAACCGCTGAATAGCTATAACACAGCACTTAATAAGAGGCTATAAACGGAATAGTGTTTTATTCTGGTTTTCTTATAATCTATGTTTATATGTGCTGTGCCATATTAACGGTCAAGGACGAATTACCATGACATGAATTAATTAAAACTGGAGAACAGCTGATGATGAGCTACCTAATGTATCAGAAAAATAAAACCTATAATTAAAATATTTAATCTGTCTCCAGTCTTTTCAAACATATATATCAGCTTACAGCACCTAGGATATTAGTCATTAGTAAGTGACACCATATATTATTGAACATCAGCTATTGGCTAGGTATACTTATGTCAATGATTTACATGTGTTAGAGATATTGAAGGACACAAATGAAAAAAGTAACACAACCTTTACTTAGACCATAGGATACTATTTAATTTAGCTGAGTTTTATATCAGTATATTTTGAAACAATCTATTAAGAAACACAGTATCCTATTGTGACAATTCAAAACTTCAACTATTAGTGCAGTTAAATAGAGCAGATAAGCCTAGAAATAAAGACACAATAGATTCACATATATTTTTATTAGCAGCCGTTATATTATAAACATATTATCTTTTCTTACACTTCTATTTTATTTTAATATTTCACCGAATCTCATGTTATTTTATCATATACCAATAAAAGTATAAGTTTTAAAATAAGTTGGTTCTGAGTGCACCATATAGGATGCTTTCTTTCTTCTTGAATATTTTGTCCATATTATATAGCATCAAGGTAGCGCCCTCGTAAAATTGATAAGACTAATAAAGAAAATTGTATTGGAGGTAATTTATTCCCCATATATATGAAGATGATTGCAATTATGAGGTTTTGAACCTAAAGTAATATAAGATAATATAAATCCAGTTTTCTGGACACTGGTGCAGGATTTTTTTCCAGTCCTGGTTTTAATTATAGGGGGAAAAAAAATTGCGTAGGGGTCCCCCTATAATTAAAACCAGCACCAGACCCCTTTCTAGTGGGGGGGCTGATGCCACACCAAGGGAGCCCTTTCACCGGGCCCCCCAGCCGCAGCATCAGTCCTTACCGCTAGTCAGCCCAGGCCAGGATTCCCTGGGGGGTTGGGGTCCCACCCAATAAAGGGGTCTTCCTCTCCAGGGCACACCTGGCCTAGGCTGATAGCCCGGGGCTATCCCTGCCACACTAGGGCGGTGGGTGGCGGGTTGATAGTGTATGTAAAAAATAGATTTAACAACATTGTCTTTACAGTGTAACTACAAGTCCCAGCAAGCCTCCCCCGCATGCTGGTACTTGGAGAACCACAAGTACCAGCATGTGGGGCATTAAGGGTCCGCTGGTACCTGTAGTTCACCTGTAAAGAAATGTGTAAAAAAAAACAAAAAACCACACCCTGTGAAAGTACAGTTTTAACACACACACACACACACACGAGTAGTCCTCTTGTCCAAAGTAGGCATCCAAGGTCTTCTTAAAACAAACAAACAAAAAAAAAACCCCGAACCACGCAACAGATACCAACCAGGATAGTTGGTATCTCCCGAATGAAACGCTCAGACACAGCTCTTAAAAGGCACAAGCCGCATCTGAGCATTCTTTGGCTGAGAGAGATGAGCCCTCGCCTCTCCCAGCCAATGAACGGCTCCTCCATTGAAGTCAATGGTGGGAGCCGCAGAATAAACTTTAGTAACATGCGGCTCCCACCATTTACTTCAATGGAGGAGCCGTTCATTGGCTGAGAGAGGCGAGGACTCACCTCTCTCAGCCAATGAATACTCAGATACGGCTCTATAAAGGAAGAAGCCGCTTCTGAGCGTTTCCATTCGGGAGATATCAACCATCCTGGTTGGCATCTGTTGCGCGGATCGCAAATTTAGTTTTTTTGTTTTCTGAAGACCTTGGATGCCTACTTTGGACAAGGGGACCACTCCTGGTAATGTAGGTGAGTATGTGTGTGTATGCATGTAATAAAACTGTACTTTCAAGGTGTGTTTTTTTTTTTTTTTTTTACACATTTCTTTACAGGTGAACTACAAGTACCAGTTGGCCCTTATTGCCCCGCATGCTGGTATTCACACAGCTCTGTAAAGCTTAACCATGATGACCAGCACAATATTTAGGTGCCAGTAGCCACTGTAGCTAATAGGCAAAATCGGTCTGAAATACTGACGGAGGAGATGCCGGCTGTCCGTATACTGACAGCGACATCCCAATGGTTTGAATGCCGACTGGGGAACAGTAAGTAATGTTCCCCTGTCCTATTTACCCCCTAGCCCTCCTTTTTTGTACCCTCATACTAACCCTCCCTACCCCGCACCCTAACCCTCCCAGTAAGTGCCTAAACCTAACCTCTCCCCCCCCCCTTAGTGCCTAATCCTAACCCCCCTTAGTGCCTAACCCTGACCTCCCCCCAGTGGTGCCTGAACTTAACCCCCCCTGTTTGGGTTAGGTTGCGGGAGGGGGGAAGTTAGGGTTAGGCTCCAAAGACCTCCCCGCGACTGATACTTGCTTTGCCCCAGTCTTCTTAAGCTCGGGATGCCGGCAGCCGGGATTTCGACGTCGGCATCCCCAGTCATGTTGGGATTCCGTCGCCGGTGTTCTGAGTGATTGGGATTCTGGCATCCGGCATCCCAATAGTCAGGATATTAAATACATCCCCTAATAGGCTAAAACTTTTTTGCAGAGAGGGATACGAGGTCTGTGCATGCCCGATAAGCAAGCCAGTCCAAACCCAGAGAGTAGAGAGATATGTGTTAGCTCTCATCAGTCACTGTCCCAGCAAGAGACTTCTTAAAATGCCTAGGAAAATAATTTATTTCTATGATAGGAGGCGATAAGCAATGACCGTTACCAGGTCAAAATCGTGGGGAATAACTAGGCACCTTAACATCTGTATAAGCTTTTAAATATAGCGGAGCAAACTATAATGGTTTTGTACTAAACCCTTGGAGATAAAGTATCAACAAAGAAGCTCCTGTCACTGCTCAAATTCCCTAAAATCAATTAACAAAATGCACTACATCTAAACCAAAAAAAGCAAAACTTCTAAAAGCAGAAAAGAAGCTACCATACAGACTACACAGTATTGGTCATGCCAGACAACATATTTCCTACAAAAAGCAACATTCAGGCCATGGTGGTGAACCGAAAGAGCTCTATTACACTAGTACCTCAGTTCAGATATATCCAAACTTTCAAAATCGATGCCAGCGCCAAACTCTTGGACAACCATGCGTGAGACTTTCTAGCAACATAGGGAAAACAAATTCCACATGAGATCAGGGATGATAAGAACAGTTTCAAGACCCTTAACATTCTGAAGAGCTTTGACACTAATAACCGTAACTAGTATCTGAAACTATACCAATATACAGTCCTAAATTAAACAGATCAGTAGCCAATAGAGTTCTCCCTTCTCAGTTAAAAGAATCCAGGGCATGAACAAACTCAAACCCATTTAAATCTTCTTTCATAACCATTTGTAAGCAAAAAATAATTATTGGTCCAGCTATATATCTCTATACATCTCAATTTACATACACTAAACTACTAAAGCTGCATACACACGATTTAGTAAATTAATGATTTTAGTAAACGACTTTCGTTCATTTTATCAAGGGAAAAATGAACAAAAATAGTTTACTAAAATCATTCATTTACTAAATGTAATGAACAATTTTTTTTTTATTAACTACAAACGATTTTTGCATATTCCCTTACTGAAAATCGTTGAGTTAGTCAGTCTGACTGAACTACAAACGTGAATGAACGATAATCGTTCATTGTTTTAATTCAGAAAGTGAACAATTTTTTTTCAACGATTGAACGATAGTTATCGATAACCGTTCAAAAAATTGTGTGTGTACGCACCTTTAATCTTATGCAATAATTAGTCGTTTCAAAAAGTGTGGGTATGACTTAGACTGGAGGGTATTTCTGACCCTTGCTGCCCAAGCATTATACACCAACACACTGCACCAAGAAGGAGTTGATATTGTGTTCTCTTTTCTTATGGAAGATTGTGGGATCTCAGGAGGTGCAATAGCAGTTTATCAAGTGTTTAGGCTTATTTTTACACAATTTTCAACTTTTTATTTGTAGTCACTGGGGACTGCTAGGTTCATGCAGAGTTTTGCAAATCTCTATATTGACCATTTGGTTTGAAGATTATTTGATCTGAAATGGTCCATATAGAGGTAACCCAGTCCTCTATTTTTGAGTTTATTTTTTGGAAAGGTGGTCATGTTTTAACAGTGATTTTGTTACATTACTTAATAAAAATCACTTCCAATTTGAAATGTACACGTTTAATATGAAGGCAATCTTCCTGGATGTAACCTTCACTATCCTAGAAGAGAAGGAACATTTAAACAGTTCTGTTCAAAATGTGAATGGCAATAGCTATGTCCACTTCAATAATGGACATTATCGTCCATGGTTACAACAGAATTTTGGTACTTACCGGTAAATCCCTTTCTCTGATTTCACAGGACACACTGGAGCTGGCACTTTAAGAATCTAAAATTGTGACTGGCCCCTTCCCCTATATGCCCCATCAGCCCCAATTTTTAAGGAACTGAGTCTGAGATGAGACTGAGAATGGACAGAACAGAGGAGGAGAACAGGATAAAAGAACACACAGTCCCAACAGAAAACACACTGCAGGCAAAGCAGACAGTCACACCATAACAGACAAAACTGCAAGAGAACTGTAGCAGAAAAGAACAATGAACTCAGAAAACAGGTAAGAGGCACTGGGCGGGCGTCCAGTATCCCCTGTGGAATCAGAGAAACGGATTTACCGGTAAGTACCAAAATCCTGTTTTCTAATTCATCCACTAGGGGACACTGGAGCTTCTGACAGTGGGGACATCCCAAAGCTACCAACCCAGGGGGGAGAGTGCTGAACAACCAGCGACCAAAATCTCAAGCAGAAGTCGCAAAAGTGTCAAAATGATAGAACTGAACAAACGTAAGAAAGAAGACCACGTAGCGGCACGACAAAGCTGAGAAGCCGAAGCACACCTACGTGCAGCCCAAGAAGTACCCACAGAGCGTGTAGAATGCGCAGAGATGGATACAGGCGGAGGTCTAGCAAAGGCAATATAAACCTGACTAAAGGTCTAGTGGATCTATCTGGCCAAAGTCTGTCTCGATGCAGGCCAGAACCTGCAAGTAGCATCGTAAAGGACGAATATAGCATCTGATTTACGCACCCAGTCATTGCGGGCTACATAGACTGGAAGAGCCCGGTACCACATCGAAAAGGAGCCACCCGAAAAGGCCAACAAGGCCGGAACCACAATCTGTTGATGGATGTGAAAAGCTTTAGGCAAAAAAGAAGGCCAGGTACGAAGCTCCGCCCAATCATCATGAAAGTCAAGTAACGGGAACGGCAAGACAAAGCTCCAATACCAGTCGAGCTGATGCAAGGGCCAACAAAAAGACCACCTTCCAAGTTAGAAATTGTAAATCCACATTCTCCAACGGTTCAAATGTCGCCAATTGCAGGAAGGATAGGACAAGGTTCAGATCCCACGAAGCAGTGTGTGGAACAAAGGGGGGCTGTATCCGAAGCACCCCTTGCATAACAGTCTGAACATCCGGAATCAGAGCTAGACAGCGCTGGAAAAAAAAATGGAGACACGAAATCTGCAACTTTAGAAATCCTAAGCGAAAACCAGCGTCCAGTCCCTTTTAAAGAAAGAGAAGGAGACGCGGTAACTGACAAGACGAAAGTAGAGGACCCACGTTCTTCACACCCTGGAGATATAGGACTTCCACATGCAATGGTAATGATCTGAAATCACTAGTTTCTGAGCCCGAAGCATAGTAGGGATGACCGCCCTGGGAATGCCATCAGGTCTTAGGATGCCTCTCAAAAGCCACGCTGTCAAACGAAGCAGACGTGGGGTACACGAATGGACTCTGCTTTAGAAGGTCCAGCCGCAGAGGAAGAGGCCACGGCTTGTCCGCCAGAAGGTAGCAGGAAGTCGGAGTACCAAGCTCGACGAGGCCAGGCCGGAGCCACTAGAAGTACTGTGGACATCTCGCGCTTGATCCGCTTAAGGACCAGAGGAAGAAGTGGAATTGGCAGGAACAGATACACAAAGTTGTATGGCCAAGGGACCAACAAGGCTTCCGCTCCCACCGCCTCCGGATCCCTGGTCCTGGAGCAGTAAAGGGGCAGCTGTCTATTCACTCGAAAGGCCATGAGGTCTATTTGAGGTGTCCTCCAACGGTAAGCCAGCTGAAGAAAAACTTCAGAAAAAACATTCCCCGGGGTGGAGGTCCTGTTGACTGAGGTAGCTCGCTTCCCAGTTGTCGACCCCCGGAATGAATATTGCGGAAAAGGCCTAGTCGTGTCTTTCTGCCCACCGAAGAATGTAGCTTGCCTCTCTCATTGCTAGAGGGCTGCGGGTTCAACCTTGCCGATTTACATACACCACTGCGGTAGCATTGTCGGATTGAACCTGAACCAGAAGACCCTGCACCAACGGAGCTGCCTGAAGGAATAAGGAATTCCGGGTGCGACCAATGACATACATCACATCCTCGAAGACATACGTCCGTAGTAACCAGAGACCAATTACAGATTCTGAAACGTCAACCAATCAGCAAGCGATCAGTTCGTAGCCACCAGATTAATGATATGCGTGTAGACAGACTCAGTAGACAGTGTCACCAGATGGTACATGTGCAGGCGAGAACCCGACCACTGAGATAGCAGACCCAATTGGAATGTCCTGGAGGGAAACGGGCATCGAAGAAGGCCACCATCTTCCCCAGAAGTCGAATGCAAATATGTACAGATACGCTCTCCGGCTTGAGTACCAAGTGAACTAACTCCTGGATGGCTATCGCCTTGTCTAGTGGCAGGAAGACCCGAAACAGGTTTGTGTCCAGAATCATACCCAGGAACAGCAGCCTCTGCGACGATATCAGCTGTGACTTCTGGAAGTGGACAATCCAGCCATGCTGTATGAGGATCTGATGAGTAAGGGACACCTGGCGCAAAAGGCCCTCCGCCGACGGAGCCTTGATGAACAAGTGGTCCAATTAAGGAATGATTGTCACCGCCTGAGTACGCAGATGGGCCACCATCACATTGGTGAATACTCTGGGAGCTGGCAAGAAACCGAACGGCAGGGCCTGGAACTGGTAATGAGAATTCTTGAGGGTAAACGGAAGAAATGCTTGGTGAGATTCCCAAATTGGTATGTGCAGATAGACACCAAAAACTCCTCTGCTTCTAACCTCGCAATCATAGAATGAAGGTATTCCATCTGTGAAAGGAGATGTACTGGTTCAAAGTTTTGAGATTTAGTTTGGGTCTGACTGACTCATTCGGCTTTGGAAATTAAGGGAAAGAAAACTCCTAGGAATCTGGAACTTGCGATCCAGATGATTCCAGGCTGCTGCCATCTGTTCATCTAGCTTAAGAGAAACAGGAAAGGTAACCGCAGTGTTTCTTACCGAATAAAGAATCATCTAACGACTCAGGAGTCTCTGGGTCTGAAATGTGAAGAACTTCCCTCACTGCTAGAATAAGTGCTTCAACACCTTGTGCAGCTTCAGGATCCTGAGAGAAAATCTCTATGTCTGAGTCGCCAAGCATCTCGTCTTCCTCTTCAGAATATTCATTCAACTGGAGAACTGCCGAAAGTGCCCTCTTCTTAGCAGGCCGACTCACTCTGGCTTCTAGAGATTTAGACTCAGCAACCATCATTTGGGCTAATCCTTCCACTGAATGACCTAAGTCCTGAGCCCAAGTTGGTTCTGTAGCTAGAAGGGAAGAGTGAGAATTGCTAGGCGTCACCCTGGCAACCTCCCGTTCTCGGCGGGAAGCAGCCAATTCTGACGTAAGACCCGCCATGACACCAGCCAGACTATTTATCAAAGAGGGAGTGACAGCCTGAGTGGTAGTAGCGCTCAGCCTCATAAACCTCACACATTGAGGAAACCTCAGAGCGAGCATGGGAAAACTTTTTCTTGCAGCTAGTGCATGCAAACAGCTTCTGTGAAGCAGTCTTGAACAACTCACAGACAATTCCTCCATACACACATCCACAGACAGATCTGAGTAACTGAGGTGGACAGAACAATAGATAGGGAGGAGCAGAATCTGACAAATAATGCAGGCTAATCTGGCTGTGTTGTGATGAAGAGTTCCTGCAAGGAATGCAGTTTCCTCTAACAGCGTCTGTCTGCAGCCCTTCCGAGGAGAGGAGCAGAGTGCGCCAAACAATCAGAGAGATGTATATACTCACCATGCTGCTGAGGCCAGGGTGCTGGGCAGGGAGGGGGGCTGTGGGGGACCCGGATGCTAACTGGTATCTGGTGCAACAGGCCCCATTGAGTCAGTGGTATCAAGTTTAATTTAAAAGTCCCCTAAGCTCAGTAGGGGGGGGGGGGGGGCCTCCATAGGGTGACCAGACACAGGCTGTAGTAACCGTGGCGGTCCCTTCCCTGGCGGCTCCCTCGTTCTGTCACAGCTACAGTCTGTCTGTCCTCAAGTGTTATAAATAAAAAATGGCTGGAGACAGTCCCATGTGCATCAGTTCTTCTCGGGCACAATTCTAAAACTGGGGCATAGAGGGGGAGGAGCCAGTCACACTTTTAGATTCTTAAAGTGCCAGGCTCTACTCGAACCACCATCTATACCCCACTGTCTGAAGCTCCAGTGTCCCCTAGTGGATGTAGGAGAAAAACGTGACAATAGCAGCTACAGCAGCTAGTGACATGGCGAATGACAGGTTTGTAATACAATTATCACTATAGTATACATTATGATGAATATTTTTATGGAGAAAAAGCTGAAAACATAAAATCATGTGTGTCAAGCAATAAAGTCTCTCATTACTCACCCTATCTGCTCAATTAGCTCCCTGGCTTGTGTGATAATGTTGGCTCCCGTATAGCACACAATGCCAGCCATCTCCATTGAATACCAACGAGCTCTAGGAGTGGAAGACAGTGATCAGTACTTTAAATACACCACACTGCAATAAAACAAAATGCAGTACTATTTTTGCTATTTTACCAGGAGTAAATATTGTTTATTTTCCATGTCTGCTGTATTATTCACAGACTTTGAAACAATATGTTCCAGTTTAGTCATGAGAATGTTGTTGTGGGAAAATGTAACCAGAACCAGATTCCTTTAATATAAAGTTATGTGTATACTGCTTGGCAGGTATGGCAATTGGCATAGGTCTATTTTTTAACCTGATTTATGTTTCAGATTAAATATCAAACTATCAAGATAACGTACATTTTTTTCAAGTGTATTTTTACTATAGAAAATCCCATATTTTATCACTCATTTGCAAAAGGACAAAAAGGTGTGAAGTAGAAGTATGTGGGGTACACACTGCAGTGATATATCAGCCATCCGGGAAACTCGCCGACTAATTTGGTAAGTATGTGGCTGTGCATATACATTTACCAATCGGCCAACCGACATATGTTTGTTTGAGTAGAGGAAAGCAGTGTTAACATAATATTTACGGCTTCCTGTGGCCAGTATATGGGTCGGTCGGTCAGTTGTGTGTAAGCTATATAGCACCTGCTGTGCTGCACAACCCATGAGATACAGGTGAAAGTCATTCGCATATATATTGTATGTACCCACTCAGGGCCGCCATCAGGGGGGGGACTGCCAGGACTTTAGTCCTGGGCCCGGACACTTTGGGGGGCCCGCCCTTCTGCCTGCCACTACCTCCCTGGCCCACAGTGGCAACTGACAGCCAGTGGGCCCGCTCCAACCATTATGCTGCGGCCGCTCCCAAGCAGTTCTGTGTCCCCAGCCGAGCCCCCAACCGCTACAGCATAATAAAATGAGTGACTTATCACCCAGCCACAGGGTGATAAGTCCCTCTCTGAGATGGCCCCCTGCCACAGATCGAATCCGCCGCTTACCCTAGCAGCCACTGCACTGACTGCCGTCGCGCCGCAGGGCACTGCTGGGATGCCGGCAGCCGTCCCATCGAATGCGTGCTTGCAGCCTGAGGCTTTGCAGGCTTTCAGTGAGTGGCCGGCCAGCGCAAAGGATGTAGGGAAGAGGGGGCACATGGAGGATTATCTGAAGAGAAACATGCTGTGCAGTGCTCCTCTGTGCCGCAGCCTGCCAGCAAAAGGGATCATCTTAACAGTGGATAAAGACACACAGCAATGCATTTCATTTGTTATCAATCAAAATGTAATAAATGAAAGGCACCAGGTCCCTATTACTTTGTGTGTGTGTGTATGTATGTATGTATGTATGTATGTATGTATGTATGTATGTATGTATATATATATATATATACACACATACATACATACACACACACACGCAGGAGAAGATAACAGCACTCCACCCATATTGTTTGCATTAAACTCTTTTTCTAATGATTGACACTATGATTTTAATTTTAGACTTTAGGGTCCCTTGTGAAGGACGGGGTTTGTGGAAGGAAGAAGAAAGGGGGAAGGGAGGTTGTGGGGGGAGCCAGAGGAAGAGGGCTTGTGGAGGGCGGGGGAAGAGGGGGGGCTCTGCCCATCTTGTCAGTCCTGGGCCCCACAATTTCTGATGGCAGCCCTGTACCCACTTGCAGATGCACTGAACGATAGATCATTCGTTGGCTGCCTGAACAATATATATCGTACAGTAAGTACCTTACATTACACTACTGGACATTTATGAAGCATGGAATAGTATTCATCTAATAATAAATAAAAACCCTCCACGGCTCTCAAATAAATACCATGGTGTGCAGTTCTACTTTTAAACCACTTGTTTATCATTTGTGTAAAGCAACTTGCGTTTAAAAATGCCCATCTTTGCACATACCCCTTGCGCATTACATAACCATAGAAGGAGTTTAGGATGCACTTGTGAGCCAGTTGCAGAGATTCATATAAAATTTCCATGTTCTTACACCTCTTTATCTCTGCGGCATCTCCACTCTCACATGCGGCAGACAACTTTTTCTTCCACACCTGAAGAGGGTATAAGCAGAAAAGTGAGATACACTAATATAATCTATGCATAAATCTTTTTCTCTGACTGTAACATATTTAAACTTGGGGGATTGCAGACATACAGGGTGAGGATACGGTGCCCCTTAAATAGTTCAGAGAATAATTTAATGTAAGGATAAAAAAAAAAAAAAAAAGTTATAACCTCTTTGAGGACACCTGGGATGTCCCAAAGCTACCAATACAGGAAAGTCTGTACATAAGTTGCAGCGTGCAGCACTTTCCATCAAAAAAGGGCATCTGTTATGTTAAGACTTACCTTTGTTAACTTTTTCTTCGAGGTCCATAGGGTCCACAAGAACTACCTTGGGGGGTATGTGGTTGGAGTGATCCAGGCACCAGTCAAAAGGCTTTCAGCCCCCAGAATGCCCTGGTCCTCCTCCACATATACCCCGCCCCTCAGCCACAGGCAGTTTGTAAACAAGCCCAAGGCAGGAGAAGGAAAGTGGAGAAGGAAGCACAATTTACAATAGAAATACTCAAAGATGAGGGAATTAGTGACAAGAAGGAACAGATCCCAACTGAAGCCAGGTGCATCAGGGTGGGTGCCCTGTAGACCTTGAAGAGAAAAGAAAAAAAAAGTTAAGCAAAACATAAGCCTACCATAACTCCTCGTCTTCTTCAGCTTCCATAGGGACCACAGGAACTACCTTGGGGATGTCCTAAAGCAGTTCCTTTAAGGGTGGGGACTCTCCTGAGCAGAGTAGAATCCACCGTCCAAAGGAAGCATCCTGAGAGGCAAAAGTATCAAATACATAAAATTCGATGAAAGTGTGGACAGAAGACCAAGTGTCCAGCAGAGACGCCATGTCTAAATGCCCACAAAAGGTCCCACAGAGTCAAATGTGCCGTCACAGTGTTTGGAACAGGGAGATAAGCCTGCATATAAACCTGAGATATAGTCATACGCAGCCACCAAGTCTGCTTGTTAGCTGGCCAGCCTTGCTTGTGAAAACCATATACTGTAGTACAAACAGCCCATCTGATTTCCTGGTGGAATTGGTACAGTCAACGTATATATGGAGGGCTCAAACCACATCCAGGGAAGCTTCACCTACGGAAAGGCCTGAAGACTGGAACTACAAATTCCTCGCTCACATTAAAACTTGATATTACTTTTGGAAGGTAACCCGCCCGAGTATGAAGGACAGCTCTATCAAAAATGGGGAGCGACAAGAAAGCGCTGCCAAATCAGAGACTCTGCGAGCTGAGGAGATAGTGAGGAGAAAAAGGGTCTTCGCTGTCAATCACTTGAGGTCCACTGTGTCCAAGGGTTCAAAGGGAGGAGCCTGTAGAACCCTGAAAACCCAAGGATAAATCCCACAGTGCCACCAGAGGGACCAAAAGGTGGTTGAAGGTGGAGAACACCCTGTACAAAACTTTATAATATCCGGCAGGGGTGCAATTCTACGCTGAAACCAAACTGACGGCGCAGAAACATGAACTCTCAAGGTGGCCAGGCAGAGCTCGAAGTCTAATCCAGCCTGGAGAAAAGCAAGAACTCGGGAGACCATAAAAACTTTACGATCATACTCTGTGGGAACGCCACTGAAACTAAATCTGAATCAAATCGAGAAATAAATGCGGGCAGAGGAAGGCTTTCTTGCTCTGAGCAAATGCAAAAGCAAGAAATGGCTGATCATTGAGAGCATGTAATCGTACGATATGGGCAACTATATCAATAAATCTCTAAGAGGAGTATAGAGAAACATCGTCAAGAATTGTAAGATAAGTCTCCTGCAACATTTTTGCTCTGTATTTAGAGTATGGGGTAGAAGAAACTTTGAAAAAAGAATCCGCTGAGTATTTGTAAAATGGAAATGTCCAGCAATGTGATGATATGGTGAAGAGAAAGGAGACCAGTCTGTAGAGGGACATAAAAGGAAGGAAGGATCATTATTTCTATTCTAATCTTCAAAATAACAACATTTAATAGAGTTAAGTTTGCAAGTGACCCGTAACTTAAATTACTAACTATGGGTTTTATTAATGTTTTAGCCACATGCAGGACATTCATGACCTTGTGTAGCCCTTTAAATTCATATCTACGGTCTCTGAAAGCTCGCACAGTATCTACGTAGAAAGAGTTCTCGCGTTGGCATATGGTGGTGATGCGATCCTCCAGCCTAGTGACATGTATCTTCTTGTAAGCTTTTCTGCAGTAATCTAGGATGAAGAGAGGGACATTGGCACATGATCTACTTTAAAATCAATAAATTACATTTTGGCTTTAGTATAAAACACAATATTGAATATTCAAATTTATCTATATACAAAACACATATTGCCAAAAGGGTGCCCACCTGCCAGCCTTTTCTTCTCATACTTGGCTTGCTCCTCTCTCATCAACTTATGAAATGCTCTTGGGGGTTGTCCAGGAAAGAGTGGAGGAAATTTCTCAGATTCCAGCTGTTGTTGTATCCTATGATACTCACTGCGGCTGGCTGGCACTGCAAGCAAAGGAACCATAACTTTGTTATGCAAATGTCAATATGCAATGCACTTCAACATGAAAGTGAAATCTTTCACAGTATACTGGCAAACCTGGCTTGCCACTCATCTGCTTGAGCTGAAGCACTTTCACTGCTTTTCAGTGTGTATCCACAATGGACTGTACCAAAGTAGTTTGTGTCATTTCCAGCACTATAGTCTTGTGGAAGTGCTAGATGCACAAACCTCCTTACTACTACAGCACTTGCCCTTATTATTGTATACAATGAACTTTAGAGTGACTGCCTTATTTACTACCTCTCTATTGCCACTGATGAATCGGCTGTGGTCCTTTCCTTAATATTGATGTACATACTGGTGCTGGATGACCTTTAAAGCTTACCTGCTGCAGAAATGGATTTGTGTTTTGATTAACCCCTTCAAGATGCTGCTGAAGAGGCCTAGTGAGGCCTCAGTATCTGCAGTAATCCCACGTGCCCCAGTCCCTGGACCACTATGGTGTCTGTATCCCTAATGGACACAGGCTGCAGGTTCAGGAGCCCGCAATTTTGATTTCTATTAATGACCACTCTGCTGTTACACTACCTGCTGCTCCTCAGGTGGGCTGTGGTGCAGCGGCTGCCTGAAGCTACTATATGCAAAACTGGAGCACTTCCTCCTTTGACAAACTTCATGATCCTTTCCAGTGAAAAGCCAAGGAAGGACTACCAAGAACAGCGTAGGAAAGAGGAGGTATTCTTTGAGGTGTTGTCTGCTGACCAGGACTTTTAGGCAGAGGACTATGTGCCTTTAATGTATTCGCTAAAACTCTGCCTGTCAATCTACAGTAATCCAAAATTACCTCTTCCAAAAAGATCATCCTGGAAATAGGAGGCAACAGTGGCTTTGACCCCTTAGGTTTTGCTAAGAGATTTCCCTTCCACTTATATAAACTATATCATCTTAGTAAGAATTACTATAGCAAATAACTTTCAGCTCTACAAAAGCTATTTATGAGAAATTATGGTTCTTAACATATTTTCAGCAAACAAAAAATAAAAACACAACACAGGACTACTTACTGAACTCCCCTCTCCACTGCCATGTCATCTTACGCTGGCAAGTGGCTCCTGGCTTGTTAAAATCACA